>OW386287.2:151778812-152163812 GCA_936432065.2 Rutpela maculata | reverse complement strand
AAAGTACTTTACATGTTACAAGATTTTTTAATAGTATATACTAGAGCTAAGTATTCATTCACATAGGTTTTACATTTGGAATAAATATTAAATAAGGCTCCACCGTAAGTTGTTAAAAACTTGAATGAGGGTGTTGTTTGAATTGTCCTACATATATACATACATACATATGTACTTATGTATGTTCAAATGTATGGTTGATTAATTAATTTTACAATGTGTACATGTGTAGTAGTAATTTTAGGTGTATTGAATCAAAGTTAAGTAGGATCAGGTGACACAGTAATGTATATTTTAATCTGAAAAAATGAGTTTCCATAGTTTTGATTTTGGTTAGTAGTGGTTTTACTTATCGTGCTATATATAATTTGTTCAGTGCCAATGAAGTTTTCTAGGCAGTTTTTTGGTAAATCTATTATCCATGCCTTTATACGTGTTTTCACTTTGTTTTAGTTTTTTTATGCTCCGAGGATATGTATCATGTTCTCATTTCGAGCTTCGTATTCATGCCTCTGTAACTGGGGGGAGAGGGTTGTATTTCATTTGGTATTTTAGCAAGTTTTGGCAATATAGTTGACGAATATTTATTATTTTATACTGTTTGAACAGTTGTTTACTCGGAAAGGTTATGGGATTTTAAACATTATTTTTATTTTCCTTTTACGGCGTTTTATTAATGGATCCATGTTTGTTTTATTTACTTCAACCCATCCGATTATGCCATATTTAAGTATTGATTCTACAATGCCGCTGTATGTTATTAACCGCTATTTATCGTCTTGTTTAAATGATAATAGAGCCATCTCAGTTTTTTACATAAGTATTCTATTTGGTAGTTCCACTTTAGGTGTGCATCTAGTATAATACCTAAGTATGTCACTTGTGTTGCCTGTTCAATTTCAGTATTGGTATTTTCAATTTTGTCTTGGTGTATGGTGGAAGACTGTTTTTATTTGAGGAAAAGAGTATATATTTGGTTTTTGTTATGTTCATGATAAGTTGGTCAAACCAATTTTTTATAATCTTAATGCTTTTGGATACTTTTGACCTCACCCCGTCCCACGTTACTCCATCAAAAAGGACGACAGAGTTGTCCGCAAAAGAAGTTATTTCTCCGTCAATTTTTAATTTCAGCAAGTCGTTCAAATATACATTGAATAGGACCGGCGCGAGGACTGTTCCCTGTGGTAGGCCGTATATGACAATTCTCGATATGCTCTCATAATTGTCCATGTTGACTTTCTGTTTCCTATTGCTAAAATAATCTTTTAGAACTGCTTATATATTTCCTCTAAAACTTAAATCATATAGTTTTTTTTAGCATTAAAGGGTGGATAATTTTGTCGAACGTCTTCGCTAGGTCTATAAAAACACATAGCGATGGTCTTCCTTTATCTACCAAGTTATGGATTTTTCCTGTTACGTGCGCAATTGCATCGTCTGTTGATGCTTTCTCTCTTTAGTTTATTATATTTCAATGTAATTCTATATCATTAAAAAATTAAACCAAAACCTAAACATAAAAACATCACGCATAGCAGGCAACCGCCAGAACCAAGGCTGTCCAGTTGAAGGTTACACATTTGAGAAAACTCAGACAACATTCACTGCTCACCGATATTGTCAGTATCTAAGTGAGCTCTCCACTAACATGCATAGCGTTTTTCTTTTTCTATTAAAGCTTTACAATTTATTTTATCACAAATATGTATAAATTCTTCTGCAGCTACTCTTGAAGGGATATTATGTTGGTCAACTACAAATAATTCCTGAAAACTATCAAAAATGTATTGTTGTAGATATTTTCTTAAATCAGTAGTTAAAAAAGTTCCTGTTCATAAAAATAAAACAAAATGTTGGATATTGATTGATTACATTGCAGCAGCATTGCAGCTTTACTAATTTAAAATTGTATAGCGTTAATGAAGCATTCTCTAAAGAGCGAAAACATACTCTCTCAACCCAAACCCATAAATTTTAAAATTTCCTAAACTTATAACTTTTAAAAACCATGTCAACAAGAAAATGTCACTATTGCACTAAAATGATATTGATTTCAACTGACCTTAAGGACCTAAACTTCAACCTGACAATCGCAAGAGCTACCGTCGTGAAAGTGAATGAGTGATTCTAATCGATGGCAGTTCCACTTAATGACACGTTCTTTAACCCACGTTCATTCGAACTTCTTTTACGGTCTTCTAAGCAGAGCAGGAAACTCATCGATTAACTATAATTGTTGTGCTTACTTCATTTTTCGATGCAGACACTGAAATATGATTTCAAGACGTTATGATTTCCGAGTGTGAATCTGTTGGGTATTTCGTATCATTCATTTAAAAAACTTTTGAGAACATGTGTTCAATATAAAGAGAATAATTACAATCAGCACATGGAGAGCTGTGGTGTGGATGTATTAATAGGAATTATTTGTGAATTACTTCCACATCCACGTAGTGAGTAGAAGTATAGCAAGGATAGGAAAATGATTTGATTTGTTCAAATAAACTTAGTATGTCATGAAATGTCGAGATATTAAGTTTAAACGAAACAACATTTCTGTCTGTCGTTCTGAAGGTCTGTCGGTCGGCTGTTCTTTCTGTAACTTTTTTTCTACGCATGATAACTCTGGAACCGTTTATGATATTGACTTGAAAGGACACTAGCACGTTTTGTAGGTAAATTGGTGGCCTGTCAAATTTGATGAATATTTAATATGTTGTAGTTCAACAGATTCTGAACAATAATTTCCTTTGGCAAAACTTCAAATTTTGGACAGCTTCTCCGACAGACGGCTCCGAAGAGTGGACCTACCCCTCGATATTATACCGCGATTTCTCAAAACTACCGCAGTTATTGAATTGATAACTGCTGGAAACGAATAACCAGACTATTTACCATTATTTGGACTTAGATTCATGTGCCTGAACTTCCGGTTTTGCCGGAAGTAACGTTTTTTCGAATGCACAACACTCGTTTACTTCAATTTAATAATCATATATATACATATATATATATATATATATATATATATATATATATATATATATATATATATATATATATATATATATATATATATATATATATATATATATATATAACTAGCTTTATAAAAATTCTTTGTCTTAGTAAATAAGTAAGTACCTGTATTAGCTGATCGAACAGTGATGCTAGCTTAATAACGGGTACATCATAATCTTGGTATAAAACAGAATTGATTTTATTTTTCAAGATGTAAAATTGCAGTTGTGTCTAGTCAATGAAAACTAATTATTTGTGAGACCTTTAAAAAGAAGTTTTTGTTTATTTATAATACATTAAACCTTATTATTTTTAGCAAAAAATTGCATAGCTGATTATTTTCATTTTTTTAAATATTAATCATTCCTTAATATAAATCAAACATACATGCATGGTGCGAGGTGCAATGAAAGGTTGGATGAAACAAGGGCAGATTATAGTAAAAACAGTTAAAAAAATGAATTAGATACACATATGTATATGCGTTGTGATTGCTTTTCTAAGTTTCCAAGTAAGTCATTTTTATTATAAAACCTAACATGCCGCACGTGTGATTTATTTTCAGTCTGGATAAGGTTTAATTAATTTGAAATAAAGTTTTTTTGGTTTGATTTCTATTAATGAATGATTAAAATAAGTAAATATTTAAAAAAAAGCTACGCAATTTTTGCTAAAAATAATAAAGTTTAATGTATCATAAATAATCAAACACTGCCTATTCTACTTAAAGGTCTCACAAATGATTAGTTTTCATTGACTAGACACAACTGCAATTTTATATCTTGAAAAATAAAATCAACTTTGTTTTGTACCAAGATTATGATGTACCCGGTATCAAGCTAGCATCAATGTTCGATCAGTAAATACACGTACTTACTTATTTACGGTCGTCCATTGAATTCTATAAACTTGTAAAAAAGTGGGGGTAACTTTTACCAAGTATTTACTGTCTGCAACTTGGTACAAAGAAAGGGTATTGGTACAAATACGCAATTATTTAACTTGCAGACAATGCACACATGCACGAGAGCCAGAATGGAGTGTCAAAATTTTGCAAAATCCGTTTGATATTCGCAGTATGTACCAAAAACAACTATCTACCGTCTGCAACTTGGTACAAAGAAAGATTACTGGTTTAAATACGCAATTATTGAATTTGCAGACAGTGCCCACATGCACGAGAGTTACAATAGTGTCAAAATTCGGCGAATTTCGTTTGATATCTCTTCGTCTGCGATATGCACCAAACACAACTCTTTACCGTATGCAACAAGAAATTGTTTAAGCTAACTTATGCAAGTATACTTTCTTCGCATAGGCAGACAACATACACATGCATACGACCCAGAATTAGTACTGGTATTCGATAAAGTTGGTCGGTAATTCACGTCGTACTTTTTTTTATCCATTTATTTAACGTCGGCCTGTTTCCGCTATCAGGGCTTATCACCGATGCCAGGAGACGAGCTACCCCCAATCTGGAAATTTTGCCGAACCTCTTCTCGTAAGAGAAGTAGGGATCTTTTGCTTGCCTAATATTTAATAGACAAGGGACCGCCTGCTTTACATCCCCTCCGAAGGATGGTGTATCCACTACATAATCCGCGCCTTTAAATTACATCGCTTCCATGTATACACTGATATACAAGCCGCTAGAAGGTGGGACGAGATCGCTGATGGATTTCACCCATTCAAGTACTAACCGCGCTGCACGTTACTTCACTGGAGTATCGAGATGCATACACAGTGAAGACGTGAAGATGCTCGCCCCACCGCGTCGTAGTTACATTCACTTGAAAAAATATTATTTTATTAAAGTTGTAGCAAAAATCTTATACATTTTATTATAATAATAATTTTAAAAAATTTTATTCGTCGTCGGTTTCTTCTTCAACATCATCATCCTCAACCTCACACTCCTGCAACACTTTCCGATAATCCTCAGTGAAATCATACGTTTCTTCCTCGGTGTTATGGATGTGTTCTAAAAACAGGTTTTCTTCATCTGAATCATCATCAGCATTGTTGTCGGTGAGCATTATTTGTTCGCTATCCTCATCGACCACACTGTTATTCATAATTGCGACTAATTAAAAAAAATTAATTAATATTTAAAATTTATTGGAATTAACAAGAAAACTATAGTATTTTCTTACCGTTGTCGTTAGCACTCCCCTGTTAGTGGCTTAGTATTGTTGTGGCCTATAGTTTTAGCGGCCTTATACGTGCATGGATTTAGTGACACCAGTAGATATTAGCACGTCAGTAAAAAATATTGCATGTATAAACAGTTACTCTCGAGCACGCATCAATGCATGCAAGGTCAAAACTTGCTCGCCAGTTCTCGCCAGTAACTGTTTGCACGTGCAATATTTTTTACTGGCGTGCCAGTATCTACTGGCGCCATTAAATCCATGCACGTATAAACCCGCTATAAGAGATGAATTATGTGCGCATTGTCTGCAAATTAAATAATTGCGTATTTAAACCAATAATCTTTCTTTGTGCCAAGTTGCAGACGGTAGATAGTTGTTTTTGGTACATATCGCGATCGGAGAGATATCAAACGCATTTCGCCAAATTTTGACACTTTATTGTGACTCTCGTGAGCATTGTCTGCAAAATAAATAATTGCATATTTGGACCAACAATTTTCCTTTGTACCAAGTTGCAGACAGTAAATAATTGATAAAAGTTACCTCCCTTTTTTTACATAAATACGTTCGGCGGCAAGTGCTTTGTACACGTTTAATCTATCTGCAAATAATACTTTATGGAAGCTTTATTTTTAAATCATGTTTTCTTCTTAGTTGTAGACAGTAAACAGTTGTTCAAAGTTATAAAAAAATATAAGTATATATAATATATAAGTTGATATGCACACTATATGGTGATGTACATATCATAAACGTCTGCACCTTTCCCCTACCCATTTTCACGAACCAGAATCATCATTTTACACTGTTTGCAGACGGTAAATAATTTTTTTCTTTTTACTAAAATTTGATACATTATCGGGTACCTTGTATAAGGTTTGGTGCATGACAAAACTTTCTGCAAATGCGCTTCCGACATGTTTTTTATTCCTTTAATTTCGAGTTATAAATTTTGCAGACGGTAATTTATTAGTTGAAAACATTGTTTTTTTATGCAAACCGGAAATCGTTTCCTACATCCCGTGCATACGTGCAAACCTTGAAAGTAACCTAAATCGAGCTTTATTATATTCGTAATACTGACTAAGTTACTTGCAGACGGTAGGCTATCAGTTCTGATTTTCTGTCACCACCTACTAGTCTATATTTTCGATTAAAATAATTATTTTTTTCGATGGGAAGACGGCTTCCTTAAATGCAATGAATGTGCAGTGGGTTAGTATGTCAATGTTCTTAATTCCACGCAGACGAAGTTCCACCAGAACGAAGTTCCATGCGGACGAAATCGCGGGCATCAGGTAGTATATGTATAAAGCTATTTTTCTACTGAAAATAATCACAGGCACACAAAATAAAAAAAAAGTCGAAACCCAGAGGATAGACCCCCTACCCCCATGTATTTTGGGGCGCTGAAACCGAAAATTATAATAAAAAACTATCCAATTTCTCCCTAGCATCCCCCAATAACCCTCCCGGGGATTGAAATTCCATTTGTTCTTAACATTTGAAAAGTAGATTTTTTGGTGCGCTGAAACCGAATATGATGATAAAAACTGATTTGAACCACCCAGTCACCCCCTAGCACCCCCTACAAACCTCAGGGGAGAAAAGTATGTATAATCTCAGGTTGTTTGGTGCTCTGAAACTGAATATGACGATAAAAAACTGATTTCAACCCCCCAGTTACTCCCTAGCATCCCCTTACATTTTTATCGTCATATTCGGTTTCAGCGCACCGAAAAACATGAGAATAAACATACTTTAAAAATGTTTAGAACAAGTGGAATTTCAACCCCTCCTGGGGTTTGTAGGGGTTGCTAGGAGGTGACTGGGTGGTGCAAATTAGTTTTTATCATCATATTCGATTTCAGAGCACCAAAGAACCTGCTTTTTAAATTTTTAGAACAAGTGGAATTTCAATCCCACCAGGAGGGTTGTAAGGGGGTGCTAGGGGAAAATTGGATAGTTAAAACCTTTTTTTATTGTCATATTCGGTTTCGGCGTCCCAAAATACATGGTGGTAGGGGGGGTCTGTCCTCTGGGTTTCGACTTTTTTTTTATTTTGTGTGCCTGTGTAATTTATACGACGTAAAAGAAAGAAAAATATGGAGGATTGCTAAAAATAATGCTATCTACACTCCGCCAAGTTTTTATGTTTATTGTGGCGTTCAAGCCCTCATAACTTGAAAAGCAGTCATAGCCGAGACTTGTGCCCATGAGAACTTTTGCTCAGAATAGCAAAAACTACAACATAACCAAATTTAAGAAAATTCGGCTGAGAGTCAATTTCCATAAGGGGTCTTTTGGATAGAAAATCTGGTGGAAATAGTGATTCATTAGGCAGCGATTTTTAAGTATCACTTTAATTTGAAATAAGCAATATACTTTCTATCATAATTTATATCAATAGTCAACATTAGAGAAAAATAGTCCATTGTATTTAAATTGTGTAATATGATAAGATTAAATTTGGATTGCAGATCTTTCCTAGTTGCTTTGTTTATGTTTGAAATAAAACCATGTTCCGACGATATATTTAAGGTACTTGTGTACCAAAATGAACTTTTACAGTTTTAAATATAATTTGGTATACTAATAGATAAAGTGATTTTACACTTGAATTTTCAATAAAAATAAAATCGTCCGTTTAGTTTCGGAGTAATCGATTCGGAAAGTTCGACAAATATGCCATGCTTGACATAGTAGAGCTCGTATGCATGCTAGGCTAAGTTAATTTTCGTTCTTAATACCACAATTTTTTAGAAATATGATTCAAAAACTAGCATAATATTAAATAGTCTTTTATTAACACCGTTAAAATTATGAAAAAATCGTCCTTCTAGCATAAAAGTTAGAAGTTTAATCAATGTTAAGTCCGAAATTTGTGTGAATATAGCGCTGTTGAAACTGATTTGCAACGCTACATATTTCGAAGATCGCGCGAATATTTAAATTTTTAAAAAGTATAAAATTAATTGTAGTAATATCGTGTATTTTTTTAAATTGTTTTTGGAGTTGGAGTTGCAGAATTTTGTTTGTATTCGTTTACTTCGTGCACTTTTCCTGTACGTACAACCTAAACGAATGAGCAATTTTTGCAAAAAAAAACATTCCAAATTGAAAGAAAACCATAAAGCTTTTCACTTTTTATGTCTTCTAAACAAAGAATTAATGAGCATTCTAAACATTTTAGATTTTTACCAAGCTCCTTTACGTTAATCATGCGATTTCCTTCACAAAGATGATCTGGCAATCGGTTGAATGTTTGGAATCGGGTTTATTATTTCTAATACCTTTTTTAAGTCTTAATTGTTCCTTAGGTCATTTATTTTAAAAAACTTACCTTTATATTTTAGTAGTGAACTGAAAATATATTTTGCAAAAATTAAAAAGCAGAGACAAGCAGATTAGTATATGACAGTCGTATTTAATATAGTACTGCCAAATTTTTTACTCTATCTCTCTCGCATTTTAATTTAATAAATCCACCGCCAGATCCGCTCTTATCAGTATACAAGTACCTTAAATACTATCTGTAATATCTGTTTTTATTTTTTATGTGTCCTACTAAAACAGTTGTTTCTTATGAAATGAATTTAGTGTCTTCTAAGTAACAGTTCAAATTGCTGTTAGATACAGTTTACTTAAGTGCATCCACAATATATATGTAATGGCATAGAATATAATTTTCCTTTAGCAAAGTTAATAGAAACGGTAGTGCGACATACTGTGAGGTAAATAATACAGATAACAATGAACACAAGTTCATAAATAGAACCCTTTCAGTGTTTATCTATTCCAACAGCTTCAAATAGAAATTGTTTGAGACATTTACCTAGCTACATTCTAATTTAATATTAACAAAATGTGCGGAATGTCACTACTAATATAATGTTTACATTTATCTATAAAATATGCATAATACTTCTGGATGACAAACCTCAAATTCAAAAACTTTTAAAAGACGAAAATTTTGAGAACGCAATGGATGACATTGAGAGAGCAGTGTGGCGTACTCGCCTACATACTTAAGTTCTTTGTTACTACAGATAAAAACAATAACAAAAAAATCATTTTTCGTGAATTTTCAAAATTTTTAGGTTTTCATCGAATTCACACAACTTCATATCGTCCACAAAGTAATGATATGGTTGAAAGATTCCATAGAACCTTTAAAACTACATTAATCGTCAGAGCTAACTTAGTTCATTGGTTTGATGAACTATTTTATTAGATCTACGAGCAATGCCTAAAGACGATTTACTTTGTTCATCTGCAGAATTTGTTTATGGCCAAACTTTACGTCTCTCTGGTGAATATTTTATTAAGCCACATTCTGATACTAAAATGCCTTTATTTATTAACAGATTACAAAACTGTTTCAATAACCTACAATTATTCACATATCCTAAACGAAATCATTTTCAAAATACTTTTGTCGGTCCCGACATTAAAAATTGTAAATTTGTTTTCATTCGAAAAGATAGACTTAAATCAACTTTACCCCATTGGTACGAAGGACCTTTTCCAGTAGTTTCTCGAGTTAAGGAAATTATAATAGTCCTTAAACGTGGAAAAGATTTTACTGTAGGTTTAGATCGAGTTAAGCCTGCATAATTATTGAACGATGTTGTCGATCTACCCGACAATTCTGACTGTAAAAAGGTTCCTTTTAATACTGGTACTTTGGTAGGTTGATTTTTATTTCGCTTACATACTTAAGTTCTCTGTTACTATAGATAAAAAACAATAACAAAAAAATTATTATAACAAATATATATCGAATATTATTTTGAATATTAATATATATTTAAAAAAAAAATGAATTAAATACTTACTTTATGGATAAATCTCCATAAGCAGCATGTGTAAGTTTTAGAAACGTCATTGAAAGATTTCTTAGAAAGTCGAAGAACCCAAGAACAACGGTAAAACAATTTCAAAACCATTTTTCTTTAAATCATGAAACGTCGAGATTTTAAGTTAGAGCAAAAAAAATGTCTACCTATTTATCTGTCAATTTGTCTGTTGGTCTGTCTGTCGTTCTGTCTATCTGTCTGACTGTCCGTCTATCTATCTGACTGTCCGTCTGTAACTATTTTTCGTGCGTACGATTACTTCGTAATAGTTTGATATTGACTTGAAATTTGATATTATAACGAGAATTGGAAATAAATTATATTTTGATTTTTTTCGTTGAAGGGTTGAGGGTAAATAGGTAAAGAGTGCAAGTAAGTATCATAAAATTTGGATTTACTAAAGGTACAAGAAGTCGACATTTTTTGGCATCAGCCACTATAAAAAAAAAATTCCATATTTCCCGTTTCCACAAATCTATCAAGAAAGTTTTCGAATCCTTCTTTCAGGATACCTTTGCTTATAAATTCTAGTGGCAAGTAAACAATTTCTGTCCGATTCGCCCAAAACAAAATTTATGTCTTTCTACAAGTTCCCATTTATTAAAATTCATTTTGTAAAACTCGAAATATTTTAAATTTAATAAAAGTGATAATAACTGATGACGATAAGTGCGATAAAGGTTCATTTGTACAAGACAATTTATAAAAAACTGAGGCTTTATTGCTTGTCGAATAACAAGAACAACAAAAATTACAAAAAGACTTACAGTAAGGGACCAGTGAAATACTATTTACCCACTTCAATGGATTGGAAGGAATGGTCCCATTAAATGGACTCATTTCAAAATTGCATAAAAACGTGTGTCAATCAAAATGGGCAACATGTGGAGGAGCACTTATTATAATTTTTTCTGATGAATTATTTGAAGAAACCCCTATTCTATTTTTTAAGTTTATTCTTGAATTTTGTACTTATTGCTCAATAAAACAAAAATGGTTGCAATTAGCCATAGGAAAGTACAAGATATGTTCATTAGAGTGGGACGAAAAAACACTTTTTTCTTTATGTATCGCTATACCTCAAAAAAGTTGCCTATCGCCTAACTAAGCAAAATGAAAAAAAAAAAATCAAATAAAAAAATATCTTCCGTTCGCGCGGCGCTCAAAGTTTTAAAAAATGTCGAAATTTCTCTTCTTTTAATTATTTTTTTATAATTGCTAAACTTAATACTAACTAAGCGCTATAGGTTCTAATGTGAAGTTTGGGGTATAGGGAATACGAAAAAAAATTAAAACCCTTAAATTAAAAATATTTAGTGTTTGCGCAAAATGCTCAAAAAATTGGATTTTCTCTAAAAACGGCTATATTTCGTAGCTTATCAATTTTATGTTCAGTCTATATAAATGATGAACATATTTTTATTTTCAACTTCTTTATTCAATAATCATTAATCAATCACTTTAAAGTTTGATTTTTGGGAAAATTCGGTCATAATACTTCGTGACAAGAGGGTAGTTCGTATTAATCCGTCTCTTGCGTCAGCGCCACACACTTTTTGAGATACTTCAGTCACAAGTTTAACACGGCGTTCAACCGCCTGGGTATGACAAGGGAAACTTTGGAAATCTGGTTGCGGCGAGTCTTCTTTCATCCACTGTCATGGCAAGAATCAAATTTTCGGGATGAGCGAAGAAAGCGTTTCGCTCAATCACTGGCTTGATAACTTGCAATAAATTTTTATTTAGGTACCGTGATGTTCTGATAGCTTCAAAAAGTATCTTTGGACCATCTGTGAAATGTTTGCTGGTTTTGATTTTGAGGCATGAGGCATGTAACATTTTAACACGTACAGTGTACGTGAGTTTAGAAAAACCTAATGATGAAATTTGTCATTTGATATATTTTGTTTTAAAATGTTACATGCCTCTATGGTTCAAAATAAAAACCAGCAAACATTTCACAGATGGTCTAAAGATACTTTTTGAAACTATCAGAACATCACGGTACCTAAATCAAAATGTATTGCAAGTTATCAACCCAGTGATTAAGCGAAACGCTTTCTTCGCTCATCCCGAAAATTTTATTCTTGCCATGACAGTGTATGAAAGAAGACCTATCAGAGAACTGGGACTACGCAGACTACTGAAAGCTCGATCACTTTCCAAGGGAAAGACCATTCGAAATTTCACCACACCAAAACTAAATTTTGAAGCAACGGACTACGTCGATATGATTTGGTGGGATAGTTTGAAAATCTCTCCTACTCCATTACTAAGAAAAATCACGGATGAGGACATCATAAAAATGATAAAGACAGACACATCGCCGCAACCAGATTTCCAAAATTTCCCTTGCCATACCCAGGCGGTTGAACGCTGTATTAAACTTGTGACTGAAGTATCTCAAAAAGTGTGTGGCGCTGATGCAAGAGACGGATTCATACTAACTACCCTCTTGTCACGAAGTATTATGCCCGAATTTTCCCAAAAATCAAACTTTAAAGTGATTGATTAATGATTATTGAATAAAGAAGTTGAAAATAAAAATATGTTTATCATTTATATAGACTGAACATAAAATTGATAAGCTACGAAATATAGCCGTTTTTAGAGAAAATCCAGTTTTTTGAGCATTTTGCGCAAACACTAAATATTTTCAAATTAACGGTTTTAATATTTTTTCGTATTCCCTGTACCCCAAACTTCACATTAGGACCTATAGCGCTTAGTTAGTATTAAGTTTAGCAATAATAAAAAATTAATTAAAAAAAGCAAAATTTCGACATTTTTTAAAACTTTGAGCGTCATGCGCGAACGGAAGATGTTTTTTTATATGATTTTTTTTTTCATTTTGCTTAGCTAGGCGATAGGCAACTTTTTTGAGGTATAGCGATATAAAAAAAAGTGTTTTTTCGGCCAACTCTAATGTTCATTTTTCCTTTCTACATCACGTCGTCGAAAAATATACAGGGCGCTCCATTTGAGAAAATTAAGACAATTCAATTTAAAAAGTTCTTAATTTAAAAATAATTTTTTGCCACCCTGTATATTTTTAAGAAGCAAAAATTATTCAAAACATTAACTAGATGTCTCTTAACCAGTATTCACTTAAGTTTTTCTTAAAACCCATAATTATGACTGATGATTTTTTCAATATGCATCTGATATGGCATTATTTCAACAAAAAACTTCAGTGGTTGGAAGATAGTCAATAATAATATAGGAGTTTAGAAAGAGGCTTCAAAAAATGTACGATATACAGAGTATTTCATTTAAAAAAAGGCATGTGGTCCTGTAGTTTCGTCTCGCCCTGTATATTCGAAAATAATTTCCGGTTATAGACTTCTTTATCTAATTTACTTGCATTTTTTTTTTCAATTTCTAGCTATCGTAAAACTCGAGATATCGAAGTCCGACGAACTATTGTCCCACCCTATATATTAAGCTCATTCACATTTTGAGCCTTGGAATATACAGCGAAGAATGTACGATTACTTACGAAACACTCTTTACAGACACTGAATTTGCCATGCTATAGATTGTACCGATTATACTAGTGATATAGTAGTACTTAGTACTATGTATAAGTAAGTACTGAATCATATGAAAATTACATGAATTTTAGTTAACATTCCCAAAAGTGTATAAATATTTTCTATAAATATATGTCATGTTCGTGTATTGACTGGAATAGAAGAGATTTGTATAAATCCTGGATATCCTCGTATTGTTATTTTACCCAATAGACTTATTGTTTCATATAAAACCAGTGTTTTATGATTTGCTTTTATGTTGTAGGGAAACATGTCATGTTCATAAAATTGATCAAACGGAACGAGACAGCTCCAATTCCACTATGGCGGTGAGAATTTAGAATATATTGAGTCCGGATACACGTAACACGCATTTCCACTGAAACCTAAAATCGACAACACGCATTCCCTGGGTCACTTTATTTTGCGTTACAAATATCCGTTTTTCCATACATCCGCTTTCTGCGCTTAGTGTATATTTGTCAACTTCAAGTCAGTATTCTTGTGGCTGCTATTTTTCCTGTCACTTAAGATTTTTTATTTTCAAACGTTCTTGTGTATTTATTTCACTATTTCAAAACGGCGATATGGACATGGCTGCCAGGGTATTAATTAAGCATAAAAGAAAATGTACTTCAAATATCAAAACACACTTATATTGCAATTACCCGTATTCATTAGAAACATGGAAAATTTACTTCTCATCTTTATAAAATTAGCGTTAAAGAAAACGGATGTTTGTGAATGTTGGAGTATAGGTGATATAAGTTATATTTTTGTATATTACCTTTAGCTAGGAGCTGGTGGTAATACGGGTATATGATTTAATTGTATTTAAAAATAATACGGAATGAAGGTATTGATATAACAGATCGATTAGAGCAGCTACCGAGCTTGGTTGCTGCTGATTTTTTAAATAAATGAATTTCAAATTTGCAAGGAAAAAGCTCCTATATTATTTTATTGTATAAGGCATTAATGCTATAAAATTGTTCATGTATCAAAAATATAAATAAAAAAATCGGCAGCTACTGGAAGCGGCTAGAAACTCCCCACCCGGTGAATCTTTGAAGCCGAAAAGAGCACTAAAAAATATGAACGATCTCATTTAATATATTTATTAAGTTGAAATATTTTTTTTCATATTAAAACAGAAAAAAAGTATTACGTTCGGTGGGATTTGGACCTAAGAACTTGAGTGTTAAATTTATAGTCTGCACAAGATTACTATTTTATTCAATGTTTTAAAACAAATATATGCCTAATCGGATCCTAGCCCGGAGCCAGCCAGACAACCGCGGTGAACACTGCCGAGGCGGGTGTGAGACTGGACGGGGTAGGTCCGGTTTGGCTTGGAGAAAAATAGAAATGTGGAATAGTAGCTCCTGTCTTCTGTAGGCAGGCTTAACAACTAGGTTAAAGTTATAATGCGTCCACATGAACCTAAAATTAATATAAAAACTAGAGAAGCATTATACTCTTCGCCGATTTACTGAGCTTTTTATATAATTGTTACACATTCTATAGGATACTCTTCGCATTTTTCTTGTAAATAATGTTAGTTTTTGGACATTCTAAATTTTGTGATACCAACTTTGTTGTGGAAAAAAAATATATGAAAAAAAAATTCACCATGTGAGGGATCGAACACGAGACCTTTGCTTTAGCCATTGGGCTGTCTCATCTTACCAGAAAACTTGAATAAATGTCATTCAAAAATTATAATTCAACGGATTAGATACATTATTATGAAATATATATATTGGTAAAATGTAAAAACAAAAAAAATTATAGAGAATAACATTTCGAAAGATTTCTATTTAAGTACAAATGACAGAAATTTTGAAAAAAATTTTTTTTTATTTAAATGATTAATAACTTTTTTATTTATTGATTGATTTTTTTCAAAAACAATAGGGTTCCTCCTCTAGCCAACGCTAACTTACTTTCCAAATTTCAATACAATCGGACTTTTCTTTCTTAAGTTATCGTGCTTACAAGAAACGTGACGGACGGACAGACGGACAGACGGACAGACGGACAGACGGACAGACGGACAGACGGACAGACGGACAGACGGACAGACGGACAGACGGACAGACGGACAGACGGACAGACGGACAGACGGACGGACAGACAGACGGACATTTTGAAAGTTGTTTAGAATTCGTTCATTAACACATGAAAATTTTTTCTCTACGAGCGATATTTCCGGTTTTAGAAATGTGCCGATCAAATGCAATATACTCTTCGTTTTTGCGAAGAGTATAATAAACACAACATTATAAAAACTAAGTTCGTAGGCAAGAGCACTTAATAATTTTGATTATTGATACGGGAAACACAACTAAACGAAAAAATCCGTTCGTTGGTAATGGGTGGTAGGGATGGCCATCTTTTGGAAAAACCATAAAACTCTTGGTGGACAGCTTCCCTGCCAGATGTGGCCGAAGTAGTGTTCGTGGTGGATCGTTTAAGTTTGAGTTGATATATTTTGTTTTATCTTCTGGCCTTCTGACCGATTTTTCACTAAATCGGTCGGGGAAGTAAGCTGTCAAATTTTTGGTTCCAATGTTTTTCTGGGGGAATTTGGTTTTTGACAGTTTTTGAAAAAATATTTTACGTTGGTAACAATGTCTAAAATTATTTTTAAGTTATGTAGCACTATTTTTAGGTTATATTGCCGGAAGAATTTTCGGCGGGATGCCGGAAGTAGCGATAATAGTTTTTAAAATATAATGTCACTGTCACTTTTGAAGTTTTATTGGAAAAAACTGACCGAACGCGTTCCGGTGAGATTGCTTATAGTTGTAGGGCTTGTGAGCGGTTTACGAAGGCCTCTCACACCTTCCGTGGGCTTTATGAACGTCGAAAAAACTTGTAATCTCTCGATGCACTTGATACTCAAAATTACTCAGCATACAGTCTGCACGCTTTAACACACTAGTCTATTGAACGTTAGAGAGTAACAGTAACAGAGTACAGTAACTATACAGAGGCGAAGGCAAGCCTTCTCGCCAAAACCAAATTTGTATACTCATCGCCATTTTTTAGTTGTTTAACAATCAACCTCACTTTTATCTTGACACTGTTAACGTTTATCGTGTTAAGTTTGGATTTGTGAATTTTATTTTCACTCATTTTGGGATATTGAAAACATTAACCGAGAATTAAAATTCTCATAAATAAAACCTAGTGTACAACTCAATTGAAAATAGGCGCCGATTATAAGCAATTCAAATGGTAACGTTTTTCAATCCAACTCGAAATACACTGTTTCTTCAGTGTTTCCTTAAATGGGGATCTGCACGTGAGTCATAGTTAACCACAAAAATATATATTTCTTAAAATTCAAAAGTATTACGTAGCTATTATTACAATTTCTGCCTGGTTCCCATACTTTCGACCAAAATCTAGTTCAATGTAATGTTTATAAAGTTCTAACTAGTTTGTCACAATAAAATAAAACGCATTTTGCAGGTTAGAAGTCTAACCTAGGGCGAGCGTAGAGGCGACTTCAATGTGAATATCAGTCGATATTCCGTTGAAGCAACGTCGAGCGCGGTTAGTACTTGGATGGGCTCCCATCTTGGGAAATACAGCGTTCTTGTCCCACCTTCTAGAGGCTTGTATATCAGTGTATACTCAGAAGTTACGTAATTTCAGACGAAGATTACGTAGTGGATATACCATCCTTCGGAGGGGATGTAAAGCAGGCGGTCCCTTGTCTATTAAATGTTAGGCAAGTAAAAGATCCCTACTCTTCTTAAGGGAAGAGGTTCGGCAAAATTTCCAGGTTGGGGGTAGCTCGTCTCCTGGCGTCGGTGATAGGCCCTGGTAGCGGAAATAGGCCGACGTTAAATAGTTATAAAAAAAAAAGTCTAACCTATTAAAAGAAATAAATTAACAACATATTTCTCTCAGTGTAGACGCAACTGGTACGTATGCAAGGTCACAAAAAATGAGTCATCAAAACTCAAAGGAACCGCCAAAGCCTTCGCCTCTGTGTACTTACTGTACTCTGTGGTTAGACTATAAAATATATCTTAGACAAGAAGCGTGTTATTTGGTTTTTTAATTTTTTTCACGGAAACCAAATCGAAAAAGTGCAAGTGTGATATATCGTTGAAATCGGAATTTTTACTGCTTTTCAATGGTTCAATTACAAATTGTAAGTAATCATAAACAACTTGTTGTGCCAAAACGGCAACAAACGTAATCCGATCTCAACCAAAACCTTTTCAAATCTTCTGGAGTACTAAAGAAACCCTCATGCAAAGTTTCATCCAAATCCGTTTAATGGCTTCGCCGCTATCGTGCTCACAAATATACACACACACACAGACACTTTTCAAAAACAACTTTCCTGGGTTCCTGGGTCCTCAAAACGTAAAGATTTGATGTTACCTCAATTTTCGATTTTGGACTAATTGTAGTAACCTCCCACAATTTTATTGTGGGGAGGTTACCAATAGTTGGCTGAAATCCATGATTTTTTTTGTAAAACCAATTGTTAATTTGCAAAAAGAGCGCTATTAGGTCATTTTATTTTATTTCGCATTGGTTTTAATAGATAGTTTTTATATCCATAAATAGAGAAAACATTCACCGACGTGTATGTTGCTAATTTTACTTCCACATCCAGTGGAAGTATAGTAACGACAAAAAAAAATTTATTGTTCAAATAGGCTTAGAATGTCATGAAACGTCGAGATTTTAAGTTTGAGCGAAAAAATGTTTCTGTCTGTCGGTCTGCCGGTCTGTCTGTAACTTTTTTTGTGCGCACGTTTACTCTGGAACAGTTTGAGATATTGACTTGAAATTTGGTACACGTGTGTACTTTAACGAGATCTAAAACTAGATTATATTTTCATCTTGCTCCCTCGAAGGATTGGGGGGGTAAATTGGAGTAAATTTGGGGTAAATAGTTAAATCAAGCAGATAAGAGTCCATAAAATTGGTATTTAGTATATACAAGAGAAACTAAGGTGTCAAAAAAATTTTTGGCATTAGCCACCCACATTACCACCCCCACCCTATTATTAAAGGGGATGAAAAAAATGATTTAGTGTGTGTACAAGAACCAGAAGCCTTAAAATATGTTTTACTTCATCCATCCCCCACTACCACCCCCTATTACCACTCCCACCCCACTACCGATGTGGAGCATCGTTTTATGGGTTTTTGGTGTAGAGGATTTCTAATATTATATTATATTATTAGAGTTCCATAAACAATTATTTCCACATACAAAATTTTTTCGTTGTGAGTGACTTGGATAGAAAATCTGGATGTGGAAGTAGTGATTCCTTGGGCAGCGGTTTTTAGAAATATTCCCAATTTACTCCAAAAAATGTCAAAGTAAGAAAATAGTCCAAGTGATTTTACAACAAAATTATTATTTAAAAATTCCAATTCACTTATTTTATAGTACATTATTCAACGAGCGGTAATGTAGGTAATAACTCACGCAAATGAAAGTTTACAGCACGAGCCGTAGGCGAGTGCTGTAATTCATCAAGTGAGTTATTACCATTACCACAAGTTGAATACTATACTGTATCTACGATTATAACAATAAATAGTAAATTGAGAAAATTTTGTTTAAATTACTCAGTTTGTTTATCAATAAAATTACCTGTAAAATTTAATTTTCGTTCACCCTTTTATATTTGTTGTCTTCAAAGATTTAGCCACCTTTAAGTCGAGGTAGGATGTAATTTTTAATCGAAATAGTGCATAAACTGCTTGTAGACAAAAAATTAGCTCTGTAGATTAATATTACGCGGCGGAAAATGCAAAACTTCTCAGCGAACTGCAATAGCCCGGAGCGCATATTCGGTCAAAAGTCTTGTTTTTTATGTTAGAGAAAAAAGAAGAAAAGCGTCGGAAAGCTCATTCAATTCTCTTTACATAAGCTGTCTACAAATTTTTCGAAAAAAACGATAATTATCGAGATATTCGAGGAAATGTAAGAAATTACACGTTTTCCTTTAGAGTGTATGTAAGTCTTAAAAAAATAATTTTTCTCAGAAACCTTTGTTTCGAAGGGGCAAGATTAACGAAGCGTCAAAGTAGTACATGATATTAAGTGAACATCGTATATGAGATCGATTTCAGTTAATTACCGATTAATTACGGTGACAAAACAGAGAAATTCTACTGAAAAAGAAAAGTTCCAGATCCCGCCCCATCTAATTCCTTCATTTTTGTCGGAATTCAAAAAATAAAAAAAAAGAGTTTTAGCAAATTTAATTCTATTTAAGTTAGCTAAAGTAGTCTTTTGGCGTAGGAGCCAAGATTAAAATGTTACTAACTGTAGAAACTCAAAATTTGTGATTTTATGCCGTATATGGCCAACATTTCAGTAGTTATCTCGGAAACGAAATAAAAAAATCAAAATTCTGATAGTAGCAAAAGATTTGCAATGGAAAATATTCGTTTGACCTTGTTTTTTATTTTGAGTTAACTCCCACCGTTTCGGAGATATCTACGAAAAATAACAAAAAACAGCTTACATTTCGGAGTCGAAAAAATTGCAAAAACATGCACTCTTGACACGTTCATATTTTTCTAAAAACACCATTGGGACGGCCGTATGATGTCGCGACGTAAAGAGGAAGCCTTCCAGATAAACCTGATCGTAAATTGCACGGCGAAATTCGAAAATTCGGCTCGGCACGAACGAATCAAAAGTAGCATTTTGTGACATTTCAGAAAATCTTTATAGACATTAACGGGAATAATCTGTCACTACCTCCCTGGCTCTCCACTTTCGTGTGTCGCGCGTTACGTCGATTGGACAGGCTAGGCATGAAGATAAAGGTGATTGGCTCTGTACCTAGCGTGATTTATAATAACTCACGTATTATAACTCACGCTGTTTGTTTATGTATACTATTTATTGTTCAAAAGTAGTTCATTAATTAGTATATAACCTAATAAAAGTAGATAAATTTATTTTATTTTCTAATTTTTGCCATATTAAATAAATAATAATTTTGTTGTAAAATCAATTTAAACTAGTACAACACATTATCCTGAACAAAAAATGAACAATACATTTTTTCATTTGAAAATACGTTTTACAGATAAAAAATACGACATGTCATAAACTACCACTGTGCAAAGTTTCAACTCCCGGGAGTGAAAACCAACATATAAAAGGTGCGGTGTCCTTTATAAATTCCCTGACTTTTCCCTGATTTCAGAATTAAAACCTAATTCTTTGACCTTTCCTGTTTTCCAGAAAGTATATACCCTGCTTAATGTTAAATTTACATACTTTAATTAAGACGAAATAATGAAAATAATAAGCATAGATCTTCTATTAAAAAATATAACGAAGATTTATTAATTAAATATAATTTTCATTCAAAATATCAAATAATAATATTTATCTACTCTTATTAGGTTATATACGAATTAATGTACTGCTATTGAACAATTAATAGTATCCATAAACAAATAGCGTGAGTTATAATGAGTGAGTTATTATAACTCACGCTAGGTACAGAGCCAATCAGCTGTATGTTCATGCCTAGCCTGTCCAATCGGCGTAAAGCGCGACACACGAAGGTGGTAGCCAAGGAGGTAGCAACAGATTTTTCGCGTTAATATCTATAAAGCTAAATTTTTTTCCCATGATAGCTTAGACAGTATCAATGATGAAAGTGCAAGTCTACCAAACTTTTAGTGTTGTAAAAATGAGTAAAAAATTATACAACATGTTACAAAAAGAGATCGATTTTCTGAAATGTCACAAAATGCTACTTTTGATTCGTTCCCGACGAGCCGAATTTTCGAAGTTCGACGTGCAATTTACGATCAGGTTTATCTGGAAGACATCCTTTTTACGTCGCGACATCGTACGGCCGTCCCAATGGCGTTTTTCGAAAAATATGAACGTGTCAAGATTGCGTGTTTTTGCAATTGTTTCTGCTCCGAAATGTAGCTGTTTTTTGTTATTTTTCGCAGATGTCTCCGAAACGGTGGGAGTTAGCTCGAAATAAAAAACAAGGTCAAACGAGTATTTTCCACTCCGAATCTTTTGTCACCATCAGAATTTTTATTATTATTATTATTTTTTTTTTCTTTTCGGAGATAACTACTGAAATGTTGGCCATGTACGGCAAAAAATCGCAAATTTTGAGGTTCTAAAGTTGGCAACTTTTTAATCTTGGCTCGTACGCCAAAAGACGACTCTAGTTAATTTTAATAGAATTAAATTTGCTAAATTTATACAGTGTGTCCCAGGATGGAGTTGACAAGAGGAAAACATCTCTATTATTGATTTTACGACGAAAATTCTGCTTGTCAAAAAAATTAACATAACATAATAATAATAACTTCAAGGATTGTGGAAAAACAATTTATTCTACATAGCCTCCTCCTCCTCCTCCTCCTTTACCTGTGGGGTGTTTTAAAACAGAAAGTTTATGCAGATGACCTGCCACATGATCGAGAAATACTAAAAGCAAGAATACAAGACGCGGTGAATGAAGTTAATGCTATTATGTTTGTTAATGTTTGAAAAAAAATGTAAGTTGACCTAAATGTAAAAGTCAAAATTTAGACTTCATAATTTGTATTTGGGCTTTATTTTGGATTATAAACAACTTTGTTTTATAAACATTTTGTCCAAAATAATAAATAAAGGTACTTCTCTCTTGAGGCATTTTGATGTTTTCTTAATTTATTAACACCTTGTACATCTGATCTAAGATTTTTTTATATGGTAAATTCATTTTTTCAACAAGCAGAATTTTTTATAAAGAATAACTTTTCGTCGTAAAATCAATAATAGAGATGTTTTTCCTCTTGTCAACTCCATCCTGGGGCACACTGTATATATTTTTTGAATTCCGAGAAAAATGAAGGAATTAGAGGGGGTGGGATTTGGATTTCTACATTTTGTCACCATAATTAATCGGTAATGAACTGAAATCGATCTCATATTAGATGTTCAGAAAACAATGCTAGCATTTTTTTGTTTCTATAACTCAATTTGTTTTTGATTTCCATATCAACAAAAAATAATAACGCTACAAAAAAAATATAAAAAGTCATTTTTTCGGTCAGCTTAAAAAATAATAAAAACCGCTATTTATCACCACGCGAGTGTCTTGTGTACCTTGCCATATTCCCATACTGGAGACCTGAAGTTTTGTTGGGCCCAACTAGAAGAGAACAACACCAGGAAGTGCCGCTAGTACACGAGGTCACAAGGTATTTCAAATTCAATTATTAATATTAGTTCAGTTTGTCAGCATTACGCTGAATGGTCCTTCGTCCGATTTATTTCCGCGTTAATAAACATTAGATATTCACTTAATTATCATGTACTGCTTTGACGCTCGGATAATCTTGGCCCTTCGAAACAAAGGTTTCTGGGAAAAATTATTTTTTTAAGATTTACATACACTCTATAGGAAAACGTGTAATTTCCTACATTTCCTCGAATATCTCGATAATTATCGTTTTTTTTTTTTTTCGAGAAATTTGTAGACAGCTTATATAAAGAGAATTGATTGAGCTTTCCGACGCTTTTTTTATTTTTTCTCTAACATAAAAAACAAGACTTTTGACCGAATATGCGCTCCGGGCTATTGCAGTTCGCGGAGAAGGTTTGCATTTTCCGCCATGGAATGTTAATCTACGAAGCTGATTTTTTGTCTACAAGCAGTTTATGCACTATTTCGATTAAAAAATCACATTCTACCTCCGCTTAAAGGTGGCTAAATCTTTGAAGACAACAAATATAAAAGGGTGTACAAAAATTAAATTTCACAGTTAATCTTATTAATAAACAAACTGAGTAATTTAAACAAAATTTTCTCAACTTAATATTTATTTTTATAATTGTAGATAAAGTATAGTATTCAACTTGCGGTAATGGTAATAAGTCACTTGATGAATTACAGCACTTGCCTTCGGCTCGTGCTGTAAACTTCATCTGCATGCATTATTACCTACATTACCGCTCGTTGAATAATTTACTATTATACAGAACCTGTAACGAGAATTTTTTGTCTTTGGCATAACAGTAACAATCTTAGTGATCGTAACACTTAATCCTATTTAACTATACCGTCTTTCGTTAGTCAATATAATAAATAAAATTCAATCTTATATATTATATTTATTTATTATTTTAAGATTGACTTTTTATATACTGTCGTTTCTTAAAAGAAATAATCTACATCTTGCATGTATTCCTAATCCACCTGGTTATTTAATGTTTCTTTTTTGTAGATTTTATATTATATATGAAAAATACACGTTTTCAGCCCTTAGAAGGGCCATAGCTCCAAAACAAAGGGTTTTCGAAGGTTGTGTCCATTTGAACATTTAATTAGCATCAAATCAACTACCAAAACCAAAATTTCAAAAAAAATTAACCGAAATCTAAAATCAATGTATTTTGTACGGAGTCCTTTCTGAATATATCAACGGTTTTTGGAAAAAATCGAACACATTGTTATGAGTTTTGAGAGCGACTGAAAAGTTTAGCTTCGTATCCTCTGCTGTTTTGTCTTTGTTGTATATATTATAGTGATCCTCAAAGTTTGTTTACTACAAGAAATAAATGTCCTAACAGACCCCAGGATGAGAAACGCGTCTCCCTGTTTTTCACCTTAGCTTCAGCCTTTGTTTTTTCTGTGTTGCTGTAGGACAGTTTATAGTAAATGATGTTTAGATGTGGGCTGTATGGTTAATGGCCGAATGCCAAAAAAATTCATAAGCCTATGCATCACATATTCTGTATTTTTGAGTAATTTCTTATAATGGGCCTTTTCACTAGATTCTTAAATCTCAAAACAAATATGTTTATTTGAAAGCTAACTGATAGATATTCACCTTGTGCAACATTGTTTTAAATATAAATCTCACAGTGTTTAATAAAAAAATAAACATTTGTTATGGCAATTCGAAAACTCATTTGACCTTGGAGTTGAGTGACGTCACACATCCCGGACTTATGTTGGCAGCATTTGACAGAACGACTAATAGCCACTACCATCACACCACAACTGACACATGTTTATTGTTTACGCTTTGTTTTGGGGTTATGTTCTGTGTGTTCCTTTACGAATTGTGTTTTGCTTTGTTTCTGTATAATAGTGGAAGAAAATCGAGCCAGGATTTTCTAAAGGAAGTGCAGAAAATCTGCCGAAAGTTGATTGGACAATTTATGTTGTTATTTGTTGTACATGTTGGTACAAATCACTCTTTAAACATTTTCTAAACACAAAAATCCAAACTAAAGAGAAACGACTGTCAAAGTGTCAATTTCAACGTCAACTGTCAAAAAGCAGGGAACCAACTTTATGAAGATCGGCTCGTCGACGTCACTAAGGTGAGTGAGTGACGTCACGTTCAAAGCGCTAGCTTTATTTCCACACTTTTGATATATTTTTTTGATAGAAATCATGCTAAAAAAATACGCCGAAATTTTTTTATAAAACACTATCACATAAAGCAATAAAAAAATCACTGAAAAGGCCCATTGTATGTACGTGTCATTTTATATTAATATCACCTACAAACAATAGTTTTGAAACTGCTAGAGTCAACATATCTTCTTTGTTTTTTTACTGTTTTTCTACTTGCTTGCGTATTTCATACTCGTATTTATTTGTTTTATTATTATTATCTGTGACTGAGAATTTTATACAGACTGTGAATTTGAGGATTGCCCAAATAAACTATAACACACCAAGATTCTCTGTATATACAGTGTGACCCGCTTAAGATCGCAACACCCCTGTATACCCGTTAATTGATGCTTGATTAACTTCAAATTTTTGGTGGTAAGAAAAGATCGATAAGGTGATTCTTTGAACTTGGTAATATTTGATATATGTCAGTAACGTGCGATTTTAAGGCGCGCCAATATTCTTGGCTAAAGATGTCGGTCTCGGATGTCTGGGGCCGGGCAGGACTATTGCCCTTTACCCCAGTACATCGCTGTAGACCGGGGACCAGCCTCGTGCAGGGCGGGCGAACTTACTTTGCGTCGGCCCCACTCACAAATGTGAGCGGTGCAAACGATTTCGGCCCACCTCCCTGGGTCCTGGCTCGTTGGACCTTGCTGGCTAAAGCCTCTTCTCGCGTTCTTCTGTCTTCGTTTTCTTTTCTTCGCCAGCTTGTTTCCCCCCGGGGGGTAGTCATCGGTCTGTTTGGTGTGTTGGAAGTTTTGGCAGGAGAGACTGCCGGTACACAGGTTGCCAAGAGGCATCCTGTCATCCGGATCGTCGGTGTGGTAAGGATGAGCTGTGTAGCTCGAGGAAGGGCAGACCTAAATGCTATTGGTAGCATTTTTGGTCTGCCCGGAGCCAGGGGGACTACAGGTACTGGACGGTATGTTGTCCGGCACCCGCAGGGTCGTGGGTGGGTTGTTGGGTATCGTCATGTCTCTTCTGGTTGTTTCTTCATCGGTGGGGTGGTCCGGGTGGCGTCACTGGGGGGTGAGGTGGGACAGGTTCGCGAACAGGGCCCCCATCATGGTACACATCTGCTGCATCTGGGCCAGTACAGTAGCGAGTTCCTCTGGGGGGGGCTGTAGTTTTTGGGCGGGGTTGGTGTGTGTCCCTGCTGCTCCTTGGACTGCTCTGGCGTAGCTTAGCCCGGGGGTTGTCCTGGTGTTGGCTGATCTGTGGGCGGGTTGTTTCCGGGGGGCTGGTGTCTGGTGGCTGGCTGTCCTTTTGGGGCAGCGGGGGCATCCTCGGTAACTTGCTGGGTGCGCTCCCTGGCAATTTGCGCACTTGGCTGGGGTATCTCTGGGTTTCTGACAGGTGGTGGAGTGGTGGGCCTCTCCGCATTTTACACATTTTGGTGTCGCCGTGCATCGCCCTTGTGCGTGTCCGAAGGTCTGGCATCTGTGGCATTGTGAAACAATCTGCTTGGCTCTCTGCATCTCTGTTTTTACCACCAGGTAGCAGCAGCGAGTTACTTTTAGGATGTCTGTTTGGGCCTGGGGGACCTGGACAAGCATCATGGGGATTTCCTTTTTCGTCCTCCTGGACGACATCCTCTGAACAGTGACTGGTGTGTATCCTTGTGTTTCTAGGTCTGCCTTGACTTCATCGCTAGAGATTCCACCCTGAGTAACCTCTCGTCCGGTACGGCATAGGTGTGGTATTCTGTCTGCTCGTTGTTAAATAGTTTGGTCATGTTGCGATGATCGTCCGGTGTAGCGGGCTCTATTGCAATGCCGTCCCTGACGGCTTTTGCATTCTTGAAACTTATTCTGGCATCCTGTAGTTTTCGGGTTACCACTGTCCATAAATCTTGGCTTCGTAGGACTACTGGGAGCATCTGGGGGGCCTTAGGGGCCTCAGGGGTCTCTTTGTCTGTGTTTGTTTGGCTTGTGGATGGTTCATCTCTGTGGGCTAGAGTTGCCTGCTGTTTGGGTGCCTGCTGCTGTTTGGGTGCCTTGGCAGGGGGGGTTGTTGCCCCAGTGTCCTGAGTATTTTTCCTGTTAGTGGGGGGTGCTTGTTGGGGGTTTTCGCTACCCGTTGTTGGCTGTTTGGATTTTTGCAGTGTAAAAACCGCATTCATCAGTTCTTTGTGTTGTATAGCTGCTTGCTCTCTTGTGGTCTTGATTGCCTCTCTTAACTGTGTTATTTCCTCCTTCAGTTGTCGGTTTTCCTCCTCGAGTAGTTTACATCGTGACTTCGACGACATTCTCCCTGGTGAGGATACTCTGGATGATGCCCTGGATGATGCTAGGGACATTTCATCTATCTCCATGTCTGACTCCTTCTTGTTTTTTGCCATGTCGTCTTCGCTCGTTCTTTCGCCTAAAAAAGAAATAAGGAAAAGGAATGGGAAAGGTAAACACAAGTGTCCCCAGGCGGGGGACTTTATTTATCTTTTATATCAGCGTCTTAATAAAGACGACTGATATTTCTCCTCTTGCACTCTCCACTCCACTTCGCTAGTTCGCTTCGCACTGTCTTCAACTGCACACTGGAGGTCTGCACTCGTCGACTGCCACTTGAACTGCTTGGAATCGCGCTAGGCCTCGAATTTATAGTTGATTTTAAGGGGGTTTCAAAAGCCGATTTTTCAAAAAAAAGTATTAGGGATTTTTTTAGAAAAAAAAAAAATACTAAGGTATTCTTAATCAGCAAATTTAGAACCCCTTTTGTTACAAGATTGCATCGTAGTGGGTACAAAGGTGTTTGAGATAGTGGCTGTCAAAAATACAATTTTTTCAACCAAAACTAATTTTTATTTGTAAAACGGATTCCCAAGTCAAAAAAATCTATTCTTCATTTTTTGTTCAGAATAATGCATTGTACTAGACTGAATTGATTTTATAACAAAATAAGAAAAAAAGTATACAGTGTGACCCACTTAAGATCGCAACACCCCTGTATACCCTTAAAATCGCACGCTACTGATATATATCACATATTACCAAGTTCAAAGAATCACCTTATCGATCTTTTCTTACCACCAAAATTCGAAGTTAATCAAGCATCAATTAACGGGTATACAGGGGTGTTGCGATCTTAAGTGGGTCACACTGTACATATAAAATTCGCAATAAATATTTAACCCAAATTCCGTATTTAACTTTCGAGTTGGGTAGTAGGAGCATGAAAATATTTACATTAACGAAGACAACAACTTTAAATTAACATTACTAAAACCAACACAGATAATTCATTTCAAGATGGGTAACTTGTTTGGAGTACTCGTGTTAAAGTAAACTCGCTATGTACTAGAAACTTTCTTAGAGAAACTAGTCTTTCCCAAGTTACCTAATTCCTTAATAAAACTCGGGATGTTTACGTGAGCTAGGTTCACCTAGTTAAATCAATTTCATTCTTACTTTAAAAACTATAGAATATATTTAACGATTTTATCAATATAATTTTGAATAAATAACGCACTCTGTCAGTAATAATATTTTTAATAGGAACGGCTTGCCTTCAAAGTTAAATTATAGTAAATTTAACAAATGTAATTGAGCATAGAGTATAAATGAAAATCTTTCATAGTTTTCTAATCAATATGACATAATAAAATAGTCAGATAGCCCACGACGATGTTTTGAGTGCATTTCATCCACTGGAGACCTGATTTTATATACAGTGTGTGCTATTTAAGACCGCAACACTCCGTTATTTTGGAACGCGTTGACCGATTATAATTTTTTTTTTTTTGGGGATATAGTGCTCGATGAGCTTTATTTGACTGTTTTGAAAAATATGCAATTTTCATATTTTCAAGGCCTACTGAGCTCCTCTAAATGGGTTGAAATATCGATATCGACTATTAGGCAATTTTTATCGCCAAATTGGATAGCGTATTCGATTTGTAGTTGTCTCAAATACGTCTATACAAAATTCTAGCTCGATATCTCATATAGGGTGTTTGTTATTCAATAGCCAAATTTCAAATTTCTCACTTTTCGACTGACCCTGTATAAAAGTCGGTTAGGTTTACTAAAAAGGTAAAGTAGTCATTCGACTTAAGAAACATCAGATACTAAATGAGGAAGAAAAAAGAAAAGTTATTGTTTAAATAAATCGGCAAATATCGAATGAACTGAAGTGGATTACAAGCAATATGTTAAAACATATCATGTTTGTTTATGTTGCATGTTAATCAATTGCCGGATATTATAAGGGTATTAGCGTTTCGAAAATTTTGTAGAGCATTGAATAACGAATAAAAAAATAAGAATTTAGCCCAAATGACACTCTAACCACAACAAGTCAATAACAGTACGGACAGTTCAAGCAGACTACGCATGCGTCAAATTAAAATCTTCCTACACGATCAAAAAGGTCTGAGCAAGTCGAGCTTCGTCCGAGTACTTTATTTTGCAATATTCGAACGTTTCAGATTAAGGTTAGCTCGATTTGCATTAAATGGACGATTGTGACGCGTCCCATCAGTCAGACGTAATATCCGAACACGGCTATAAACAATTATTACCTTAAAAAAACTAACTAAAATAGGTTAGCTTTTACCGTGTACCCGACGCCGTGAATTCTAAATATTTCCCTCATATAAATGATCTGTCGAGAAAACGACGTCAAAGATGGATAGCCGCGATTAAAAGGGATGATCTAACACCTTCCATCGTTTTTACATCTGGATTTTCCAACATCAACTTCTTGAAATACTCACTCTGTATAATTAAATAAAGTTTATTACTTGAAAACAATCACAATTCACAAAAAACACTATATTGTTAAAATTTCAAGATACTTAGCCAGGCCAACGGAAAAACACAAACTGTGTTGACAAACGTTTAACGACTGTCAACAAATGTTTGACCGCCACGCCAAGTTGGAAGTCACGTGGTTTGGATTGTCTAATTGTTGATTAATAGAAATAGATAATTACAGGTTAGATTTCCAGCCTACAAAAAGAGTCCTATTTTATTAGGACAAAGTATTTAGAACTTCATAAACATTACACTGTACTAGATTTTAGTTGAAAGTACGGGAACCAGGCAGAAATTTTAATAACAGCTACGTAATATTCTTAAATCTTAAGAAATATATATTTATCAGGTTAGCAGTAACGTCACGTACCATAACCTATAAATCAACATTCACAAAGGTTACTAACCCAAATTTTTTTGACAGATGGCAAAATACATTTTCCCATAACAATAATACCAATAATATTTTTTGGATGTGTGCACTTATAACGAATTCTTTTTAATTTTTTTAACGGAAACGAAATCGAAAGGGTGCAAGTGTGATATATCGTTGAAATCGGAATTTTTACTGCTTTTCAATGGTTCTCTTACAAATTGTAAGTAATCACATGAAATAAACAACTTGTTGTGCCAAAACGGGACTAAATGTAATACGATCTCAACCAAAACCTTTTCAGATCTTCTGGAGCACTAAAGAAACCCTCATGCAAAGTTTCATCCAAATCTGTTTAGCAGTTTCGCCGCTATCGTGTTCACATACATAAACACACACAGACATTTTTTAAAAACCACTTTTCAACATCAGACACTAAATAAGGAAGAAAAAGAAAAGCTAGGCAGTCTAATCCATTTAATAATAATAATAATATCTTTATTTACCATAAAAATATAATCTACATTTCACCTAGATGGTGCTCTTTCAATGACCCCAAATACAATACAATATAATAAAAGACAATAAAAGTGTTTGTTTGAAAGTTGAAGTTTGTTTGAAAAATTTTCATTAAAGCACCTACATACAGCAACCGAATAATGTATAGAAGCACTATTTATTTAAAGAATAACTTTTCTTTTTTCTTCCTCATTTGGTGTCTGATGTTCTTTAAGTCGAATGAGTACTTCACATTTTTAGTAAACCTAACCGACTTTTATACAGGGCCATTCGAAAAGTGAGAAATTTTAAATTAGGCTCTTGAATAACAAACACCCTATATGATGTATCGAGCTAAAATTTTGTATAGAGGTATTTGAGACAACTGCAAATCGAATACGCTATCCAATTTGCCGATAAAAAATTGCCTAATAATCGATATCGGAATTTAGTAGACCTTGAAAATATGAAAATTACAAATTTTTCAAAACAGTCAAATAAAGCTCATCGAGCAATATATCAAAAAAAAAAAAACATTTAAATCGGTCAAAGTGTTCCAAAAAAAAACGGTCTAACGGTGGTCTTAAATAGCACACACTGTATAAGTCTATCCATTGAAGGGGCTGTGAGGTCAAATGCTAGACATGTTAAGTGTAGCTCTCAATGTTGAGGCTCATAAACTGTGTATCATTTACTTATTAAAGGTATTTCGGGCTGCCAGGAGTCAACGCACGCCCCAATTTTTTTTATTGTTTTTGAATTTAAAAATTTCGTATTTAGGACACATAAATTAGACAAAAGTGAGCTACTAGACTAACAGGAACGAAAATATCACTTCTGATTCTAGCGGAATTTTTTTTTTCTTAATCAGAATGCCTATATTTTTTATGGTTTCTTATTGAGCATTAAATTATAATAGTCTATTGTCCATGTACTGTAGAAAGGAACTAAAACGTTATTGTTTCTTATGTTCAATTGACCCCAAGATATCAAAAAACCGCGGAGTCCTACCATTTAAAGTGGTGCGTTTTTGAGATCGAAGTAAAAAGGTCCACTTTTCATATATTTTTTTGCTCGAAAACAATGAATTTTTTCTATAAACACGTCAATAGAGAAATGTGTAGAAAATTAAATTTCCAATTAAAATGGCACCTTCAGAAGTCAAAAATTTTTTTTTACAGAAATACGTCCAAAAAACAAAACAAAAAAAAAACGAAAAAATGCAATTTTTTATTTTAGCCTGTAACTATTTTTCGGGTACATTTAGGCATAGACATTGCTGCATAACAAAAAAAGCTGGCATGTTACCCGTTAAAGTGAGATTTTGTAAACAGTTTTACGATTAATAGTGACCGAGATATAGCGTTTCAAAGTTTGCAACTTTTAACCTTTTTTTTTTGCTAATTTTTACTATTTTTTTTTCAAATTTCGTCCTGTAACTTTTTTCTGAGTGAATTTAGATATAGACATTATTATATTAAAGTGAAAGCTGACTTTACGCCCGTTGAAATGGTGGCTGGTAAAAGTCTCTACGACAAATAGAAACCTAGATACAGCGTTTCGAAGAGTGTTGCTCTTATTAACTTTCTTCCAATTTTTACGTTCTTTTTTAAATTTCGGCCTATAGCTTATTTGTCAAATACAGATATTGCTACATGGAATGTACTCGCAACATTCTTGTTTAAATGGTCTGCAATAGAAGTTTATGTGATCAATAGTAACCAAAATACCGTCTAGATATAGTAGATTATTGTACTTAAAAAATAACTTTTTACATTTTTCCACTTCTGAACTTTATTATATCACGTGTTTTTTTTTGTTCAAATAACTTAGATTAATAACTTACATTGTGAAATTATTCAAATGCTGGATTTAACATATTTTCAAAATCAACGTAGATTTCTTCATCGGCATCTATGTAAACATCGTCTTCCGTTATTTGAAGTACATCAGCGTTTTCACAGTTCGTTCCCATATATTCTTTGCAAAAAATGGAACAATTCATTCCCAATTTCCTGCAACCACAGTTTCCTCTGCATCCTTTGGTGCATTTACAGGTTATTTTTTCCAGCAAAACTTATGATGTGGGAGGTTTATTTGTCAAAATTGGTACCAGTCCATTCTCTGAACTTTTCCAACCCCAGATGAGTGGATTTACAATATTTCCTTTCCAATGTTGCATTTGCAAGTCAGTTTTTAAACCATGATGTTTAGCAGCATCAGTTGTTGGAGGCCATCGGGACAACGAGAATTTCGCACCTGTTGAGTACTTCTGAAATAACTTATAGCGACAGGTGCTTTGGCCATCAATTTTCATACCGTATAGTAATGTTACAATACATTCCGTCTACAGGATATCATCACGAAATGTGCCAATAAGCTGATTTTTTGAGGCCGGAAATACGAAAAATGGATAAAGATTATAAGGAGAAAAAACAATACTTTAAGATGGGTTAAACTTCTATTGCAGACCATTTAAACAAGAATGCTGCGAGGTCATTCAGTGTAGCAATATTTGTACTTAAAGCATTTGACAAATAAGTTATAAGCCGAAATTTAAAAAAGAAGGTAAAAATTGGAAGAAAGTTAATAAAAGCAACACTCTTCGAAACGCTGTATCTAGGTTTCTATTTGTCGAAGAGACTTTTACCAGCCACCATTTCAACGGGCGTAAAGTCAGCTTTCACTTTAATATAATAATGTCTACACCTAAATTCACTCAGAAAAAAGTTACAGGACGAAATTTGAAAAAAAATAGTAAAAATTAGCAAAAAAAGTTAACCGCTTAACGATTTAACCCGAATTAAATCGGGTTCGGATTTCGGTACTCTGTCCTTCAACCCGAGTTAACTCGAGCCATCTATTCAAACGCCGTATCATAAGCCACAACCCGATTTCGTACGTGTAATAAACATTACTAAATAGTGCTAACCCGAATTATATCGTATAAAATTAGGCCAATGAAATTTTATTCCGGTATCATGGTGGGGTGACCAATCATGTGCATATGCGTAAGGTGTTACATTGTATTCGACTCTTTCTACAAAATATATTAGTAGTTGAGAAGCTAAGATTGTATGCTGATGTTCGTTTTTGCGAACGCTCTCATTTTTACGACAAAAACTTCTACTAAAAATGGAATCTGATAACGATGATGTTAGTAGTGTGTCCGATAGGGGCGATAGGGAAAGTGATGAATATGAACTGACGGGAGGGTCTAATATAGAGGATGACTTAGAAACGAGCGGTAGTGAATATGATGATGAAGAGACGGAATACGAAGAAGTTTCAAACGATGATGAAAGTGAGGAATTACTTGAAAATGCTAGAGTATGGTATATCCATTTACTGAAAATGTTGGCGTTACCTTTCGAACTGCTGGAGATGAGAACGAGCTTTTTTTCTTTGAAAAGTTGGTGGATGATCAACTGATAAACACAATAACTGAGGAGACAAATAGATATGCTCTTCAAACTTTAGCTAAAAATGCAGCAAATCGTGGGGCTCGCAATTGGATCCCAGTAACTTCTGACGAGATTAGGGTGTTTTTAGCCATAATTATACTGCAAAGTATAGTAAAAAAGCCAGACATGAAAATGTATTGGTCAAAAAATCCGTTACTAACCACTCCTTTTTTTCCGAAAGCGATGTCATGTAAACGGTTTGAAAATATCAAACAATTCCTACATTTTTCTAACAATGAAATATACGATCCTGAAACGCATCCTAATCCAAAACTAAACAAAATTTTTCTAATTTACGACATGTTAGTGAAGAAATTTCGTGAATTTGTGGTGCCTGAAAAACATATAACTATCGATGAAAGTCTTTTATTATACAAGGGCCGTTTAGGATGGATCCAATACATTCCTCTAAAACGAGCACGATTTGGAATAAAAACATACATGTTGTGCGAGTCCAAAAGTGGCTATGTTTGGAACTTTCTCATTTATACCGGCAAAGGAACCATGCTTGATTCTGATTATGATCAGTTAGGGTTAGTGTCTTCTAAAGTGGTCATGTCTCTCACCAAACCACTTCTAGGAAAGGGATATTGTCTAACCATGGACAACTTTTATAATAGTCCTCAACTTGCCGACTTGCTGATACAAAACAAAACGGATGTATATGGAACGTTGCTGTTACGAAGAAAGGAGGTTCCAAAAGAGTTAAAAATAAAGATAGATGTCGGGAAAGTTATTGGCTATCAAAGAGGAAAGGTCACCGTTATGAAATGGAGAGACAAAAAAGATGTGTGCCTGATATCCACAGTGCACAACATCGACACACAGGAGGTTGCCACAAAATCGGGACCAAAAGTAAAACCAAAGGCTGTTATCGATTACAACCACACGATGGGTGGAGTTGACCGAGTTGATCAACATTTGGCCGACTATTCTTTGCCGAGAAAGAGAGGCAAAAAATATTATAAAAAAATATTTTACCATTTACTTGATCTGGCGCTTTGGAATTCTTTTGTTCTATACCAAAAGCATGGTGGGAAGAAGTCAGCACTCAATTATAGATTGGATATTATCAAGCTTATGATGGAGAAGTACCACAAGCCTGAATTTTCTGCCAAAATGGGCCGCCCATCAACAGTTTTACCCCCATCACGGCTTAGTGGACGTCATTTTCCTGAGTATATACCCGCAACAGAAAAGAAAGTCAACCCCACAAGACAATGTGGTGTTTGTAGTAGGATGAGGGATGCTAGGGGAAAGAAAATTCGGCGGGAAAGCAGATATTGGTGCCCACAGTGTGAGGTGGCTTTGTGTGTAACGCCGTGCTTCCGTGTTTACCATACGGTAACAAATATTTAAGTTGTAGTATATATAGTTTTTATGTCCCGAGTTAATTCGGGTTAGAGATTTCAGTTTTTTTTGTTGCATTTTTTTTTTTGCTGGTGAATTCCAAGAATATTTGTGTTAGGTTAGATGTTTACATTTTTTTGTTTGTTCAACAGTGCTGAATTGTGGTACTTAATGATCCCGAGTTTACTCGGGTTAGAGAACAGGTATGATTTTAATAAATTTTTACCCCCTAATACCCCGCGTTTGTTTATTTTTTTTCTGTAGGATATATTTCAGCGACAGGCATTCTTCGAAAAACAACAATAAAAAAAGTGGATTGAAAATGGAGAAATTCCGAAAAAAAACTCGTGCGTTAAGCGGTTAAAAGTTGCAAACTTTGAAACGCTGTATCTCGGTCACTATTAATCGTAAAACTGTTTACAAAATCTCATTTTAACGGGTAAAACGCCAGCTTTTCTTGTTATGCAGCAATGTCTATGCCTAAATGTACCCGAAAAATAGTTACAGGCTAAAATAAAAAAATAAATAAAAAATTGCATATTTTCGGTTTTTTTTTTGTTTTTTTTGGACGTATTTTTGTAAAAAAAAAATGTTTGACTTCTGAAGGTGCCATTTCGATTGGAAATTTAATTCTCTACACACTTTTCTATTAACGTGTTTATAGAAAAAATTCATAGTTTTCGAGCAAAAAAAAATATGAAAAGTGGACCTTTTTACTTCGATCTCAAAAACGCACCACTTTAAATGGTAGCACTCTGCGATTTTTTCATATCTTGGGGTCAATTGAACGTAATAAACAATAAAAACCCTTTAACGTTTTAGTTCCTTTCAACCCTCTTTTTTTGTACATAGACAATAGCCTATAAGTACAACATTTTTTTTCGATTTAAGAAATTCCAAAAAATAAGTGAGATACGAACAATTTTTTAATTATTTTAAAATGGCCGCGTCAGATGAACGCGATGTAAGAAAATTACTAAGTAGGCTATGGAAATTATTAGACTCGTCAGTAAAGATCAAAATAGTTATTTTAATTACTGGTACGACTATTTCCTTCGATATCCTTCGTAATAATAAAAGTATTTTTAAAAGGTAAACACAATAATTTTTAATAAAACGTAACAACCATGAATAAATAAAATAACAAAATTATTTAAAACCTAAATTATAAGAAACCATCATAAATACCGCTGCCCAAGGAATCACTACTTCCACATCCAGATTTTCTATCCAAGTCACTCACAACGAAAAAAATTTGTATGTGGAAATAATTGTTTATGGAACTTTAATAATATAATATTTGAAATCCTCTACCCCAAAAACCCATAAAACGATACCCCACATCGGTAGTGGGGTGAGGGTGGTAATAGGGGGTGGTAGTGGGGATGGATGAAGTAAAAAAATATTTTGAGGTTTCTGGTTTTTGTACACACATTAAATCAATTTTTTTTTTCATCCCCTGGTCTGGGGTGGGGGTGGTAATGAGGATGGCTAATGCCAAAAATTTTTTTGAGACCTTAGCTTCTCTTGTATATACTAAATACCAATTTTATGGACTCTTACCTGCTTGATTTACGTATTTACCCCAAATTTACCCCCCAACCCTTCGCCGGAACAAGATGAAAATATAATCTAGTTCTAGATCCCATTAAAGTACAAGTCAATATCTTAAACGGTTTCAGAGTAAACGTGCGCACAAAAAAAAGTTACAGACAGACAGACAGACCGACAGATAGACAGACAGACAGACAGTCAGACGGACAGACGGACAGACGGACAGACGGACAGACGGATAGGCGGACAGACGGATAGACGGACAGACGGACAGACGGACAGACGGACAGACAGACAGACAGACAGACAGACAGACAGACAGACAGACAGACAGACAGACAGACAGACAGACAGACAGACAGACAGACAGACAGACAGACAGACAGACAGACAGACGGACAGACGGACGGACGGACAGACGGACAGACGGACAGACGGACAGACGGACAGACGGACAGACGGACAGACGGACAGACGGACAGACGGACAGACAGACAGACAGAAATTTTTTTTCGCTCAAACTTAAAATCTCTGTTTCATGACATTCTAAGCTTATTTGAACAATAAAAATTTTTAAAAATTTTTTTGTCGTTACTATACTTCCACTGGATGTGGAAATAAAATTGTGCAATTGTGTATGAATTAATACATAGAGTAGCGCGACTTATTGTTGCCCGTCTAACATTCTGTAGTTGTTGAGGTGTTATTTGCGCAATTTCGTGTCTAACTCTTTCTTCCAGGACTTCCCTTGTAGTAGGAGCAGTCGCGTAGACTCTATTTTCCAAATGCGCCCAAATAAAAATATCGACTGGGGTTAAGTCAGGAGACCTTGCAGGCTATCTGACTGGACCATTGGTCTCAATCCAACGATCTGGAAACAATTTATTTAGATAATCCCTAACGATAATAACATTGTGTGGTCCAGCCCTGTCTTGTTGAAAGCAAACCTCGTCAATATTGGTATTGGGAATTTGAATAATTCGTGGAATTATTATATTTTGGAGAAATTCTAGATATCTGAATTTTTTCCTGCGTTTAAATAACTTTGATTTAAACAATTGAAAGTATCAGGCCGTCAAAATGTCCTTCCATGATCATTACCTCAATCTGAATGCGAATCGTAAAAAGAAATTAAGAAAAGGAAAATAGGTATAATCGAATTTCAACAAAGCATCATACTTTACCAAAGTAGGCTCAGGAGAAAGGATTGCAACGCTTACCTGTAAATAAAAGAAAAAAAATATTAATTTTTGTTAGCACAAATATATGACTTTATAAAAATATAATATTTATTTACGTAACCAGTTATGAAAAGAGTAATTTTACATGACGAATGTAATATTTGCCAAAACGAGCGAGCGAAGCGAGAGAGTTTTGCAAATTACATGAGTCAAGTAAAATTACTGTTTTCATAACATGTTAAGCACAAAATTTTATCTAATCCCGCTCTAAATTAGAAAAGAAATGACAATTTATTTTGAATACTATCTTACGGTTCCCATCATAGCTACCGCTTGCAGCCGTTCAAATAAATTCTGTGTTTATCGCTTTACCTGAGCGTTAGTACGGATTGACGTTTGTATAAACAAACTTTACTTGTCAATCTGCTGAATTTTTTTAAGCAAATTAAGTTGAAATTGATTTATTCAGATATAGATATTCCATCTGATATAACACCTGGTAAATCAAAAAGCAGGTATGAAGAAGTACCTATATAAGAAATTAGAAAATTGGTGTCAACACATAGGTTCAATAATCAGTTACGTAAAATTTTTTTTACATAACTAGTTATGTAATGAAAGTGACAGTTATGAGAAATGTGACGTTTCGTAACGTCAAAAATGCATTTAAAATTTGACTTTTCATAACGGGGTTAGATAATAGCTATTTCTTTTTCTTTTTGAGAGTTGTTTATTTTTCTTAATGATCTTTTCGTCACCAGTTAGGTAAAATTTCACTTTCTATAGCTGGTGATGGAAAGTTGAACGTTTTGACACTTACATCAGTTTTGAAAAGTGTCATTTTATATGTCAAAATTAGAAAAATATATCTTCGTGAAAGCGTTTCGAAATTGACGAATTTTTATTTCTTTTAATATCTTACTTGGCGTATCTTCCTACCCTATGATTCTCTTTGCTATTTCGTTTTTCTGTTCAACTGAATTTTCGATATAACCCTCGGAACTGAGCTTGATCGCCAACCTCCATGTCGCTTTAAAAGTGTCATGTCCGCTCCAGAACCTGCCAACATTGTTGCAGAGCTGCGCCGGAAGCAATGGCCAGTGTATTCATTGGCGTTGGAGAGTCCAAGAAATTCCGCTATCTTTTTTGGCATACCTCCAATTGTATTGATTCCAACTGGCAGTGTACAGCATTATTATTTTGATATGTCAAGAAAAATCGCTGATGTGTCGTATTGAGTGGACGAAGTTTTGCGTACTTACGAAATATATCTAAAAAATTGATGCCATCTATTGATCCCTCAGTAATCGTAAACATGCTTGGAATATGAGTTTTTGTCTTCGGAGTTTTGACACTAATAAATGACTGACAATCTTTAATGGCATCTACTGTCAAAAATGTGATTTCTTCCCTCCTACATGCTCCAAATATGCTCCAAATACAACGATTAAAACAGCTTTGGCTAACAAGAATTCTTTATCATCGGTTTGTTTCATAAATCGTTCTATTTCCAGATTTGTAAATATTTTTGATTTCTTCGGCTGATATCCGGAAACTTTCCCTTTTAAAAATGCAATTAGGTTTGTAAATTTGCTAATATCTACGTTTCTGTTCAGATAAATCATGGTGCGGAGTATCGAATATTTACTCCACAAAGTTGACAGCCTTAACGTACTGGATAGCTTCAGGAAATAGGCTAGTAATACCTTTTCCGTAAAATTCTCAATATGTTTTTCTTTGACCCAGGTTTCAAAGTTATTGTAGGTCTTTTCGTATAAATTTTTCGATTTTTCGGGCGCTAACGTGGACAGCTCAGCTTCAGCAGCTTGTTCAACATCCAAGACTCGCCATTATCACTCATTTTTGGTGATTTTTTCTCAAAACTTTGTAGGAAATACGGCGAGCGCGACGTTTGAACTTGACAGAACCTTGACATTAAACAATGCGTAAACAATGCCTTAGAAACAGATTGTCTGCCCACTTTTCAAAATGTTTAAAAATACAAATAAAAGCATAAAAATATCAAATTCTCCGCTTTCACAAAAAATCTTGTATGAAAGTCGTTGCGAAATCGATGTGTTTTAAGCACTCGACGCATTGTCCAACTCGGCTTTCGCCTCGTTGGACAATTATGTATCCCGTGCTTAAAACACGCTCTTTTCGCAACTAGTTACATAAACAATGTTTATTCATTCTTCTTTCTTTCAAAATATGCTAACAAAAATGTTCGTCAATACGATTTACCTTATGGTATCAAATTAAGATTTCAAATAATATTACAACTTGGCTAAATAAGGTTTGTCAATTTTGACATTAAAATTATAATGTGTAATAATAGCAGCAAAGGTAAATATGAAAAAGACTACTTAATTTTTAAGATTTTTAGATACACTTATTATACTCTTCGCAAAAACGAAGAGTATATTGTATTTGATCGGCACATTTCTAAAATCGTAAATATCGCTCGTAGAGAAAAAATTTTCATATCATTGTGTTAGTGAGCGAATTCTGAACAACTTTCAAAATGTCCGTCTGTTCGTCCGTCTGTTCGTCCGTCTGTCCGTCCGTCCGTCCGTCTGTCCGTCCGTCCGTCTCCTTTCTTGTAAGCACGATAACTCAAGAAAGAAAACCGATTGTACTGAAATTTGGACAGTAAATTAGTGTTAGCTATAGGAAGAACCCTATTGTTTTTGAACAAAATCTATCGGTAAATAAAAATGTTATTAATGATGTAAATTGGAAAAAAAATATGTTTGATTTTTATGTTTTTGTAATTGAATAGAAATCAGGTGAAATGATATTTCATTTTAATATCTAAATATTTATATATTTTACAAATATACATTTCATAATGTAATATGCAACCGTGAAAATATGATTTTAGTTCGTGTTTTATAATGTAAAAATGTACATTTTTTTACGTATAAGGTGGTGGTGTAGTTCTTACGCTTTTGACTCGGAATCCAAGGGTTCGAAACCCAAATGGGGTATGGTATAGTTTTTTTTTAATTTTTACTTTATTTTACACTGAGTATTTTACCAAATAAGTTCGTACTATAAAATTTAAAATGTCTAAAACTAACATTATTTACAAAAAAACTGCGAAGAGTATGTTTTTAGCTTGTTTCATTTATGTTTAAAGGTTTTTAGACCTTAAAAATATTGTATGTAACACGTTCCGAAAGACAATTTTGTATAACTCGTGTTTTTGCGAGATCTCATTCCCGCAAACATCCACTCGTTACACAAAATAAAGCATTTCGTAACTGGTTACATAAATAGCTATTAATTGCTCTGTAAGTTCATTAAATATATGTGTTGTGTATGTCGTACGAAACAAACTTATAAAGGTAACAACATTTTTAAAATTGGAACAAAATAGTTATATTTTCAACAATTTATCATATTCTTAGTTTATTTTTATTTAATATGAAGTTTAGTTCATATTTATGTGAATTAAATTTATATACACTAACTTACAAGCTAAAAGGTTTCAATTTGTACAAGTGTACTGGCACTTTGTAGCCGCGTGTGCGTCAGGTAACTGGTTCAATGCTGGAACCCAGATTATCCTCTTCTCAGGAGAAAGTTACACTAAAGAAAAAGTATTCTTCAAATATTACGTATCGCTAGCATAATCTAATGTTCAGAAAGAGTACATGAAAAAAACAATAAAATCCAATACTGAAAATTGGAATTACCAATGAAATCAAAAATAGTATAATTATTTCTGCTAAAGCTTGGTAAAAGTCAGGTTATTGATACCAAATTATCTTAATAGTATTGTATAATAGCATACATAACAAGCGCCCACTTTTCTATAAAGGAAGCTGAGGTTCTCTCAAAGAAAGCTCCAATTCTGGCAAGAAATTTTAACCAAAATATTAATTAGAGAACTTTTTTAATTACTCGCAAACGATTAATTTAGAAAAAAACAAGTTACTTCTTCAGAATCCGAGAAAAAAGAGATGATCTATCTCAAGAATTAAAGTGGACGGTATGCTATTAGTAGACAGGGATCCAGTAATCTAAATTCCGCTTATTTCTTCATTGCTATGCATCTGTTGGACATACTTTTAAAATTAGGTCTATCTTATGTAAAATTTTCTGCCGAATCCATTTCTGGAGGGCGATTTGCGATACAAGCTTGCGTTCATCCCCTATATTAATTTTTCACCTCTTTTCGGCGATACACGATATTTAACATTTTTCAGATATATCTCGTGTTATCTCAGAAACTATAAAATCTACAAGGATCAAATTTTAGACGGAGATTAAATAATGTATGGTGATTACAATAGCTGTACTAAAATGATATTTTACGTGTACTATCGCAACCGCTGAGTACATAAGCTGCTAAAAGCTGACTTGCAACATAGGACAATGACTTTGCAGCATGTATTGATAATTAGTACAAGTTATCCATTCAAGAAGGGTAAAAGAACAGTACTTAAGACACTCTTGCGAGACATTAACGCCTATGAAATGGTTCCTTTAGCGCAATACCCTCAGAAAGCGGATGTTTTTCAATTTACGGCAGCAGCTTCTTACTTTTTCAAATGCTTGTATGGTGTCCCAATTTTGAAGATAGTTTAGATCATTTACAAGCACATTTATTTAAAAACTGCAAAATGAATTTGAGGACGTTGTCACCTACTGAGGATGTTTTCATTCAGCATGCAAAACGAAGTGCCTATACAATATAATTATGGAAAAATGCTAGTAATCCGTCCCCCGAATTACTGAATATTCATGAATATGGTTGGAAAAAAGAGCACAACATTTTCATTCCCATCATGATCACATAACACCCGAAACCGGAACAAATGGATGTGACAACCTGCAAGTGTAAAAATAATAGCTGCAGTATTAGGTGTTGTTGTAAAAAACTAGGAGTTGATTGCATAATAAGCTGCATATGCATGGGAAATTGTAAATCTGACTAGAGTATTTATTGAATAAAATATTTTTAATCTATTTATATAGATAGCTTCTTTCTGTACAACATTAAATAATGAGTTGAATTAAATTTTAACTGTTTGATATATACGTAAATAAATATATTCCCCATACAGAATAAATAATTGTATTTAAAATTATTGATTAATTTACTTTACATTTTTGTTAATCATCAAAAATAATATTGTTTAGGTATTAAGCAAATCAAATTTTTTACAATTCTTTATTCATTATTCTTTATAAAATTGTATATAGTTTCTTTTTTAATAATTTTGTCAAGAAAGTAATGGGTTTTAATAAATCATTTTATTTATAACAATTTTTTAGAACTTGACACTAAAATATATATTTATATAAAGAGTTTGTTAATTGGCGCTTATATATGAGACGAAATATTCTTGATTCAAAACTAATTTTATGTTTGTACACAGACAAACTTATCCCAATGTGACAATTCTTTCCTTACATTAAATTTGCAAACGAGCATTTTTGTATACACACGTTTCTATTTGCTATTTCAATCGTATTCAAATAATGCCTTGCGATGTCGAATGATGCGAAGGGTGCGTTCTACCACAGTTTACAACACTTTATGCATGTGCGATCACAACGCAGGGTATCGCTCCCGATACTAGCAGGGATTGAACCTGCTTCGCTAGGTACGCCAGTATGCAAGCTAGACGCGCTAAACCACTGAGCTACCGTCCCCCATATAATAATATCGTTTATATCTTCCACCAGACTGATCCGATTGTAAAATTTTTTTCACTAAAATTAAATTTGATGTTTCTACTACAATACTGCTCACATAACTGATATAATATTTCTACACATAGAAAAAATACCTAGATGCTACAATTTTACCAACAATATTTCAGCATCCCCGCAGTTTTTATTTTTTTCTTAGAAGATCAATCATCAAAATATCATTTTAGTACAGCTATCGTAATCACCATACATTATTTAATCTCTATCTAAAATTTGATCCTTGTAGATTTTATAGTTTCTGAGATAACACGAGATATATCTGAAAAATGTTAAATGTCGTGTATCGCAAGCTTGTATCGCAAATCGCCCTCCGGATATGGATTTGGCAGAAAATTTTACATAAGATAGACCTAATTTTAAAAGTATGTCCAACAGATGCATAGGACTGAAAGTAAATGGATCCCCGTCTATAGAGAGAGATAAGAAAAGGCGTTTGGAAAATGTCTAGCTAGAACAGGCGAGAATAGCGAAATCTAAAATAGTCAAAGCGACACATGCTCTACAAGGTATGTCATTTTATAAATTTTATTTTTGTATTCAAAACTTTTTATTAATATTAATGTTGATTATAAACACAAATTAGATAGTATTTTAACGCATATACATTTCTCAAAATAAGAAGAAACATTGTCATCATTTGACGAAGATAAAAACCAGTTGATCGATGAAGGAGAAAATATATTGTTCAGTGATCCTGTGGAACTGGTCATAGCTGACCCAGTGGTGTGACCTCCTACAAAATTTTGTGCTCCAAGACTATAATTTTATATTTTTTAATTTTAAAATACCCTGCATAATGTTTATTAAATTTGACAACTGTTTAGAACTTCCTAACATAAGCAAAACTTTTTGTAAAGAATTATTTTTTCTCGGCGAATCAAAAATAAGAAAACTTACAATGCGGTACCGCATCCGGAGACACACTCTATACTTCCATATCTCTTAGTTGGCTAGAGCGGTTGAATGGTGCGTTCTAACGAAACAAATAAATTAAATAAATACAGCATGAAAGGCATTTATTACATGGCCATTTATGTCAAATAGAAAGGAGATATAGATGGAAATATCATAATCTCGTATGAAAATATTAGATCTATTATGTCAGAAGCAATCTAAATTTAATATTTCGGATTCATGATTTCTAAATAGTCATAACGACACTGTGTAAATTATAAAATAAGGATTACCTTGCCTTATTATAATTCCTTATATTTTAATATTCATTTTATTTGAATTTGTAATGACACAATTTTTCGTAAAAATTAAAGTGTTTTCGTGCGTCATTTCTTTTGAATGCACTGGTGTAATGTTTTTGATTAAAGTTGGTACATAAATATTTGGAAATGCCATAAACGCATTATTCAATAAAAATGGTTTGGCATCAATTGATTAAATCCTTTTGCCCTTATTTTGCTAAGAGGGCGTGGTCCAGCTTTTAAATATATATGGCAATGATCAACACAAATAAAAAAATATAAATTTCAATTATTGTGGTCACACCCTATGACGCAAAATATCTCTCCTGTTGTGTTTTTATTGACCTAGTCGGGGCACATAATACTATATACCCTGTTTGATTTATGTACAATCGTTAATGTCACTCCTTCCCTGAAGCTCAAATCGTTTATCACTTTATTTTTACCTTTTTTAGCACTTATTTATTTAATTATTATTATCTAATAATAGACATGGACAACAAGCGCGTTTATTAAAGTTTTTATAACTTTATGAAAAACTGTTTAAATTGCACAGTTTAAACAAAAATTTGAAGAAAATTATTTTTATGCTAGGTACAAAGTATTTTTACGCTAAGTGCAAATATGTAAGGTACCCTTCTGCTATGTAAATGAAATTAAGTAATTTTTCATTTTTAGAACAAAGTAATATTAACATGTTTTGATCATTAAAAAAGGTTTAGAATACGATATTTTAGTACTTCACAAGATACAGATATAGATGAGAACATAAATACTAATTTTTTATTCAGAAAAATAACTTTAGACGAAAATATTGAAAAACTTTTAGTATGGTCAACTTAAAATACTATAAAAATTTCTTGTGAGTACTCACGTATATATAAAATCAACAAATCTCTTTTGGACGACATCCCTTACGATACTGTAAGAAATCGATCATTAGTCCAAAATATCATAAGGTTTATAATATTATTGTAAATGGGGGGGGGGGCTGTTGGAATTGATGTTTGACTCGAATTACAACCCGTCACAAAAAATCATTTCAGGGGCGATGCAAGAGGACCCTTCAACGTCTGGAGCAGTTGAGGAACCACCCTCCCCTACTTCAGAAAGCGACCTCACAACGGGAGTCGGAATCCTGGCACCGCAAGGACCTTCTTCTACAAAAGGAATCTCAGTGGCTCGATGAGGCGCAGTTCATCCAGCTTAGAGCAGGGTATAAATAGGCTCCCAACCGGGGGTCCTTTCCAAAACGTGGCTGAAAGCCCCGTTTGGAACCATCACGTCTCGGGAGGGCTTGGCGCTCCATGTTTTGGAGCATGAGCTCATACCGAGTTTAACAGGTTGATTGGCATACGGGTTAAGACACATTTTTCAACGGGCCAACCGGTAGCAACGGTTTAACCAAATAAAATATCCCCCAGGCCATGATTATCATCGGCTAATACACTATGAATTGACACACAATATTTTGAAAAAAAAACTGCCAAAAAAAAAAACGTCAAAAAAGATCTTGGTCCTTTACTACGCCATCTTGGTCTATTTATAAAGATAGAAGTATGCTGGACCGAGTCGCTGGGAGATTCCGAGATCCCGAAAAGATCCAGAAGATCCAAAGATCCCAAAAACATGACTCGGTCTTATAGATCGAGTCGGCCCACAAGGCAAATATAAGTACTCGGTCTTATGGACCGAGTTGGCCTCATAGACAATAAAAACCTCGGTCATATAGACCGAGATGGCAGTAAACGTGTTAAAGAAGATAATTGTTTGGATCCCAGGACGTCCACAGGATCAAACTGCTCTCTTCAAAAGGCTCGAGCGCCAAAACCCAGGGTTCAAACCAAGACTCTGGTAGATGCACGAGCGGAAGGTAGTCAATAACCCCCCCCCCCCCCCGGGTTTAACTAATCATTTGATCAATTCGGGCTCCTACGGGGTCTCTCAGTCCTCTGATTTCAAAGCCTATGCGGGGATCGCCAGGACGTCCTTCACGGACACAAAGCCAGCTGCACAAGGTACATCAAAAACTGGCTCTTCGGGAGCTTCATCAGGTTAACCCGAAACCAGTCAGCAGTAAGGAGTGCAGGCATACATGAATGCAAATCAAGGGCTCGTATATCGGTGCCACTTGGTAGGCACCCCAGTGTGTTCCAAGCAGACGTATATGCCATACTACTCTGCGCGAGCGAAAATCTCAGCAGAGGTTTCACATACAAATATATTTATATATGTAGCGACAGCTAGGCGGATCTGAGATCTCTTGCATCAAACAAGGTGATCTATAACCTGGTGCTAAACTGTCGAAGTATTTTGACCGAGCTCTGAACGCAACTCGGAACATCTGGCTTAAAAGGGAGCGAAAACTCCCTTCCCTGGCCCTGAGACAGCCTTCGGTCTGCGGAGTCTGATTCATTCAGAACTGCGAGGAGGCTGGGCTGTGGCACAATTCAACAACTATTGGGCTCGGGCGCTTGAAATCTCACCAACATCCACAATACTTTCAATAATCCAATACTTTAGTATGTTATAACACAACCTCCAATCAATACATTTTCGTCAAGAAAGGAATGAAAGAGGATGGTGGAGGGAAACTGACACGATAGAAAAATTTATCGAGTCAAAAATTGGCTTCGCCGCATCAAAATAGTTCAGAAAAGTTAGATCAGGCGAGTGTATACGTGCGTGGGTTTAGTGACGCCAGTAGATGTTGGCACGTCAGTAAAGAAATATTGCACGTTTAAACAGTTACTGGCGAAAACTGTCGAGGCTACATATAAAGTAGCCTTCGGCTGCCTCTACCGTAGAGTGGTTTCTTGGGCTCGATAGAGAAAAAATGAGACGGATGGTGGGCCTACTAACAGCACACTGTCCTTTGAACAAACACCTACATACAATGAAGTTGAGAGATGATACTATTTGTCGGGTGTGTGAAGTGGAGGATGAAACCATCAGTCATATCTTAAGCAGTTGCGCTCCACTAGGTGCGTCAAGGTATAGGCACCTCGAGAGGCAATTCTTGCATCCACAGGAACCGTTGAATCTACTTTGGAACTGTCGTCTGTGGAAAGCACTGGTCCCTTTTAAGAAATCCTATACGTTGCGAATGTAGTTAGTCGGCAGGCCTGATTACTGCGGATATCCGATATCGCTATCCGCTCGAGCCCTTAATAATATTAGTATTAGTTAGTATTTCTCTTCTATTAGATTTTTAAATATTTTTCATAAATATTAAATAGATATTTTTAAAATTTTAAAATTAAATGCATTTTATTTTGTCGAAGTTAACTGACTATCTTGTTCTCATTTATTCGAAATACAAAAAATATTGTCATATATAATAAAGGAGTTAACATACCTGTTTTGTTAGTAACTTTTAACCTTATTTTATTAGCAACTTTCATTAAAAAAATTACTTCAATAGGCATTGTTACATTTACGAGAATATATAAAATATTAGTTACTGTTTCATGGTTGTACGAAATGTATTTTTTAATTATACATTTGAGTCAGTTTAATTGAAAAAATATACATTTTAAAATCACTCTGTATGATGCAATTTGAATTAATAGCGCCCTCTAATATTGCAAAACATTTTTAATAATAATTAAAAGTAAATTAATAAATGATCTAAATAGCCCTTGTCAGCTAAGGAGCTTGCAAACTTAATAATAAAAATTCCTGTAAACATATATCAGGAAATATTTCCCAATGGAGTTACGGGGCTCTGAGAGTGGTTTCTAAATTAAAAATATATTTTACTAAGTATCTCGGAAATCTGTCATATCGAGATACTAGTGCGACGTGTACCCTGCAAATTTGTATTAATGCATAATAAGCCTATCATAACAGAGATTGCAATATTATATTCAAACTAATTTTCCTCGAAAATGGTTTTTTCTGTGGCTAATTGTCAAGAGGACCATTTTTATGCAAACCTAATTGGATTCACCACCTCTTTTAACTGGCTCTTCCACTATTCCACCATCTTTCACACCACATCTCTCACCGTCATACCATTTCTTAACTTACCCCACTATTCCACTACTTTTCACCAGTCTCACACCATATTTCCCATTTTTTCCACCTTTTTCCTCCACATTTTTCCACCGTACCACCACTGCTACCACTTTCACACTACCTTCCTTCACGTAGCCAAGAAGAGTTAGTGATCAGAGTTAGACAGGCATGTTTTGAAATCACTCCGGCTGAGATTGGAAAAGTTATACGTCATATAAGAAAAACCGCTGCCCAAAGAATCAGTACTTCCGCATCCAGATTTTCTATAAAAGTCACTCACAACGAAAAAACGTTGTATGTGGAAATAATTGTTTATGGAACTTTATTAATATAATATTTGAAATCCTCTACTCCAAAAACCCATAAAACGATACCCCACATCGGTAGTGGGGTGGGGGTGGTGATATGGGGGTGGATGAAGTAAAAAAATATTTTGAGGTTTCTGGTTCTTGCACACACACTAAATCACATTTTTTTTTTCATCCCCTTTAATAATAGGGTGGAGGTGTTAATGGGGATGGCTAATGCCAAAATTTTTTTTGAGACCTTAGCTTCTCTTGAATATACTAAATACCAATTTTATGGACTCTTACCTGCTTGATTTACCTATTTACCCTAAATTTACCCCAATTTATCCCCCAACTCTTCGACGGAACAAGATGAAAATATAATCTAGTTCTAGATCTCGTTAAAGTACATATAGTTCAATAATTATAAAAATTTCCATCACAAAAAATGTTATCTGAGATTTTTCTTCAGTAGCTGTTAGTGGAGGGCTTATACATCACAAAACCACAAAAATCTGTTCTGGGGGGTGCCGCAACCCCCCCCCCCCAAAAAAAAACCACTCCTTTGGTGAAATAAGCCTTATTTTACTGATAACTCGTTAACCGTTGAAGATATAAAAAAAACTGCTCATCACAAAAAGAAAGCTTGACTAATTTCTTAAAAAAAGTCCTATTGTAATTTTGCTGTATATGCCATCGTTTTCGAGAAAATCGATATTAAAAAAATTGCAAAATTTGTATTTTTAATGCGCGTGAATTTTCGATTATTTGAAATTTTTTACGCGCCGCCTATAGGAGAAATTGAATTGCTCGAAAACCATACAAGCTAGGAATAAAAATCAAAATGTTGCTGTTTTTGATGGCTATTGTTATTTATTAGTATATAAAAATAACAATATAATATAGTTATCTCATAATTTTTTGCGCTTCTAACTATTCACAGGCCCATAAAAAATAACTGACTTTAATATAAGTTATAAATGCATTATCTTTTAGTTCAAGGTAGTACTTCAATGCAGAAAAAAATTATTCACATTTACAAATTTACTAGCATGTTGAAGTTAGCCAAATTTTGGCCAATTTTCTATTGCTTCCTAAAAATGAAAAAAAGACCCAAACATCTTGAAAATTTAGCTCAAAAAATTATTCAATAAAATGGAGGAAATTGAAAAGAGAGGAAAAACGGCCAAACTTTGGATTACCTATATGGAAATGGTTATATTGGCAAAATCAAAATAAAAAATAAAAAATTGGCAAAAATTTGGCTAATTTCAACATGCTGATAAATTTGTAAATGTGAATATATTTATTCCTAACTTTTTCTGCATTGAAGTACTACCTTGAACTAAAAGATAATGCATTTATAACTTATATTAAAGTCAGTTACTTTTTATGGGCCTGTGAATAGTTAAAGACGCAAAAAATTAACACATAACAATATTATATTGTTATTTTTATATACTAATAAATATCAATAGCCATCAAAAATGGCAACACAAGAGAGTACTTTATATCCCCTTTAAAACCCATCTTGATTTTTCTTCCTAGCTTGTATGGTTTTCGAGCAATTCAATTTTTTCTATAGGCCGCGCGCAGTAAATTTCAAATAAACGAAAATTCGCGGGCATTAAAAATATAAATTTTGGAATTTTCTTCAATATCGATTTTTTCGAAAACCATGGCATATACAACAAAATTACAATAGGACTTTTTATTGGGAAATTAGTCAAGCTTTCTTTTTTATCATGAGCAATTTTTTTATATCTTCAACAGTTAACGAGTTATCAGTACAATAAGGCTTTTCTCACCGAAGGGGTGGTTTTTTGGGGGGGTTCCCCAGAACAGATATTTGTGGTTTTATGATGTATAACCCCTCCACTAACAGTTACTGAAGGAAAATCTCAGATAACATTTTTTGCGAGCTTCTGGTGTATTTTTTACTTTACCGACTGGAGTAATATGCCAAGCCAATATCTCAAACGGTTCCAGAGTAAACGTGCGCACAAAAAAGTTACTGACTGACCGACAGACCGACAGACAGACCGAAAATTTTTTTCGCTCAAACTTAAAATCTCGACGTTTCATGACATTCTAAGCCTATTTGAAAAATAAACATTTTTAAAAATTTTTTTGTCGTTACTATTTATACTTCCACCGGAAATGGAAGTAAAAGGATTGAGCAATGTATTCGGAATAATGGTGGTTACATAGAAATGCAAAGAATTAAATAATTAAATTAACACTTGCAATAACTTTTGTTTTCATGGCTTACTTAGGTCTTTATTGAAGATTATTAGTTAGAAAAATGGTAGGTATGTACGAACTAGAATAATTGCCTTATTAAATAAATACTTACTTTGTTGTAAAATCAATTCAAACTAGTACAATACATTATTCTGAACAAAAAAAAAATATTTTTAGTTGAAAAAATTGTTTTTTGACGACTCTATCTCAATTATCTCAAACACCTTTGAACCCACTACGATATAATCTTGTACAAAAGGGTTTCTAAAGGTGTTGATTAAGAATATCTTACTTTTTTCTAAAAAATTGCTAATACTTTTTTTTGAAAATCGACCCACATTTTCTATTCTAGAATCGGACGCCTCCGACTAAAATCAAATGTGGTTACGTATAAAGACTCACTTTATAGGTATATATTCACCACAAAAATTTCAGAATATTCTGATGTTAGATGAGCCAGATATGAGGGTGGCTCCATGAAAAGTGGAACACACTGTATATAAATAACGTTAATTATAAATATAACTAATAATAGAGAAATGGGTGCTTTTGAAAGCTTAGAAACTGCAAAATGTAGAAAGAGTATCAATAGTGACAAAAGGCCCATTCCAAATAGTCCCCTTTATTGGCCACAGTTCACCGAACCGAGACAAAGTTCAGGTACGGCTCACAGGATTGGTTGATTGCGTTCAGGGTCGTCGGCCTTTGCCTTTGCCTGAAGAGCAAGAACATTTACAGTTGTACTTTTAGTTTTAATCATCGCCAGATGATGCCAACATGATTAGTACAATTTTTTTTAAATATTTTGTTTGTCTATATTTTATTGACATTTAAATTTGAGATACACGTAAGTACATCGCGGGCTGGAGGGATCTTGGACCGATGAGGTATTCACGTGTGCCTAACATATCTTACATCCAGTGTTATATCCAATGCTGTAAACACATGAAAGACGTTGACGGTAGGAATGCCCAAAATCCAAGTATATGTATTCTACCTGCAATATAGAGAATCATCAAATATAATTTTATACATCCTCTGATAAACGAGAGCAAGAAAGAAAACAGAGAAATTAGGAAAAGAAAGACGGATGTACTGCTCCCAGCACGTTCCACACTTCGTGAAATTTTATTTTTATCACCTTGTCGTATGTCAACCTAGGGGATTGGTACCTATCGCTTCTAACCATCTGTACATTGCAGTGGGAATAGATACATCTTTCTTTTCTTAATTTATCTGTTTTCTTTCTTGCGCTCATATATAAATCTACATTTTCCAAATCTGTATATTTTTGTGTAACTTGTTATTCTTATGCCCCATAAATCCGCAAAATAAATAATTGTATTCATTATTTATTGTAACAAGTTCATATACACTGTTTTTGTAATTCCAAGCAGTAAATTATAGCAGTAAAGATTTCCACAACGCGCTAATATCTGCCTGTCCTCCGGGATCGGATTGTATAAATGTGCGTCTATCATTTTAATATTAGTCTGAATACTTACGACTTCCGCGATGGAAGCGTATGTACCTCGCGGTCCAGGGGAACATTTGTAGTGAGGGTCAAATTTTACCCACCCGGGGCTCAACGTGTTGATGTATATCTGTTATAAAATGACATTAAAAATTGTACATTTTAAAAAGTCGGCCAGAGTTTGAACCACCCTATAAAGCAGGTGAATATGATGATAATTCAACTGAAAGGCTCACTGGTGCATTGTGTTTGCGTGTATAAAACATTGCAAAATAACTTTGCACGGAAACTAGTTGTTGCTGTGTGATAAACTTTACATTAGACATGCACGTGGGGCCGTGAATTGAATCAACTGATATTTTAAAATAAATATAGCGTATAGGCTATGAGTAAATTAATGTTTAACAAATTCTAAAATCTAATTTATAACTGTCATCATCCACATTACTATCAGATATGTCTACGTGGGGGTAAAACTTACTAGTCATAATTTTATTTCTATTTAGCGTGTGGCATATTGCACATCACATGGCAAAGGAACATAAAAATATGTAACAGGCAATAAGCTATTACAAACATACAAACTAACATTTAAGTTATAAATATATCCTATTGATTTTTCAGTTGCAAGTAAAAAGTGGCTAGGATTCCCCTTATAGGCGGCCGATGGAGGAAATTTTATTAAATGCAGCACTGATTGCTTTTCGTTTCTTCAGTGGTAGCTTGAAAAATAGACATTTAGGATTAGAACTTTTATGCAAGAATAATTTCCGGTAATATCTGTTTTTTATATTAATGGTAATATAGGTTTTAATTTAGAAAATATGTCATATGAATTAAATTTAGCTTTTTTTATAACTTAATATTACCTAATCATAATGGGCGTGCTATTTTATCGGGGGTGAATGCCATCCCTTTTACGGGGATAGCACTCAAAAATAATAATGACAGTTAGCGGTCTCGTCCATATGCGTCTGGCGTCTTGGGTGTTATCGAAAGTCAGTATTACCTACCGAACAGGTATTGTTAAGGCAGTTTCTTCCATTTTATTTCGTTTTCCGATACCAAATTTACCAACAACAGCTGGCAGTGATCATCTTCCAGTCTATAATGAACTTTGATGTTGAAATTGTAATGAAGCATTCTTTAAATTCCTGCTCCATTACTAAGATTCCGGATTTACACACGACACCAATGTGCACACGGCACGCAAACCTACCCATCTCCCGTCTAGAGGCATGGATTTGCACACGACACTAAACTATACGCAGTTCTACGTCACCAGTAAGCGAGGATTCTCGGATATAAAAGCCAGGCCGCAAATCAACATAATTCAGAATGGATAATCCTGCCAATCTGTCTACAGCGTGCTGAGCTGGACATATTGCAGTTTTGTGCATCTCCCGACGCAAACACGACGGAACGAATGCAATCTGACCCTGGGAATCCTACAGCGTGTTGAACTGGGACCCCCTCGAGTCGTTAGTCATTCCCCGGCGCCGTTTCGCCGCCAAAGCCAGAGACGTCGCATCGCAACCGTTACACTCTCTCTCTCTCAGATAATAGAAAATGTTGTCTTAAGAACCGTAAAAGATACGGACATATAACCTGTACCTGTATGTTATGTAACACTGCCACACATTACCTGTTTGAAAAAGTAAATAAATTGTTTATATTTTTATTGGGCTGTCTTATTAACTAATCTGGACCCTGATTAATCTCCGAACCAGCTACCCGACAAGAAACCGTTACATAATTTGGCGCCCGAGCAGATTTTGAGATTTTAGTTTATTCCAGATAGCACAAAAGAGACGTTCACGAATGAGAGAGAGACATAAAGATATTCCAAGTATATTTATAGAGAAATAAATATTACAAATACTTCTACATAATTAAAGTCAAAGGATTTATTTAAAATGGGTCTGTCAGACACAGAAGGTGCTTATGGGCTAGAAGTCGCGGACACCACAGTAGGATGGATCTACAAATTAAAAAAAGACGAGTTGCAGACAGAATTATCCAAGTACGGCGCAACGACAACCGGAACTGTCGAAGAACTTCGCAGCAGGCTAAAAAGCTGTATTAAAAGTGAGCCGCCCAAGAAAGTAACAACTCCCCAAATAAGCCCCCCGCCAACACAAATGAGTTCACCTGATCAGATGTTATACGTCGCACAAACACCCCTGGGCGCAGTTTTGACAGAAATCCGCAAATGGAACGTTCATTTCGACGGCAAAAAAGATGTTTTCTCGTTTTTAGAACGTATTGAAGAACTACAGACCGGCTATAATTTTACTCAGGAACAAATGCTAAGAGCCCTACCCGAACTACTACAAGGTGATGCATTATTATGGTACAGAAATAACAAAACATCCTGGACTACGTGGAATCAATTTGTCACGAAACTAACAAAGTTTTACGCACCCTCCGATTACCACTTAAAACTGGAAGATGAAGCCAGACTTCGAATACAAAAAGAAAATGAAAATGTAAAAGATTATGTAGTAGCAATCCAGACTCTACTACGTAGACTTACAAATGTAACCCCAGAACAAACACTATACCGAATATATTCAAATTTAAAGCCAGAGTACCGAAAATACATTAAACGCACCGATTTCCAGACACTTGATCAACTTGTAACTCTGGCAGGAGAACATGAAACCGTTTGTCAGGAGGAAAAAACCGCTAAAAAGATATTACAAACAGGCACGCCGAAGTTAGATTATAATACCACACAAGCTAGAGGTTACCAGACACCAAATTACAGATATAATTATAGAAATAACGCACAAAACTACAATATGCCAACCACCCAAAATTACTCTAGAGAACAGGCCGCCCCCAGGAATGCACAAAACAGTAGAGATACACAAACAATAAATCCCACGCACTCCGTACTCGAAAACTATAATAAAAATACAAGCTACTGGCGCTGTGGAAGTCCCGATCACACCCGCTGGTATTGTAATAATCCACCAAAGATGTTTTGTTCCCGCTGCGGACGACTAGGCATATTCTCCCGCGACTGTCATTGCAATAATAGGCTCCAGGGAAACGAAAGAACGACTGCGTTGACACGCGGACAACCCAGTCGGTAAGTACAATTCCTCCCGCGTCTACAAACGAAGTACGACCAAAGATCCCAATACAAATAGGAAACTACAATTTCACAGCTATTATAGACACAGGGTCCGCCCGTTCGTACATAGGTGACGCTGTATGCACAAAGTGCAAATCAAATTTATTAGAAATAAACCGTATCCAACGAAATATCAAACTGGCAGATGGAACCGAAACACAAACTAACAGGGAGTTCAAATTAAATTACTACACAACGGGACTAAAATTAACCGATAATTTCTTTTACTTACCAAATCTAAGTTGTGATATTATTTTGGGCATGGATTTCCTAATAAAACGTCAAGTTATCCTCGATTTTAATTTACAAAAGGGCCAAATAATGGGAAATTCGATAGATTTTAATCACAAAATAGAAGAACAAATACCGCTCTTTCTGATTCAACCCTCAGTAGACGAAAAACAGATCCTGTCAAATTTCTTACAAGTGGAACTTCAAAAATTTGACACAGTTCAAGGTATTACCCCACTAACACAACACAAAATAAGACTCCTGGAAGACACACCGATTAAACAAAGGTACCGACCTTTAAACCCGGCCATGCAGGAAATTGTTAATACAGAATTGGATAAGATGTTGGAAGAAGGTATAGTAGAACCGTCTAAAAGCCCGTGGAACTCCCCAGTGGTTATGGTAAAGAAAAAGGATAACAAATATAGATTCTGCATAGACTTCCGGAAAGTAAACGAAGTTTTAATAAAAGATGCTTACCCAATACCCTTTATCAACGCCATTTTAGACAAATTACGGGAAGCCCGCTTCATATCTACTCTGGATTTACGCTCCAGTTATTGGCAAATATCTTTGACTGACGATAGTAAGCCGATAACCGCATTTACAGTACCCGGAAGAGGATTATTTCAATTCAAAGTTTTACCTTTTGGCCTCCATTCGGCTCCCAGTACATTTCAAAGACTCCTGGACCAGATTATAACCCCTGATATGACATACGCATTTGCGTACCTAGATGACATCGTCATAGTCAGCAAGACGTTTAACGAACATTTACAACACTTACAAGAAATATTCGAGCATTTAAAAAATGCCAATCTACAGTTAAACCCAGACAAATGTAACTTTTGCAGAAAAGAACTAAGATATTTAGGACACCTGGTGAACGAACAAGGCATTAAGACAGACCCTGAAAAAGTGAGTGCCATTGTGACAATCCAGCCCCCAAAGAACGTTAAACAATTACGACGCTTCCTTGGCATGACATCCTGGTATAGAAGATTCATAAAATCGTATTCGGACACTGCCTAAATAAATTGTTGAGGAAACACACGCGCTGGAAATGGACACCAGTTGAAGAAGAAGCTTTCACAAAACTAAAAACTGCACTAACAACTGCCCCTGTACTCAGCTGCCCTGATTTTACGAAAACTTTTTACCTCCAGACAGACGCGTCGACACAAGGACTTGGCTCGGCGCTCTTACAAAAAATCGATAATCAGGATCATATTATAGCTTACGCAAGTCGCTCTTTATCAGACGTTGAAAAGAAGATGTCAGCCGTAGAACTAGAATGTGCCTCCATCTTGTTTGCCATACGGAAGCATATAAATTACATACAGGGATATCATTTCGTCGTTGTAACAGATCACCAGAGCTTAAAATGACTATATTCCACAAACCCCACAAATGGACGCCTGGCTCGATGGGTAATGGAATTGCAACAATATGACTTCGAAATAAAATACAGAAAGGGAGTTTTGAATAAAGTAGCAGACGCACTCTCGCGCCAGCCAATCATGACCGAGGAAAAAAATAATAACTCTTGATCGAAAATACAGAGAATTGTGCTTGGTACAAAGATACCGTTAGACTGGTACAAAATAAACCCGAAAGAAAACCAGATTACTGCATTATAGACGGAAACCTGTACCGCCATATATGGAGCAGTAACAATTTTACAGACCCCGAATTTTCCAACCCCTGGAAACTTTGTATTCCGCAACCTCAACGCAAACAAATCCTGATAGAAAATCACGATGCACCATGTGCAGGACACCTTGGAATAACAAAAACTATTACCCGTATCGCCGATAAATATTACTGGCCTAGAATGTATAGAGATATTGCCAAGTACGTAAGACACTGCCCGAACTGTCAAAAATACAAATCATCTCAACAACAAACCGCAGGAAAAATGCAATTCCCGAAAATAAATGGATGTTGGGATACTGTTAGTATCGACGTTGTCGGACCACTCCCGAGGTCTAGCAAGGGCAACAATAACCTCATCGTATTCCAAGATAGATTCACCAAATGGGTAGAATGCCACCCAGTAAGAAAGGCAACAGCGGCCGCCATTGGCAAAGCACTAAAGGAGAAGATAATTGCCCGATTTGGGTGTCCAAACTACATAATTACTGATAACGCGAGACAGTTTACTATTAATGAATTCACTTCTCTGTTGTCCGAATACGGAGTTACACAACGTACCACACCGCCGTATTCACCACAATGCAATCCAGTAGAGAGGACAAACAAAGTAATAAAGACTATGATTGCCCAATACACCGAGAATGACCACCGAAAATGGGACCAATTTTTACCGGAATTTACATTAGCCATAAATTCGTCCAGACACGAATCCACGGGATTCACACCAGCTATGCTTAATTTCGGCAGAGAATTAACGCTACCCAGCTCTCTAAACATAGAAAATCATAATGAAAACTTCGCAACCGAGGATACACCGAGAAACCAGGTAGACAAATTACAGAAAATGACCGATATATTTGAACTCGTCCGAGGAAACCTAGCTAAAGCATACCAGACACAGAGTCATCACTACAACCTTCGTCGCCGAGAATGGACCCCACGTGTAGGAGACCAGGTCATGAAGAGAGAACACCCCTTGTCCTCAGCAATACGAAATTTCAGCGCAAAACTAGCACCTAAATTCTCGGGCCCATACATCGTAGCACGAAATATATCACCAGTTGTCGTCGAAATTAGACCCCCCACCGGTCGAAAGAAAGAGCGCATTCACGTGAAAGATTTGAAGCCGGCGCATGTCTAAAATCACATAAATTAACACACGCTCACATCCAATGTCCAGTCAGACCAAAACCACTCAATTCGAAAGATGTGGACGATGACACCTCCGTCTTACTACCCGGAATCAGACGATCCAACTCCGACGCCTCCACCACGCCCGATGTCGCCGCCCGGACCAGGGTACGAAAAAAATGTATATTTATTATAGCCCTCCCAAGGCGGTCAATCCCAAAACCCCGCCACTCGCTAGGATGAGGTCAGAGGTCCAAGTACCAGCCCCGCTGTCACCCCTGCCCCCGACGCCAGAAGCCCGAGACCACCCTTCAGGCAGAGACGGTGAAAACACACCACCACCCCCAGGTCCAGACACACCAGCCCAGCTGTCCCAGGCAATGAGGACCAAATTCCAGGCCCTGTTCGGAGACAGCCCCAGCCTCACGCAACAGCCAGTCCCGATGCCGTCCCCAGACAGAGACGTGCCATCGTTGATGCCGTCCCCAATGCCACCCCCGGTGCCGCCTCACGTGCCGGCCCCGATGCCACCCATACCCAGAAACATGCCAACCCTGATGCCGTCCCCAGCCAGAGACGTGCCATCCCTGATGCCGCCTCCAGCCAGAGACATGCCATTCCGGATGCTGTCCCCAATGCCATCCCCGATGTCGCCTCACGTGACAGCCCTGATGCCCCCAGCCAGCGACGTGCCAACCCAGTTGCCGCCCCTGACGAGGTCCCTGACGCCGTCCGCAACCCCAGGCACACCTCCCCCGCTGTCCCACGCCATGAGGAATAAGATTGCCCAACTATTCGGAGACAGCCCCAGCCCCCCAAAGCCACCGACCCCAGGCAGATCTATCCCCTGCCTACAGGCATTTTTCCAGGCCGACGATGCAGCCCTCCCGGTTCCTACTCCGCAACGGAAGCGGAAATTCAGGCGCCGCAATCACGACGGCACCGTCGCAGCTAGGATTCCGGGCATCATCCGCCTGTCCGCCATCAGCATCCTGCCCCAGACGTCCGAAAGTGCGCGACAATAATAATGTGTACGGCAAGCGAGTGCGCGAAAAACTACACAAGAAAAAACTATATTTGTTTTTGTACCAGTTTGTATAAACTTTTATTAATTTCTTTATTATAGAGTTCACTTACTTTACTATTTTACCTGTACCATAGTTCTAAGATGTTTTACATACTGTTTGTTATTTAAAAAATTTGTTTTTCTCTACATATGCACATACATGTATACGTATATATACCAGGTGTATACGAAAGAATTGACCATTCTTTCTTTATTATGTTTGAAGATGTTCAGTAACTTGTTTTCTCATTGCTTTATTTTTATGTTAAGTTAGTAAAAATTTTCTCTTTGATAGAATTTTGAAAATTTTTTTTGTAAAGAAAGAGGGGAGTGTAATGAAGCATTCTTTAAATTCCTGCTCCATTACTAAGATTCCGGATTTACACACGACACCAATGTGCACACGGCACGCAAACCTACTCATCTCCCGTCTAGAGGCATGGATTTGCACACGACACTAAACTATACGCAGTTCTACGTCACCAGTAAGCGAGGATTCTCGGATATAAAAGCCAGGCCGCAAATCAACATAATTCAGAATGGATAATCCTGCCAATCTGTCTACAGCGTGCTGAGCTGGACATATTGCAGTTTTGTGCATCTCCCGACGCAAACACGACGGAACGAATGCAATCTGACCCTGGGAATCCTACAGCGTGTTGAACTGGGACCCCCTCGAGTCGTTAGTCATTCCCCGGCGCCGTTTCGCCGCCAAAGCCAGAGACGTCGCATCGCAACCGTTACACTCTCTCTCTCTCTCTCTCAGATAATAGAAAATGTTGTCTTAAGAACCGTAAAAGATACGGACATATAACCTGTACCTGTATGTTATGTAACACTGCCACACATTACCTGTTTGAAAAAGTAAATAAATTGTTTATATTTTTATTGGGCTGTCTTATTAACTAATCTGGACCCTGATTAATCTCCGAACCAGCTACCCGACAAGAAACCGTTACAAAATTACCCATAACAATGATAATAATAATTTATTAAATCAAGTAGATCATTACAATTGGCATAGGATACTTCAAATCAAATATAAATAAAAATAGTTGTTATCTTACAATTATAGGTATATAGATCGAATTACGAAGATATTTAAAAAAAAAAAAATATATATATATATATATATATATATATATATAAGGTATTAGTTGGCATTCCACAATATAACCTGTACCTGTATGTTATGTAACACAATACACAATACACAATAAATATATATATATATATATATATATATATATATATATATATATATATATATATATATTTATATAAGGTATTAGTTGGCATTCCACAATGTAAAATTTTAGGTTCAGTTGGCATCCACGAGTCAGATGGCATCCGGTATTCGGATGCCATCTGACCTGCCAGAGATATTAACGCAGGGGCATCGTAGATGTCGTATTATGCCATTAAAACTTATTTTAAGTTGGAGGTCAAGTGACCCATTTTAACACCCTAGTGAATATTTGAGTTCAGCGGTTTGTTACTAGCTGCCGTGCCTGTCGCTCGAAAAATATTCATTTTGAATACTTGCTGACCACAGAAGCGGTTTAGATGGCATCTAGTCAGCTGGCAACACCGTGGAAGTAGGTTATTATATACCACATGTTGATCCAGATGTTTTAGTTTGCTCGAATATATTACTACTAGGAAAAGTAAACTTAGTGGAGACATTTCGTGTAACTGTTAAAATGAGGACGGAATTTGTACCTCTTGATTGTAAACAACTTTTGTTAAGGATGGTTCAGCAAGGCTATAAGTAAAATAGTGTTCTGTAGTTTAATTAAACTACAGAAGTAAGAGAAAAGTTATTAGCAAAAATATTTTAGATACGTGATAAACTACAAAATTATGTTAATGTAAAAGAATCTTATTTAGTCTAATTCACAAGTTCAAACACGTGTTAATTCTTGATAAAGCTTGTAAAAATATAAGTGAGGGCTCATTGGATTCGGAAGATTCGGAATGACGTCTAGAAAAATGTGCAAAAGTTATAAACAAATTAAGATTGAAAAAAATGATGAGTTTCGTTTTTTGCAAATAACTCGAAAACTATTAATAATTGAGAAATTAAAAAAAAGACGTTCTTAAAGAGGAAGAAATTTCCAATAAAAAAGTCTGGACTTCTGGAACTCTATCTCTACTATTAATAACTTTAATTTAATGTTGAAAATGGGGCTTCGCACGGCGAACGCTAAACAGTTACGATACTCTGAAACCGATCGTAAGAAGCAAAACAATTTTTTTATATTGTCAAGTATTAATATAATTTTTTTTTAAATTGCGTTATTATTTAGACACTTAAAGGAACAATATCCCGTTGGAAAAAATTTTTTTACCGATTTTTCATAAAATGAGCTCGTTGTTAATTAACAATTTTTTTTTTTTGAGTTTACGTTTATGTTTCAAGTCGGAAAATTGTTAAACAAAAGCCACGAAAATTATTTCGCTTCGTGAGGACCTTATGTCAACTATATTTTATGAGATTATGACATTGCGATGTTTTTAATTGTTACAGTCTATTAGTTATTAATTATTTAAGCTAACAAGAAACTAAGAAATTAAATAGAGGTTGAAATTTTTTTTTTATTAATTTTAAAATTATTATTATTACTGTTTTTATATTCAAAAATACTATAAAATTATATAAACTTTAAATTTTTAGTGCTATTTGTTTAAACAAATTTTATAAAGAAATAGATAAATTAAGTATTTTTGAAAAAAAAATTTTTTCTTAAAACATTTTTTTAATTGTTTATAATTATTTTTTCCCGTTTTTCTTCATTTGAACAAATTAAGAAAAAAAATATTCTTAAAATTTTTTATTTGCAATTCTCTACAAGGTGGAATTTTTGTTATTAATTAATTTGTTTATTTAATAAACAATTTCTAATTAACAATCGCCGAATGTGTTTATATTTTTTTAGATAGAAAAAAATAACCAGAACAACCGTATACATAAATATGTCAAAAAACATTTTTAATATTTAAAATTTAAAATTCTATAAGAAATATTAACATTTTTATTATGTATACGGTTGTTTTTTTTAATTTTTTTTTCTATCTAAAAAAATATAAACACATTCGGAGATTGTTAATAACAAATTATTTATTAAATAAACAAATAAATTAACAACAAAAAAAAATCCACCTTGTAGAGAATTGCAAATAATAGGTTTCAAGACTAAAATTTTTACTTAATAACTTGTTTAAATAATGAAGAAAGGAAAAAAATGATTATAAACAATTAAAAAATATTTTTAAGAAAAAATTTTTTTTTAATTCATAATATTTTATAACAAATAAAATGGCAAAAAATGTTTTTCAAAAATAGGTAATTTATCTATTTGTTTATAAAATTGGTTTAAACAAATAACACTAAAAATTTAAAGTTTATGTAATCTTATGTTATTTTTGAATATAAAATCAGTAATAATAATTAAAATTAATAAAAAAATGTCAACCTTTTTTTTTCTTAAATAATTAATAACTAATAGACTATAACAATTAAAAATATCGCAATGTCATAATCTCGTACAGTATAGTTGATATAAGGTCTAAAGGAAACGTAATAATTTTAGTGGCTTTTGCTTAACAATTACCCGACTTGAAATATAAACGTAAGCTCTAAAAAAATTGTTAATTAACAATAGGCTCATTTTATGAAAAATCTGGATTTTTTTTTTCTTTAAATGTCTGAATAATACCATAGTTTTTTAAAATTTTTAAATTAATATTTAATACATAAAAAAATATTTTTACTTATTACGGCCGGTTTCGTAACGACTTAGCGTTTGCCGCACGAAGCCTTATTTTCAACATTAAATTAAAATTATTAATAATAGAGATAGAATACCTGGAGTTCTGACTTTTCTATTGGAAATTTCTTCCTCTTCAAGAATCTTTTTTTAAATTTCTTAAATATTAATGGTTTTCGAGTTATTTTCAAAAAACGAAGCTCGTTATTTCTTCAATCTTAATTTGTTTATAACTTTTGCAATTGTTTATATGCGGGTTTGAAAGTTTTGCACATTTTTCTAGACGTCATTCCGAATCCAATGTGCCCTCACTCACATTTTTACAAGCTTTATCAAGAATTAACACGTCTTTGAACTTGTGAACTAGTGTATGTTGGAGATTATTTTAATTCGTTTTGTTTACATTTTTGGATTTCTTATTGGATTCTATTTAAGAAAAGTATAGTAGGTGACCCAAGAACAACCTCTTGTAGAGAAATGCATGGTTGAAAGAGTTGTATAGTTACTAAGATACCGTTAAAGATAAAGCTGTCGAATTGAAACTAACAAGATGGAAAAAATTATACGATAAAGTTTGATAGCTTAAATTATAATATATTTTTTACTTTACACTTGCCACTGTGCTTCAAAATTAATCAGTTTGGAGCATCTACACCTCGTGATTTTAAATGTAAGTTCATAGATATCTGTAAAACTATAATTCATCTAAACTAACAAAGTTTTTTCCAAAGTATATATTTATATAAATAAAATTAAAATTTAATTGCAGTTTACTTTAAGTAAACATATTGTACATATTGCACGTAAAGTATATTTTAGTTTTAATTCGAGCTAGTTTTTTCGTTGATAGTGTTTAACTAATTCAACAATTTTTACTTCTATTTCTCTCATGATATTAATTATTATAGGTCACTCAAACAACATGTTATAATTAGAATAATAAAGTTGATATAAAAGTCATACAATTTTGTTAATATCTCCGCGCAATTTGTATAGTTTGAATGTAAATGACCGTTATTTTTGATTCGTTGTATCTCGCAATTCGTTAAAAAATGGGTTTCTGGAAATATCTTGAAAATTACGAATTATGTCAAAAACTGTTATTTGTACGACTTGAAACATAAGAAATTAACTTTACCTTAAATTTCAGATTAGTCCCGTTCAAAGATTGTTAGAGATATTATTTTTTTAAGGTTTTGTGTTTTTTCGTCCCTTTCTAAATGTCAAATTTCAACACGTATTTTTCGTGAATAACTTAAAAACCGAAGGGTCTGAAATTGGTTATTACAACGTTGAAAGGTAATTCAATTTAATACATTTCGGTTCTTCTACAATAAAAATTGTCAAAGTTATGGCTATTTGTTAAAAGATTACTTTTTTTTATGAAAATCGAAATTGGAGTGTTACTCTCAATTGAGTTGTGATAAAATAAATCATTCAAAATTTGTTGTAGCTTTTGGAATAAAACCGCTGCCTAAGGAATCAATATTTCCACATCCAGATTTCCCATCCAAGTCTCTTTAAAGGAAAACATCTTGACCATATTTGCACTCTAGTATGTGGAAATAATTGGTCACAGAATTTTAATAAAAGGGCGTTGCCGAATGCTAGCCAAACCTCCAGAACTTCCGGACGCTGCCGAATACGAAGGCAAATTCCGGGCGTTTCCGTATCCATATTAAGATAGTGCCAAATCCATATCCGGGCGCGCATGAATACCAAGGTAATTTCTGGGCGCTGCCGAATCGATATTAGGATGCCGCTGAATCCATTTTTGGGCGCTGCCGAATTCCAAAGTAACTTCCGGGCGCTGCCAAATCCAAATTAGAACGCCGCTGAATCTATATTCGAGCGCTGCATAATCCATATTCGGGAACGGCTAAACACCAAGGTGACTTCCGGACCATGTCGAATACCAAGGCAATTTTTAGGCGCTGCCGAATCCATATTTGAATCTTTCCGGGCGCCGCCGAATCCACTATTAAACAATACCTCCAGGATCCATTTTGGTTGCACGATTTGACCCAAACATACTAACTACCGTACAAAGCTTTTAAAATGAAGTTAAATAGAAGATTTTAAAAATTCAGTTTCTGGACTGTTATTAGCTTGCTTTATTGTTTTTCCCTATTTACCCTATTTAACTCACAACCCTTCACCGGAATTAGCGCAAGACATAATAGTACCAGATCTCGTCATGGAACATATGTGTGCCAAATTTGAAGACAGTATCTTAGACGACCGTTGCGAAGAAAACGTGCGCACAAAAAAGTTACAGACCGACACACTGACAGAATTTTTTTTTCTCTTAAATTTAAAATCTCGACGTTTTATGACATTTATTATTTCAGCAAAAAACATTTTGAATTTTTTTTTAAGATTACTATACAGGGTGCGCCACTTAAAACTCCCCAGGCTTGCAACTTTCTTATTTTTTAAACTACGACCATGTTGGGCATATCAAATTGTAGATAATTTTAAGGCATTTAAACATGTTAAGAAAGAAAACTTAATTTCCTTGAATAATTGTTTACCTCATCCTGTACATGAACTGCGTCAATGTTTTCTTATAAAAGTTTTAATTAGCTTCAATTTATGTTATGTTTATTACGTCATATCCGAAATTCTTTTTGGTTTTAGAGAAAGAAATTAAAAACACTCCTTCCGACTCCTGATTTTTTTAAAATAACTGAAAAAATGTAAATAATAATTTTATGCTTTATTTGTAAAAGACATATCACAAAAAATCCTCAACGTAACAAAACAGCAACAAGAAACGAAAGAAATAAATATTTTTAAAAACAAACTCTATTAAAATGTACTAAATAATAGGAATTTTTATTCTTAAAACTTTTTTTTTAACATAAATTGAAGCTAATTAAAACCTTTATAAGAAAACATTAACACATTTCGTGTACAAGTTGAGGTAAAAAAATATTCAAAGAAATTAAGTTTCCTTTCTTAACAATTTTTTCAAATTTTTTTTTAAATCACTCTGTATGCGTGTTTAAGGCTTTAAAAATGTCTACAATTTGATATGCCTAACAAGGTCATCGCTTTAAAAATAAAAAAGTTACAAGTATGGACAGTTTTAAGTGGCGCACCCTGTACATCTTTCCACTCCACTACGTGGATGTGGAAGTAATAAATCAAATGGCATATATTTCCATTAAAAATAATGTATGTTTTTATCCGAATTTGTTATAAATAAAAAACAAGAAATGAAATGTTTCATATTTCTATTGTGAAATATAGTTCATTTAGTTATCCTTAAAATAAAATCAGGGAAAAAAACATTTTATATTTATTACAAAAAATGTTTTATAAGACATACAAAGAAAAATGTTAGTGTAGTTTTGGTGAATAAGTATACCTACTAGAAGCCAAGGCCTCAGATTTTTTATAATATTTTACACTACTATAAAGAAAACTACCTGTTGTTAAACTTGAGGCATGTTCAATTTTATTAACATTTAACATTACAAATTGTGTTTTTATAATAAGAAATGTTTCTTTTTATTTAAAATACACTTTCAGATGTATCAATAAACCCTCATGTCATAACATTTTAGCTTCATTATATCAGTATTTATAATTACTTAATAATTTTCGCACAATTTGTATCCCAATTTGGGACATTGGATGATTTGAGTCGTAAATTTTACTTCCACATCCAAATAGTGGATTGGAAGTATAGTAATCGTAAAAAAAACTTCAATTTTTTTTTTTGTTGAAATCGGTTTAGAATGTCATGAAATATCGAGATTTTAAATTTGAGGGCAGAAAAAAATTGTATCTATCGGTCTGTCTGTATTTTTTGTACGCACGTTTCCTGTGGGACGGTTTAAGATATTAACTTAACAGTTGTTACGTGTATGTATTATAAAAAGATCTGGAACACATTGCTATAAAATTACACAAAAAATAATCGTTTTAGAGATTCTAGCATTTTACTTAATCGCCAGAATGTATTACAATAACGGTGTAAAAGCCGCTCGAAAAGTGGCTTATATTTGGTAATTTTTTACAGTTTCGGAGTCTGTTATTCTAGTTTCGGTTAAACAGACAATAATGGGTTGTATCTGAAACTAATTGACTTGTCTTTTTGAAATGAAGGATTGCTATTTCTGAAAGACAGTTTTATTGCGTCTTATTATGGACGCTTGTGGGGTAAGGCCTCTGTTGTAAGAAACCCTTTCCGAAATATATTAATTTCAACCATATGTTTGGTTTTTTAAATTCATAAACATTTTCTTTACAGATATTTTAAAGTATGTGTATTGTGTAATTTTCTATTGTTCAAAATAAGTAGACTTCATCGACTTACAGTCCAATTTACGTCTTTCTATTTGAAAGGGTAAAGGTGGTTTAATATTTGCTTACGAGACAGCAGTAGAAATTTTTTCGTTCTTTCTTTTCTTCACAAATTAGATATTTTTCTATTAAATATATATAAATTAATTACAATTTTAGAGATTACGTGCATTTTGTGTCATGAAAAAATTTAGATACATTTTGATAGTGAAAAACTGATGAAAACTCGGAAAATATGTACGTTACAAAAAAATTAGAAGAGAGCAAAATTTTAAAGAATGTATTAACCTATACGTTTGAATTTTTGAAGATTTTTAAATTTCATAGTTTAGGATATTTTCCGTTTTCCGATAAGGGCCTTTTTTTTGGTTTTTCCAGGAAACTTGGACAGAGTGCACTTTAGGAAAAAGTCATAAAGGAAAAAAAGTCTTGTAGTTTAATAATATATTCACTCGAATTTATGGATTTTTCTCGTCACTTTTTATTCCACCTTCAATCCTTTTTGGAAAAATTCAACCGCTATATCTCGGAAAATATGCATTTTTCGAAAATTTTACGAGAATAAAAAGTTGTTATTTTTCATAAAATTATCTAAAAAGACATTTTGTTTTTTTAATTTACCTCAATTTTACTAGTTAACAAATTAGCAACAAGATCATTGTTTATAACAATTGCGAGGCAATATTAGCGGCTATTTTTTTTTGGAGTTTGATCTAGACTTCAAAACGAACAGAATCCACAAAGTTTCGAGAAAATCCATTCATTCGATAAACTATTTAGTCAGAATGCTAATTTGCCTACACTATAATGTGTTAGAACTACAAAGTACATAACATAATCCTGGGATTATATAGACAGAGAAAATAAATTTCCTTTTAAGAGTTGATGTTCGGTTTTTGTTTCATTTTACCATTATTGTATTATTTTGGTTTGAAATACGTATGTTTACATTTTCATAAATGCTAAATATTTGTGTTGTATTCATTTTTTTAAAAGCTTTTATTTAACTTGCAATGTGTTTTGTATGAATGTATGTTTGTTTGGTGAAATCTTGCAAGCTGAATTTCGACTAGTTCTTATTATACTAGAGCTTTGAAATTTGGCAAACGTGTATAAGTCCAGTGACAATGTAACATAGTATAGCCATTATCGGTCTAAATCCAATATGGCGGACGTCCCAAGATGGCGGATCGGCTTTTTAGTCACAACCCTATTGATATGGGTATCAAATGAAGGGGTTTTACGAGTAAAATACGATAGACAATGTGACGTCATTCTAAATTCAATATGGCGGACGTCCCAAGCTGACAGATCGCCTTTTTCTTCACAACCCCCTTGATATGAAATCAAATGAAAGGGTTTGACGAGTAAAATACGATAAACTATGTAACGCCATTATAAATCCAATATGGCGGACGCCCTAGGATGGCAAATTATCTTTCTTCACGACTCCCTTGCCATTTGTATCAAATGAAAGGGTTTTGTCTGTCTGTCTGTAAAATAGGTAGACTAAAAAGTAAAAAATAAAATTATATAAAAAAAATATTTTTAAGAAAAAGCCTTCATTTGAAAAAACTGTACTAAAAAGTTTAAATAATTTTTTAAAATTCATACACCTGGAAACCAAAACCTTTGGGGGCGGTCAATTGAGCAAAGTAACTATGCAATAGTCCTATATGACCATCCGCAAAGTTTTTGGTTTCCAGGTGTATGAAATTTAAAAAATTATTTTTACTTTTTAGTACAGTTTTTTCAAATAAAAGCTTTTTCTTAAAAATAATTTTTTTTATATAATTTTATTTTCAATAAAAACGTTTTCAAGTAAAGCTTGTCCTGTTACTTCCTTTTTAGATTTTAAAACTTAGTCATTTATATTTTTTTAAATTGGAATGTGGTTTAGGTTTTTGACTTTTTAAAGTTTTTATGTAGAAATGAAACACCGTGGTCTCTTTGCCGGTTTTCATTTTTTTTTACGAAGTTGTTACTGGTCTATAAAATTGGGAGGTCTAGTTATATAGCAGGCAGTATGGGCGTATGAGTTTCGAATACATTTCGGACGCAGTTTATTTGTTGGAATCAGTTCTGTAGACACTACTGATTATGAGCATCCATGTTACCAGACGGTAACTCGGTCTGATATTGTTTAAAACAATTTTGTTTACAACAAAAGGAAATATTACATTTTTTCAATGAAACAATGTTTTTAAATATTTTTTTATCGATTTCCAACAAGAAATGTTCGATAATTTTTTTCATAAAGTGGATATTTTCAATGTTATTGTTTTAAAAATTAAAAAATCTCCAATTTCTCGTTTCAGTAAGAGCCTTACATTTTCTAAGAAAGCATATACAGTGTGCCAGGGAGCGACGCATGATTAAATGAGCAATTCACGTCTTGGAAATTTACCAAAAAAAAGTAATTTCTCTCATTTATAAAGTACTTTTTCTGAAATCGATCGGCAATGTCTACATTTTCGGCGCGATTTCAGATCGAAAAATGCACAATTCCAGTATTTTAGTCCGGCATAGGCCGGGAAAGTAACATTCCCGTATGGTTTTTTATGTATATTTTTGACAGTAAATAAATACACGCAGACAAACAATCAAACTTACATTTACACTTACACATACATCAAAATTACATTTATTAGTAAGCAGTTAGATTGTAATGAAGAAATGTAATGAAGAAATGTTATTCATTAATGAAGAAATTTTATGCATTAATACAAATTCCTTAATTTATAATAATATTGATTGTGATTTCAGAAAAAATAGTATGCGTATTTCGGTGTGAAAGCACATTCCCGAACTTCGATGCATCGTCGTTCGGGAATGTACTGCTTTCACACCTAAATACACAATATACTATTTTCTGTAAGAGATAGGACAAAATCTTAGAAATAATTATTCAGAATGAGTATTGTTTATTTGAGATTTTTTTATAGAAATAGTTTTGAATTAGTCAGATTTCAGTTTGTCTTAATATTTTAAGGTTTTTCAAATTGTTTAAACAATTTTAATTTACTTAAATAATTATAATTTATCTAAGCAATTACGTTTTGTTACAAATTTGTAGCATTTCCATCTTTTTTTAGTTTCACAATTTTATTTATTAAGAGTTTGCTAATGAAACCTGCAAATTATTTAAGCAACTTATTCCTGTTTATTGCCAACTTTCTTCAGAATAGAGCTAGAGTTGTGCAGGTTTTAAGAAATTTTGAACTTTTCATCGACTTTCTGCTCATATTTAAAATAAAGAACATTTTTGAGACTAATTAAAAATAATTTCTGCAAAAAGAGTCGCAAATAAATAACAATAAATGCTAGAAATACATGATACTCTACTTTTGTCCTTATGGGGCCATTTTGAGGCCCAATAGTTCTCATGGGGGGTGTAATTGAAAAAATAATTATTAATTCGTATTCTTTGAACTATTGTGAAATTTAAAAAAAGTTGGAAATGTTACAAATTTATAGCAAAATATAATTTTTTGAATAAATTATAATTGTCTAATACATTTGAAAAGCATTAAAATATTAACACAATCTAGAAGGTGATTAATTAATAATAGTTTGTGTAAAAGAGAACTCAAATAAATAATAATAAACGTTAAAAATACGTGATACTCCAACTTTACCCTTATAGGGTCACTTTGCAAGTGAGCAAAATTTTATCAAATTCAGTTTTACAGTTCTGAATAATATTTCTTTACAGCACCCTGTCCTATCTCGTACAGAAAATTTGATAAATTGACAAATAGCAGAAAAAAACTATCTGTGAGAACTAAAAAGAAAAACTATCTACAAAATTAATTTCCAATCTTTGCTGATAGACTTTCTTTTTAGTTCATACAGATTGTTTTTTCTACTGTTTGCCAAATCCCATAAAGAATATGTTTTATAACAATTATAAGCAAATAAAAAGTAATTCACTTTTACGCGAACTTCATGTTTCGAAACTTAAATTGTGACATAAATTAGTATTCTCACAGGATGAGATTTCCTTATTTACTTATACGTCGACAGACTGCAGATTGTAATAATATTCTTCTAGGCAAATACGATAAAGCAGCATAGCATACATCTGACAACGCCGCCGGAAGTCAGTTAAACCTGTAATTTTTATATTCGGGTGTCATTTTACGTATCGATTAAAATATTCATAAGGACACCAATTAAACCGTAAAATAGGTAGGATGCTAACTTAGCCTTTAAATAAATTTTGTGTATATCAGCGTGTATATTAGTGGATGCCAAGTGAGAACGTTATTAGGTAGGATGCCAACGGATACCTTATATAAATATATATATATATATATATATATATATATATATATATATATATATATATATATATATATATATATATATACACACACATATACATATATACATACATATACATATATTCGTGAATATAGTTCTATGAACAATACATACACATTGATTAATACACAGGTACATATGCAAGGCTATAAAAAGTTTCATCTTATTTCTAAGTATTCAGCAACACTATAATAGTGCAGTGCAATTAGTCATTATATATGAAAAATTACGGAATTCAGCTATAGCGAATGGATTTGAATGACTTTTTTTATTAGATTTCTAATGTCATAAACTAAAAAGTTTACCCTTTGAAAATTACCGCAATTTAAAAGATCCGTAAATAAAAAAAAAAAAAAAAATTTTGAAATCTACGAAAAAAAATAATCGGAAATTTTAAATACTTATTTTAAGAAAATAATGATTGTTATAGTTTTCTAGGTTGCTTATAAAGAATTTGTAAAAAAATTAAACTTTTAAAATTAATTTGAAGATGGCAGAAGCTCCGAAAAGCGAAATAAATGAAAGAAACGTATAATAACACAAATACATCGATTTTTTTTATAGAAAGTAATGTATTAATAACTTTTTATTTCTTTTTAATTAAAGGTAAAGAGCTCACCGTTCGATAAAAATCGGTCCGAAAAGGGTCAGGTTAATAGATCTTATTTTATTTTAGTTTAACATAAAAAATGCACTAGCAGTGGAAACGCCGTCAACGACAATTTCGCGGTAAACTTCTGTGTTAGATGTACTAGAGACTTATTTTTTTTTTAACTTAAAGCTAAAGAAGCCACACTTCTATTAAAAGTGGTCTAAAATGGGCCAGGCAATTCAATTTTTTTTATTAACATATTACTTGAGAAATTACGCTCTGCAGTGAAAACGCTGTCGTTTGTTTTGCGGTAAACTTCTATGTTAGATATACTAGGTACTTAATTTTTTTTTTTTTTTTTAATTAAAGCTAAAGAGCCCACCTTTTGATTAAAATCGGCCCGAAAAGGTCCAGGTTACTATTTTTTTTTATATAATAGCCTTCTTATTAGCTCTTGGGTCATAATTTGTAGGTAGAAATGTTGATATTATCATTATCTACGAATATATATTCAAAAATGCAAACAAAAAATTTTTTGTTTCTCTGCTAAAATGAGTCTCGTAGGATGACTATAGGTCTATAGTTCTCAATTGCATTCTTATCGCCTTTTTTGAATATAGGGCAAATTTTTGGCCTACACCGAATTTGAGGAAATGTTTCTGTTTTAAGAGCTAGATTAAACATAAAGTCGAGTAAACTCTAAGCTGGCACGTCCAAAGGTCGCTTCATCATATGAACTAGGAGAACAAGACATACGCAACTAGTTCATCTCCATGTCACTGCGATAGCTTTATGCGCATCACATATCAAATCGTGCGTCGTGTTACCAACTCATACATACGCCACCTTAGAGTTTACCGGACTATAGTAGTCAGCGTTAACGCGAAGATAATTGCGCAGTCTCTTAGTAGAAAAGATGGAATTCCATCAGGACTAGTAGTTAATTTATTTTTACATATTAATGAATGAGATCGAAAACGTCGGAGACAATTAGTTCACATGATTATCCTTGTAATAAAAATTTATAATTACTTATATCATTAAAATTTATAATAATTATTATTTAGTATAAGTTGTTAATACATTATTTTCTATACAAAATTGATGTATTTGTATTATTTAATGTTTCTTCCGTTTATTTCGCTTTTTGGAGCTTCTGGTATCTTCAAATTAATTTTAAGAAGTTTCATTTTTTTACAAATTCTTTATAAACAACCTAGATAACTTTAAGAGTCATTATTTTCCTAAAATAAATATTTAAAAATTCCGATAATTTTTTTTTTCCGTAGAGATTTCAAAAAATCTTATTTTTTTTTTTAATTTACGGATTTTTGAAATTGCGGTAATTTTCAATGGGTAAACTTTTTAGTCTATGGCATTAGAAATACAATAAAAAAAAATCATTAAAATCGATTCACTATAGCTGGGTTCCGAGGTATAAACCTAATTGTACTGGACTATAAAAAGAGTCTGAAATAAGAAAGTGTTTAACAGTATTTTTAAAATGTATAAAATTATCATGTATCTTAATATTTTCCGGTAATTTATTTAAAAGTTTAATGCCTATATAACTTGGACTATTTTCATATGTTGTCAAATGGTGTTTTGGCAAGCACAAATTTGCCCCTTTTCTAGTATTATAGTCATGATAGCTATTATTGGTAATAAATTTGCCCATATAAACAAAGGGAAACATAATTAGTTGTTTTCACTGTATGCAAATTTGCTTTTTGATATTATTAAAATGACGTACTCCATACATTAAAGCACTTACCAATATTTAAACACCATTCTTTCATCTATCAATTTAAAATTTCAACAAATAAATAACAAAACTGAATAACTGAACGGGTATTAGACAAAGCGGGCCGTGACATCATCGGTTGCATTAAAATAACCAACATAACCTCAACTTTTAGGTTTTTTAAGTTTATTGTCATTTTTAATTATTGTATCCGCACTTCTCATTTGAAACCAGTATGGCTTCAAGCAAACATTTAAAAATTGACGCAAATGATATCTTAATATTGCTGATTACTAAAAATGGGCTGTTAACATTACATTGAACAAGATTTTAGTTGAAAGTACGAGAACCAAGGGAAAATTTTCATAATAGTGACATATTACTCGGAAATTTTTAAAAGATATGTATTTTTGAGATTAAGTTTTTACCATCAATATGATCGATGACGTCAACAATATGGCTTAGTGTTTTGGGGGGTAAAATTTTAATTGAAATTTAAAAATACTTTTTTTTGGATATTACTTAACTGGTTGTGGAAATTCAAATGTTTTGTTATAATTAAGTATTACCTTCACAGTCAATGAGATTTTAAAATTTGTGAAACCACCGAATTATCACATTGTATTAGTATTAACGCAATTTGAAATGGGTAGCACACACATTTTAACGACTGGGCGTTTATTTCATGCATTTTCGCACTGAATGGATACTACGCTAACAATGCCAGCAGAGCCTGGACGTACATCACAGATGTGCCCTAACACCCAATTACAAGGGGGCGTGTGATCATCTTGAACAATAACTAAAACACCAAGTTTAAGACGGCTTGCATAATTTTGTTTCCACTTTATTCGTATCTGTAGTTCCACAATATTCCCTTTTTCACCTTTTCCAAAAATGTTGCACAATGTTTTGTTGTCTTACAGAAATACAATTTTCTTTAAAATAAGCGTGTAATCTTGAAAATCTGTGAGGTACTTTCATCTTTCTGATTCTGCTATCATAGATATAAAAATTTAACATCAGTATGCGTGATTTTAGGTAATAATTGAATTATTTAACTCAACTTCAAGATTGGATAACTAAATATTTTCAAGATTTTCAAGACAAAATCGGTCCTGATTGTGTTCCAAATTAACTCTACTTTCTAGAATATTCCTGAAAAATAAAAATAATTCACAGAGAAGCAGAGCTGTTAGCTGATAGGAAGCTCAGACGAACTACATCTAGGATAAGAGAAATTTCAGCAGGAAAACAAGCTTCTCAAATACATAAAGATCCACTCAGTCTCGACACGAAAATAAATTTTTATCTTTTAGATTAGTATTGAATGATTTCATCACGTTGAAAGACTTTTATTCAAAATTAAGTAGCGAAATTAAATTACAATCTATTTTTTGTCACTGAGAGTGGAACTGTTTTCGAATTAATTAGATGAAAAATAGTGATAATAATAAATCGTCTTTAATAAGAAAAGCAAATACATACATAGCGATGTATTATAGCTAGTAAGCTATTCTTACATATGAGCCGAAATGTATAAGAAATTCAATTGACATGTTAGGCTAGGTAAACACTTATCTACATAAAACTGATCCTACTATTACCAACTTATCACATCTTATTACATCATATAACACTTTAATTTAAAAAACCTTATAGCTTCTTTAAATAACTTTGCCATACTCTGTTTTTGAATGTTGCACACCTAAAATGTGTGATGTCGTCGCAACACTGTATACAAATTAGTTGATATTTATGAGAATGAACGTAATCATTAACATACTAAAATAGTTTCCGTAGACGTAGACTAATATATGCACACATATATGAATTACATAAACACTTATTATACTCTTCGCAAAAACGAAGAGTATATTGCATTTGATCGGCACATTTGTAAAACCGGAAATATCGCTCGTAGAGAAAAAAATTTCATATCATTGTATCAGTGAACGAATTCTGAACAGCTTTCAAAATGTCCGTCTGTCTGTCCGTCCGTCCGTCCGTCTGTCCGTCCGTCCGTCTGTCTGTCTGTCTGTCTGTCCGTCCGTCCGTCACGTTTCTTGTAAGCACGATAACTTAAGAAAGAAAAGTCCGATTGTATTGAAATTTGGAAAGTAAGTTAGTGTTAGCTAGGGAAAGAACCTTATTGTTTTTGAAGAAAATCAATCAGTAAATAAGAAAGTTATGAATCATTTAATTTTAAAAAATTGTTTTTCTTAAATTTTTGTCGCTTTTACTTAAATATATATCTTGCGAAATGTTACCTATATAACATATTTTTTTTTGTTTATGCATTTTACTAATATATATTTTATAATAATATATCTAATGCGTTGAAATATGATTCTCGAAAGATATATATTACAGAAATTCAATTTTCGTAGTAATGTGTGATGGTGCAGTGGCAAGTTTTGTCTTGCAATCCAAAGATCCTGTGTTCGAATCCCAGACAGGATGGATTTTTTTTCTTTTTTTTTTCATATATTTTTTTTCACAACAAAGTTGGTATAACAAAATTTAGGATGTACAAAAACTAACATTATTTACAAGAAAACTGCGAAGAGTATCCTACAGAATGTGTAACAATTATATGAAAAGCTCAGTAAATTGGCGAAGAGTACCTACGTTTTTGCTTGTTTTATTTTTACATAAACACTTATTATACTCTTCGACAAAACCAAGAGTATATTGCATTTGATAGGCACATTTCTAAAACCGGAAATATCGCTCGTAGAGAAAAAATGTTCATATCATTGTGTTAGTGAATGAATTGCAAAACTGCAAAACATCAAGCAAGCCAATTTACTATGAACGATAATGAGAATTCCATTGAAAATGATACTTCTGTACTAGAAATGCTAGCAAAGATAGCAACCCAAAATGAGAATATTAAAAAACAAAATGATGAAATTACGAAACAAAATCTTGAAATAAATGCAAATATTAAAGATATAAAAACAGATTTATCAAAACAAACCGAAGAAATAAATAATATAACAAAAAAAGTTTCTGTATTGGAAAATGAAAACCTAAACCTAAAGAAGAAATTACTAGTTGTAGAACAAAAAATAAGGAAAAATAACCTTGTAATATACGGGGTAGATGAAGACGAAAATACAGATACTACGTCAGTCATAAATAAAATATTTACTGAAAAATTAAATGTTGAACTCTGTTCATCAGATATCAGCAATATATACCGAGTGGGCACAAAATCTGAAGACAAACGAAGACCTGTAATATTGGAATTAGTAAGATATATTAAGAAACAGGAAATATTTTCACAAGTAGCCAATTTAAAAGGAAGTGGAGTAGCATTGGCACATGACCTCACCCCCGAAGAGAGAGAAGAAAAAAGATTTTATATACGCATTACAAAGATGCAAGGGCGAAAAATTACCTAGCGAAAATTAAAAAAAATACACTATATTATGTAAATGGCGATGCGTATACCTATGAAGACCTAAAGGACAAAGAATTGGGAAACATAATACAAGATCAGAGGAAATCAAACAACACAAACATATATGAAATCAACAGCGCTCCAGCCACTCCAGATGTAAACAGTGTAGCGAACATTTTTTCCAACTCCTCAAAAGAAAACGAAAATAAGAATACCGGGACAAATAAAAACAATGTTCAAGAATCCTTAAAAGACAAAGAAAATAAAGAAAACAAAGAAACACCACCATTAAAAAAAACAACCAGAAGTTCGAAGCCACCTGAAAAAGCATCACCACCCCCCAAGAGACAGAAAAATAAATAAAATAATATGTGTAACAATTTTCAATTTTGCCTGAACGCCTTAATGTAAATTTAATATTTAAGCACATTTATAATTAAAATATTAACTTAATGTAATTTACCTTATTTTTGTTTCTTTTAAATATTTTCTAATTAATTCAAATAATAATTTTTAAAGAATGGATCCATTTATCAGTATTTTAAAGCAGAAACAAAAATTGCAAACACAGTCGATGAATGTAAAAATTTCAGCATAAAAAATTCACTTATCTGTATTTTTCATAACAATATTCGTAGTGTGGCAAAAAATTTTAATGAACTTGAAATATACTTAGATAGCCTAGGCGAATTTGGATGTATATGTTTAACTGAAACGTTTAAAATAGAACATGTAAATGATTTCAACCTACCTGGATATGTCGTATATTACAATCATGGAAATTTAAACCAAAATGATGGAGTATTCATGTATGTTAACAGTAAAAATACGCTGCCTAAGGAATCACTACTTCCACATCCAGATTCTCTATCCGAGTCACTCACAACGAAAAAACTTTGTATGTGAAAATAATTGTTTATGGAACTTTAATAATATAATATTTGAAATCCTCTACCCCAAAACCCATAAAACGATACCTCACATCGGTAGTGGGGTGGGGGTGGTGATAGGGGGGTGGTAGTGGGGGGTGGATGAAGTAAAAAAATATTTTGAGGTTTCTGATTCCTGTACATACACTAAATCACATTTTTTTTTCATCCCCTTTAATAAGGAGGTGGGGGTGGTAATAGGGGGTGGCTAATGCCAACAATTTTTTTGAGACCTCAGCTTCTCTTGTATATACTAAATACCAATTTCATGGACTCCTACCTGCTTAATTTACCCATTTACCCCAAATTTACCCCAATTTACCCCCCAACCCTTCGACGGAACAAGATGAAAATATAATCTAGTTCTAGATCTCGTCAAAGTACATATGTGTACCAAATTTCAAGTCAATATCTTAAACGGTTTCAGAGTAAACGTGCGCACAAAAAAAAGTTACAGACAGACAGACCGACAGACAGACAGACAGACCGACAGACAGACAGACAGACCGACAGACAGACAGACAGACCGACAGACAGACAGACAGACCGACAGACAGACCGACAGACAGACAGAAATTTTTTTTTTCGCTCAAACTTAAAATCTCGACGTTTCATGACATTTTAAGCCTATTTGGACAATAAAAATTTTTTTTAATTTTTTTGTCGTTACTATACTTCCACTGGACGTGGAAGTAATTAAACATGAAGTTAAAATATCTAACATAGGTGTCATAAAAGTTGTACAGGTAAAGCTTAAAATCGAAGGCAAATCTGTACTTGTTATTGGCATGTATAGATCACCTTCATTATGTATATATGAATTTCTAAATAACTTAAGAACGTACTTAAGTAGCTTAGAATTAGCCGATTATGTAATTATTACTGGTGATATAAACAGACATAATGTCAAACGACCTCCTGGCAAATGAATACTTAGATAATCTATATGAAACCGGTTTTGTTTCACTTATAAATAACTACACAAGAATCCAAAATCTTAATAAAAGTTGCATAGATCATATTTTTTTAAAAACAAAAACAATAACTTATGAAACTGTCATACCTATAATATTAACATCTACTTTAACCGATCACTATGCAACACTATCATATATAGATTGTAGTACAGTGCCTAAAGTCGAACAAAAAATAAATTATACTCTTACATACATACAAAAATAAATTATGACCTACTGAAAAGAAACATTTCAAACGAAAACTGGGATGACTTCTTTCATACAAATGACTACTAATATAATAACCGATAAACTTAAAACAGCCATCCAGGCTGCCACTTCTAAACATAAAATATCTAATAAAAAAAAGGAAAACCTGGATCACTAGCGGTTTGGTCAAGTCTATTCAAATACGAGATAAAATGCATCAAAAATTAATAAAAGAGCCACTAAATATAGAATTAAAACAAAGGTATAAAAATTATAGAAACAAATTAAACGGCCTTCTAAAAAAAACTAGAAAGGAATATTATGGTAAGCAAATACAAAAAAACATAAACTGCAGTAAAACTTTATGGAAAATTACAAAACAAATTATGAACTCTAGGGAAAACAAAAGTGATATAAAAGAAATAAAATGACGTAATGGTATGATAACAAATAATAAAAATGAAATAACAAATGAATTTAACAATCATTATATAGAAGTTGGACAAAACATGGCAAAGGAAATTATAAAACCCCTGAAAAATTTTCACAGAAACTCAACAAACCACTCATTTGCTCTTTTACCGGTAGATAGTAAAGAGAGAAACATTTTAGAATTAAAGAATAATAAGGCACCGGGATTGGACGGTATTACAGCAGAAATACTAAAAGAAAGAGTACATATTATTTCACCCCTTTTAGTGCACTTAATTAATATAATTTATGAGAGTGGCACATGGCCAAACTCTTTAAAACTTGCAATTATTAAACCAATACATAAAATAGGAGATAAACATGTAATTGAAAACTATCGTCCAATCTCGCTTATTTCAACTATAGCAAAAGTTCTGGAAAAGTCAATAAAACATAGGTTAGTAAAATATCTTGAAAAATATAATTTATTATCAAGAAAACAATTTGGTTTTAGACAAAATACTTCAACCAATGACGCAATTGCATACTTAACCAATGAGATCTACCAGTCCATAGATTCCAGTAAACCTTCAGTCTGCGTATTTATAGACCTTGCAAAGGCCTTTGACATCATCAGTCATAAAAGGATACTAGAGAAATTAGAGGATTTTGGTGTCAGAGGAATTTGCCATAAGTTGTTTAGAGACTATTTAAAAAATAGAATGCAATATGTCAACATAGATAATTATTTAAGTGAACCCAAGACCGTTTTATGCGGACTACCTCAAGGAACTGTACTTGCCCCAGTCATGTTTATTATCTACTTAAATGATACACTAACATTAGACATAAAAGGTTCAATAGTATCTTTCGCCGATGATACTGCAATCTATTTTACTGGTGATTCTTGGGATGAAGTACGCCAGATTGTTGAAGTGGATCTAAAAATTATTAAAGATTGGTTTGATGAAAATCTGCTTACAATTAATATAAATAAAACATCATACCTGCCATTCTGTTCATATACAAATAAGTTACCTAGTTTTAATGAAATCTGCATAAGTAACACAAACCTAAAGATACAAAGCTCACAAAAAATTAAATACCTTGGAATAACAATAGATTGTCATTTAAAATGGGATTTCCATATTGTTGAACTAGTGAAAAAACTTAGATCATTATTGTATAAATTTACCGCGATAAAAAATATCCTAAAGGCAAAAAAACATATAAAAGCAATTTATTGTGATATGATAGAGTCCCTGTTAAAATATGGCATTATTGGGTGGGGAGGCGCAAATAAATTCAATATCAAACCTTTAATACAAGTCCAAAAACGATTCTTAAAAATTATGTATGAAAGAAATTATCGATATCCTACAAATTTATTATACAACGAATCAGATGTACTGCATATAAGACAAATCTACAGTGAAACAATATTACACTATCATTATAAACATTTTGACAGAGATCAAATTATAGATCATAGATATGATACAAGACATAGAACCCAACAAAACATCAAAGTAAATGTTGCACAAAAAACAATTGGAATGAAAAATTATGTATACCTAGCACCTCGACTATTTAACATTCTTCCAGAGTCTATAAAAAATATAAACTATTTCAAAAGATTTAAATATGAAATAAAAAAAATGGCTACTTAATCAGGATTATAAACAAATAGAAAGTTTTATTGACACTGGACATCTCTAATAATATGTTTCTCTTTATGCTTCTCTTTATAATATGTTTATCTTTATAATATGTTTATATGTGTATTGTAAATTAATGCAAAATATATTTATTACATTTTATCATAAGGTATCTAGGAGATATTATTTACATAAATATCACTTCATGTAGTAATCGCAATCTCGGAACTTTTGGCGCTGATTATGGCATCGGTCACGTTTGTTAAACTGTCACGAGGGATAGTATTACATTCAAGCCAAACTCATTTGGCTTTGGTAATATTGAACTTGTACACTTAACATATAATGCAAGTAAACGAAATATCTCCTCGTTACAAGCTCTTAAAGCTTACACGAGGTCTTATTTATTTATAATACATAATATTAAACCTTATACATGCTTGTATTACTCTGTATTAAATAAATAAAATTATTATAATAAATTATTATTATTATTCTGAACAACTTTCAAAAGTCCGTCTGTCTGTCTGGTCCGTCCGTCACGTTTCTTGCAATCACGATAACTTAAGAAAGAAAAGTCCGATTGTATTGAAATTTGGAAAGTAAGTTAGTGATAACTACTGAAAGAACCCTATTGTTTTTGAAGAAAATCAATCACTAAATAAGAAAGTTATTAATTATTTAATTTAAAAAAAATTGTTTTTTTAAATTTTTGTCGCTTGTACTTAAATAGAAACGTGCGAAATGTTACCTAAATAATGTATTGTTTTTGTTTATGCATTTTACTGATATATATGTTATAATAATATATCTAATGCGTTGAAATATGATTCTCGAGACATATATATTACAGACATTCAATTTTCGTAGTAATGTGTGACGGTGCAGTGGCTAAAGTTTTGTCTTGCAATCCAGCCATACCTTCCCTCTACCCTACCCTTTATCTTTCACCAACTTTACTTTACATCTTTAACCCCTTTCCCCTCTTTTTTATGTTGTACAATTTTGTTTCTTTATCTTTTTGGTTCTTTTCGTCCTCTTTTTGTCTTTCCAAATCCCCTCTAGGCCGATAACATCCTATAAATCTAAACTTTTTAAATCATATAACTTTTAACCTACTCTATCTTCCTCGACGGCGGTCAGACCACGAGGTTGTCATTTGTTCGAACAGGTTTTTTCGTTTAACTCCGTTTTCCCGTATCAACAATAAAAAATTTCCGAAGGTGTGTTTGCCTAGTGAGTTTTTAGTTATTTATAATGTATTTTAATTAGTTTTAGGCCCATGTAGGCACATGTTTTTAATTTTTAATTAGTTCTTAAGTTTGCCTGCGGCAGACAGGAGTTTCTAGCAACCCAATTTATTTACCGTTATGCCGAATCGGACCCACCCCGCCCAGCCCCACATTTACCACGACGCTGCACGCCATGATTGTCGGGCTGGCTCCGGGCCGGGATCCGGCGAGGTGCATTCTGTGTACCGTTAAATACCAAATAAATTTGTTTTGTTGTTGTTGTTGCAATCCAAAGATCCTGTGTTGGAATCCCAGATAGGTTGGATTTTTTTTTTCAATTTTTTTTTCATATATTTTTTTCACAACAAAGTTGGTATCACAAAATTTATGATGTCCAAAAACTAACATTATTTACAAGAAAACTGCGAAGAGTATCCTACAAAATGTGTAGCAATTATATAAAAAGTTCAGTAAATTGGCGAAGAGTACCTACGTTTTTAGCTTGTTTTATTTTTAAGGTCAACCGTAAACGGCTGTCTATGGCTTTACAAAGCACACAATTCGGGGGTTAAAGACTTTTACTACTCTTTAAGGATTGCAATATGCTAATTAAGGACAGAAAACTTAAAAGATAGGAAAAAAATAATATACTTATACTTATACCTTTATCGCAAAAGGATTGAGATAAAGCTTCTAACGCTGGAGGTTAATCGCAAAACAGACAATTTAAAATGTGCTATAGATGGCATTAGTTCTTATAACGCTGAGGCCTACTAAAAGGCAAATGCTTTAAAAATAAGCAAATGAATGATGAATAGTTCCTTCAATGCTAAGGGTTGATAAAAGGAAAATACTTTAAAAATAAGCAAATAGATAATTAATAGTTCTTTCAACGCTGAGAGTTAACTTGATTCGTTCAGTTAGAGGTGACACTACGTCTCTTTGTGCGATCCAGAATAACAATGTACATCTACTCACTCTGACTCTTGGATATGATTATATGTACTACCAACTTCTTTGGATCTCTACGGTGGGTAAATTATCCCCTCGCAGCCTCCGTCACCAAATGAGAATTATTCGGTTCTATGAGATTCGCAGTATGACATACCATATAATTTCAACAGACAATTAAGATGACTTCAAAGTCCAGCTTTACAAACCAGTTGATGAAATGTGAGTGAAATGGGCCGATTTCAACGGTATAAAAAAACTTGAAAAATGTGAACTTATTGAAATTTCCCAGGTATGTGATATTTAAACTGATACAAATATTTTGTATGATTATAAATTTCTTAAATAGGTGAATGGGCCTAAGCCTTATCAGCGGGTGCGTCTAAATAATGAATTGAGTGAACTGTATTTTATAGGTGCGAGATTTCCAAACAAAAGAAAAATAACTTAAAAATGTCGAAAACTTTCAGGATGTCTCGTGGTTTCACTGTTGATGTCGGTAAGGTGGAAAGGATAGGAAATTAGGATGTAAAATTTCCGACACTTTAAATTATTATTGATTAAACTAATAACTAATAAATAAAAAAAATATTATAATTCACTTTTGTAGTTGATAACTATATGCCTTTGTTAACTATATATATGCGTGAAGCCGCGTGCTATGCTATCTACTTTCTATCTATTACAATGTCTCGCGCCCGGTGCTATCTTTCTTTACGCACCCTTTTTTGCTGGTGCTAAGACCTTGAATTTTTTATTAAGACTACCAAATATATAGAAAAATTAAAAATACTTAATTATACTACAATTAATATTAAGGCGCGTAACCATTCCCCCGGCCTTGAAAGATTATTTTCAAATATACCCTAAAGAAAAAAAGTAAAAAATCTATTAAAAAAAAGAACTAAGAAATTCTAAGAGAGAAAAAAAATTACGTTTTACTGATTAGGCAAAGGGCACAACTTGACAATGGGTCTTTTGTAAGTCGTGTTTTTTGCTCTGACAAGGGCTACACGAACTACTCCATCTTTGCCTGGAAATACCTCTTCGATAACCCCTAACGGCCACTGAAGAGGGGGTATGTTTTCTTGCTGAATAAGAACCAGTGTCCCTTTAGTAACAGGACAAGCTGGACTGTTCCATTTTTGGCGACTTTGCAAACTGCCCAAGTATTCCAGCCGCCACCGTTTCCAAAATGATTGTACTACCTGGTCAAGTAGTTGTTTACGCGAAAGCAAATTTTGATTTGTTTCCGAGAAATCTAACGCGGGAAGTGATTTCAATGGAGTCAATGTAAGAAAATGTGCGGGGGTTAACGGCTCTGGTTCAGAGGGGTCACTACTCAACCAACACAATGGTCTAGAATTTAAGAGAGATTCAATCTGTGTTAATATAGTTGTAAATTCCTCAAAAGTAAAAATTTGATTGCCTACAATTTTATGCAAATGTGTTTTCATTGACTTAATATTTGCCTCCCAAATACCCCCAAAATGGGGGGTGGATGGAGGGTTGAACTTCCACTCTATCTTGTGCAAACTTAATTCTGCGCCTATAGTGCTATATTCACCTATATTCACTGGTTTAAATAAGTTGTAAATTTGATCAAGTTCAGCTTTTGCCCCAATAAAATTTGAACCGCAGTCCGAGTGAATATAACATACGGGTCCGCGGTGCGCTATGAAACGTTTAAAACATCCTAAAAATATAGCGGTTGACATGTCAGAGGCTAATTCTTAGTGCACCGCTTTCGTTGCCAGACAAACGAACAGACATATGTACGCTTTTTGGCTTTTAATACCTCTGCGACGTACTAAAGTAATATAAACCGGGCCGGCGTAGTCCACGCCACTGTTTAAGAAACATTTTACCTCCGTCACTCTAGCAACGGGTAGATCAGCCATTTGCGGATATGTAGCTTTAGGTTTAAATTTAAAACAATAATTACACAATTTAATGCGACTACGAACAACATTTCTAGCAGCTAATATCCAAAATCGTTGTCGAAGGAGCGATAATAATAAATGTGGCCCAGTATGTAAGTATATGCGATGAAAGTGGTCAATTAAAATATTAACTAAGTGATCTTTTTTTGGTAGTAATAGTGGATGTTTTGTATAATAACTAATTTGTGCGTTTTCTAACCTACCTCCTACTCGAATACATCCCTTATCTAAAAAAGGATTTAAATGACGCAATGATTTGGAACACGACTGTTCATTCTGCAACAGTACAAATTCTTTAGCAAAATGTAATTTTTGAACAATTCGTATTAGCACTAATTCGGCCTTATCTAAATCAAATACAGAAATAATTTTTCTAACTGGTAATAATTTCAGAAACCTAAGTACGTATACTGTAATTCTGCAAAGTTTCGACCAAGAAGACATCCTCAATATAAGATTACGTAACTGATTATATTCATCAAGTATAGTAGGTAGGACTACAGTTACTTTTTCCTCAATTATATGTGAATTACTTTCTACAATAGGTTGAATAGGCCATTTATTCAATTCTAATTTAAGCCAGTGTGGACCGGAGAGCCAGGTAGAGTGTTGAATTAAAAGTGCCGGCGTTAGTCCGCGTGAAAGACAGTCAGCTATATTGTTTTCACTTTCTACATGAAACCATTTGGCGGAGGGAACCGACTCCTGAATTTTAGCAACTCTATTCGAAACAAAAGTTTTCCACCTATGTGGAGAACTATTAATCCAGTGCAAAACTACTGTCGAGTCGGAAAGTGCGAAAACCTTATCTATTTTAATGCGAGCTGAACACATATCTATAATTGATTTAATTAATTTTGCCAAAAGAACCGCGGCACAAAGTTCAAGTCTAGGTATTGTACAAACTTTTAAAGGGGCTACTTTTGCTTTTGCGCACATTAAGTTAATTTTAATGTCATTATTAGGTGCAATTAATTTTATATAAACCATGGCTCCGTATCCTTTCAGTGAACTATCTGCGAATCCTATTAATGTTGCGTAAGAATTACTGTCAAATGCCCCGATATAACGCGGTACTTTAAATTGCGATATGAGAGGAAGCTCCTCATAAAATTCTAACCATTGTTTTTGAATGTTTTTTGGCGGTTCCGCATCCCAATCAACTTTAGAAATCCACAACTCTTTTATCAGAAGTTTTGCGACGATTGTAATAGCTGATAAAAACCCTAACGGATCCCAAATAAATGCGTGCTAAAGTTGACAAAATACTTCTTTTTGTACAAATTTTGTTTGGAATATTTACCGAAAATGAAAAGAAGTCGGTTGAAGGGTCCCATTGTAACCCCAAAACTTTGAGTGCACAATTAATTTCAGGCGTCTCACTAAATTCTATTGTTGATGATAAACGAATATTTTTAGGAATTTCTTTTAACAATTTTTGCGAATTTGAGCTCCGCTTAACTAATTCGAAACCCCCGGTAGAAAATAACCCTACCATTTGACGATAAAGCTCTATTGCTTGTGGTGTCGTCGGGACACTAACTACTAGGTCGTCTATATACAGATCGGTCTCGACCACTTTGGATGCGAGAGGAAACGCCTCTGCTTCATCGTCGGCAAGTTGTTTAATCGTCCTTAAAGCCGAAAAAGGGGACGATTTTAAACCAAACACAACTGTGGTTAGTTCATAAATCGCTAAAGGTTCTTCGGGGAAGAATCTCCACAAAATTCTTTGAAATTTGCGATGCTCGGGGCACACCCGAATATTTCGATACATCTGTCGTATGTCTGAAATTATAGCAACTTGAAAAAGTCTAAAGTTAAGTAAGATTTTAAAAATGTCAGTTTGTAATTTTGGACCGGAATATAAAACATCATTTAGTGAGCGTGAATTAGATGTTTTTGCGGAGGCATCAAACACGATACGAACAGGCGTGCTAACACTATCTTTCAATACTGCAAAATGCGGAATGTAATATGCGCTATTATCAAGTTGACCATTCGAATCTGGGGATACCAGAGTCATGTGACCTTGACTTATATAATCCCTAATGACCTCACTATAATTGTTTTTAAGAAGAGGGTCATTTTTCAATTTATTTTCGAGGTAGTAAAATCGTTTGCAAGCTGTAGCAAACGAATTTCCTAACACGGGCGGATATTCCTTAAACGGAAGTGCTACTGTAAATCGACCAGTGTAGTCGCGAGTGGTAGTGGTTCTAAAAATGTTTTCACATTCAGCATCCTCCTGATTAAGCACGGGAGGTGCAGGTATCTCCTCTACTTCCCAAAATTTATGTAAAATTTGTTCTAAAGATGGTTCTATAATTGAGCAAAATGTTTGCGAATTTTCAACCTCAACTGGTGTAGTGGTGGGTATATTTCCCATCACAATGTAACCTAAACTAGTTTGTACTGCCATAGGTAAATTAGGTGGGCCAACTATCTTACTAGTACCTAAAATATGTAGAAATAAACTGGCTCCAATAATTCCGTCAATTTTTGAGGGTTCGTAAAAATGATCATCTGCTAATTGCACATGGTTTAAATAATTAAGCGATTTGACTGGTATATTAGTTGTTGGAAGTCGGTCAGTTATTTTATCTATTACCAAAGCATATATCTGATACTGAATATTTGAATCAAATCGTGAACTTAAACCAAAATTTAAGTGCCCTAAAACTGTTTGAGGACCACCGATTCCATTAACAGAGAAGTGATATTTTTGAAAAGGTAATTTGAGCCGCTGACAACATTTTCTAGTGATAAAATGTGCTTGGCTTCCGTTATCTATCAAAAAACGCGCGGGTTTATATTCGCCCGAAACAGACATTATGTTGACCACTGCCGTAGATAGTAAAGTTGTATAATTATCTTGCGATATTTCACTGGTTGAAGTTGAACAAAAATTGTGCGTGGATAAGTTTTCTTTCTCATATTCATTTGACGGAGATTGACTACTAGATGCTACGTTTTCGTGGTCATTATTGTTATTAGCGAAATTTAATTTATCGAAATGTAATAGCGAATGATGACGAAAATGACAAATATTGCAAATGTTTGTCGATTTACAATCGGCAATTTTATGAACTGAACTTAGACAATTTAAGCATAATTTTTTCTCTCTAGCTAAACTATATCTTTCGTGAGGCGTAAGTTTTAGAAATTCAGAACACTGAAAAACTGAATGTAAATGTTTACAAATGGAGCAATTGCCTGATAAACTTTTATAAGGTTTTTTATTTGCCCCACCACTACTATTTGTAACAAATGATTGCGGAACCTGTTTAGGCTTATAAGCACTACTACTACTAACACTGAGCTTTGCGGAATTAGCATGACTATTTTTTTAAAGGCTACTAAGGGCTTTTCTTTGGTTTTTAACAAAGTCTATGATTTCTTTATAAGTTGGGATTTCAGAGTGTTTAGACATTTCAAATAATTTACGTGTTTGAATATCTAATTTTGACAGAGCTAAAGAAGCTATGAAAAAATCTGTCAAATCGGGAATATTTAATTGTTTAATGGCGTTAACAGAAGTGTCAAATTTTTCCAAAAAATTATTAAGACAGGCTGCAGATTCCTGCTGGGCCGTTTGAAACTCCAACATTTGACTAAAATAGGTATCAGCTAGCAAACGCTTATCTTGATATTTACCTACCAAAGTGCCCCAAAGAATACTGTAATTTGCGGCCATCGGCATAACACCCGCACAAACGTCCAAAGCTTTGCCCTTTAAAGCGCCTAACAAGTAATGTATTTTACTTGTGTTATCTAAATTTGCATTATTATGAACAAGGCTTTTAAAAGTTTCAAAAAATATTGGCCATTTTTTGGGATCACCGGAAAATTCCGGTATTTCTATTTTTTGTAACCTAGCGACAGCTGGTTGATCAGCTGTTTGTCTATTTTTTGTGACCTGCTGGTCTTCTATAATTTTAGCTGCCTCTTTTATATGACAATATAGCGAATCTACCATTTCTAACGATTGATAATTTAATACATAATCAGGGTTTATTTCTGAACTTACATCATTAATACTATCTATCATTAGTTTAAACAACTTTGTTGTTTCATCCAAAGTATGCATTTGAATTTTGAATTTTGATAAATTCTCAGGATTTTTTAAATCTCTCGACAAATCAAAGAGCATTTGTATTTTGTTGAAATAAGTTTCTTTTTAGCTATAAGTTTTGATCAATTTTTGGTGGCATTGTGAAACACTTGAACAGTTTAATGTCACCCAAACTATACACTAAAAATATCCAAATTATGTAAAATTTAAAATTTTGAACGCAAGAAACACCAAGTTGTTAATCAATAATATTAATTAATTATTGATTAATCAAAATGTCAGAGCAAATAACTCGTACTGGTAAATAATAATGCAAATAATTCTTCAAGGCAAGTATTAAATAAAATCTACTAAAATATATGAAAATAAACTACTAAAGCATATGTATGTACGTGTTTAAGAAAACAAGTGAATTACAATATCGCGATAAATTAGAGCAAAAACTATTATAAAAATCTGCCGCCGGTTATAATCCGGCTCGAAGGACCATATGAATGGGCCTAAGCCTTATCAGCGGGTGCGTCTAAATAATGAATTGAGTGAACTGTATTTTATAGGTGCGAGATTTCCAAACAAAAGAAAAATAACTTAAAAATGTCGAAAACTTACCCACTTTCAGGATGTCTCGTGGTTTCACTGTTGATGTCGGTAAGGTGGAAAGGATAGGAAATTAGGATGTAAAATTTCCGACACTTTAAATTATTATTGATTAAACTAATAACTAATAAATAAAAAAAATATTATAATTCACTTTTGTAGTTGATAACTATATATATGCGTGAAGCCGCGTGCTATGCTATCTACTTTCTATCTATTACAATGTCTCGCGCCCGGTGCTATCTTTCTTTACGCACCCTTTTTTGCTGGTGCTAAGACCTTGAAATTTTTATTAAGACTACCAAATATATAGAAAAATTAAAAATACTTAATTATACTACAATTAATATTAAGGCGCGTAACCAATAGGTGTTGTTCAGAAAACAATGCTAGCATTTTTTGTTTCTATAACTCAATTTGTTTTTGATTTCCATATCAACAAAAAATAATAACGCTACAAAAAAAATATAAAAAGTCATTTTTTCGGTCAACTTAAAAAATAATAAAAACCGCTATTTATCACCACGCGAGTGTCTTGTGTACCTTGCCATATTCCTATACTGGAGACCTGGAGTTCGTTGGGCCCAACTAGAAGAGAACAACACCAGGAAGTGCCGCTAGTACACGAGGTCACAAGGTATTTCAAATTCAATTATTAATATTAGTTCAGTTTGTCAGCATTACGCTGAATGGTCCTTCGTCCGATTTATTTCCGCGTTAATAAACATTTTTGATCCTTCGATGCCGATACCTTAAAAAAAGAAAACCAGCTTTGCCTTACATCCATCTAAAACCGTTTTAAATTAATTACTTCATAACTGACATTTGTTGCTTAAATTCATTTTGACACTAGCACACGGTGTTTTTTATTGAACCTGCCGCTATAATTAATTCATTTTCTTGTTTCCTCTAAACATATTTTCGTTATTATATTGTCATTCTAACGTATTTGTGAGTACTGATAATAGAACTATTTTGTAATTTTATTTACATTTGGTTAATATAACTTTATTAAGAAGCTTATCAATACTTACAAAATGAAGTTTGAGGACTTTGTAAGGGAATGTAATGTGGTAATTAGAAAATTAACCGCCGTGTCAGAATACTCATCTGCCGTTGTGGCAGACACTTCAACGCACTCTATGTTTTATGCAAAATTAAAAAGATCTAACCTCATTTACGAGGATTTTCAAGAACAACGCAAATCATTAAAATTGAGTCAACTCTCAGTTGAAAATTTGGATCAACTGAATTCACTGGTGGAAGAAATAGATGATTTGCATGATAACATTCAAGCTGTTGACATACAATTAACCAAAATGGCATCTGCTGTTTCAACAAATCAAAAGGTTGATGTTGAAAGCAATAAAAATACTGTTCATCTACCGGAGATTCAGATACCTAAATTTTCAGGTAATGCTATTGAATGGACTTCATTCTATGAACTGTTTAAGTCATTGATACACAATCACACAAAATTGTCTAACATAGAGAAATTCCAATACTTAATAAGTGCCTTATCTGATGAACCATTAAAATTAGTGAAACATTTACCAATAACCTCTGATAATTATCATATTGCATTCGGAACCCTAGAGAAAAGATATGACAATAAACGCATACTTATTTCGACCTATTGGGGAAATATTCTTAATTCACCAAAAGCTAAACCTGATTCCGCAAGTTCTCTTCGTACTCTCTTAAATATATTTTCTGAAAATATTTTTGCTCTCAATAAATATGAAATTGACTTGTGGGATTTTACTCTATTTAATTGGTTAATGCAGAAAATTGATCCCAATACTAGAAAACGGTTTGAAATGCATCGTAGCATTACGGAGTTGCCCACATATGAACAGTTAATTAAATTCTTGACCGATCAATGCAATGCTTTGGAGTCTAGCACTATGTTGTCAAATATTTGTTCTGGTGTCTCTCAGTATTCAACTTCTAACACTGGAATATTTTCTCCTTCATTATCTCATAAGCAACATACGCAATCTCCCATAAAATCAAAACAGCAGTCTCTCGAGGTGGAAACATCTTCTCAAGACAATATTGGTTCAGCAGTGCCTCTTGCAAAACCTCAACAAGCATCTTGCTTTGTTTGCAATGCTAACCACTCTATTTTTAAATGTGATTTATTTTTAAATAAGTCGCCTCAAGATCGATATAACTTTATTAAAGAATGCAGACGTTGTGTAAATTGCTTTGGAACACATAGTTTCTCGACTTGTGCTTCCCTGTCTGTTTGTCGCGTTTGTCAAAAACGCCATCATACGATGCTACATTTTCCACGTGAAGCAACTACGATCTCGACTTTTAATTCTACAGATAATGCCGCCGCTGCTGACATTCCTCAAGTTGTTGCTAGTGCTATTGCTCCAGTTACAGTTCTTTTATCCACCGCCTTAGTATCTATCTGTGATGCTAGTGGTATTTTTCAAACTTGCCGTGCTCTTATAGACAATGGCAGTCAAATATCAGTAATAACTGAGAAATGTCTAAACAGACTTAATTTACCGTTTACGCAATGCTCCGTTCCTATTCAAGGAATTGGTCGAACATCTTCACCCGCTTGTACTGGCATGACTTTTTGTCAGGTCACACCGATGTTTAGACATCATCCCAGTTTTAATATACAGGCAATGGTCTTGCCGGTCATCTGTAATGATATTCCGTCTAGTCACATTACCACTCAAGGTTATGAACATTTAAAAAACCTGCCTCTCGCTGATCCTGATTATAGGAAATCGAGTGAAATAGACATCTTGCTTGGTGCTGATGTCTACTCACAAATAATACAACCCGCTATTAAATATGGTCGTCCTGGTGAACCAATCGCAATGAAAACCATCTTTGGTTGGATACTATCTGGAAAAATTCATATTTCTACACCAGCTGTTGTTAACTCATTTCATGTGTCTGTTTATTCACAACTTGATTCCACATTAAAGAAGTTTTGGGAACTTGAAAGTATACCTGACAAAATATTCAATTCTCCAGAGAACACTAAGTGCGAGCAAAATTTTATCAATTCTCATACTCGTGACAAATCAGGCAGATACATCGTTTCATTACCTTTTCGTGAAGATATTCCTATTTTAGGTAATTCTTTTAATACCGCAATGCGTCGTTTTTTATCTCTGGAAAATCGCTTGAATAAGGATTCTACATTAAAACAAGAATATTCAAATTTCATGCAGGATTATCTTGACTGTGGACACATGTCTCCTGTGAGTGGTCAAAGTGCTTCCAATCATTCTGATTCGTGTTATTATATTCCTCATCGTTGTTTGTTGAAGCCCGAAAGTTCTACCACGAAATTACGTGTCGTCTTTGACGCCTCAGCAAAGTCTACTAATAATGTTTCTCTGAATGACACCTTATTAACAGGTCTTAAATTACAACAAGACATAGTATCATTACTTTTACGGTTTCGTACCCATTCCACTGTACTTATTGCAGATATAAAACAAATGTACAGGCAAATTTTAGTAACATCTGATCACAGAGCCTATCAACGCATATTATGGCGCTTTTCTCAAAACACTCCTGTTCAAGAATTTGAATTGAATACTGTTACATACGGAGTATCATCTGCTGCATATCTAGCTATCCGCACTCTTTTACAAATTGCTTCAGATGAAAAAGATAATTTTCCTCACGCTGCAAAAGTGTTACTTAGCGACATTTATGTAGATGACGTAGTAACGGGCTGTTCATCTGCTGAAGAAGCTATTACTTTACAATCTCAACTTCGAGATCTTCTTAAAAGTGGTGGATTTGATTTGAGGAAGTGGTCTAGCAACGATCCTATCGTATTAGACTCCATACCCCCATCATTACGCCAAACTAATTGTCAATCATTTGACACTGCTGATTACTTTCAAAAGGTGTTAGGCTTGAACTGGAATCCAACTTATGATTCCCTAACTTACAAAATAGACACTATCGACCGTTGTTGTACCAAAAGATCAATACTTTCTGAAGTCGCACGCATATTTGACCCACTTGGATTGTTAGCTCCGCTTACTCTTTTTGCAAAGCACTTGATCCAGATTCTTTGGACACAAGGATTGTCTTGGGATGAGGTTCCCTCCGCTGAGATTTGTTCACGTTGGTCACAATACAAGCGTGAGGTATTATGTCTCGCTCAACTTCAGTTACCTCGGCGCGTTATAACGGACAATTATCAAGCATGTGACCTTCATGGTCTCTGTGATGCTTCTGAGACTGGTTATGCATGTGTGGTATATTTTAGGGTTACAGAAAATGATGGTTCTGTACGCATTTTTTTAGTTTGTGCTAAATCTAGGGTGTCTCCGCTTAAGCGTATCACAATTCCACGCCTTGAATTATGTGCAGCACTGTTACTTTCAGATTTAGTTTATTTTGTACGTGACACCTATGCCAACATTGCTTTTAAAAATATTTACGCTTGGTCCGATTCCACAGTCGCATTAACCTGGATTAAATCCTCTCCACATCAGTGGAAAACGTTTATTGCAAACCGTGTTACACAAATTCAGGAAAAATTATCTCCGGAAAATTGGCATCATATTGATGGTATCGATAATCCTGCTGATTGCGCCTCACGGGGTCTTCTTCCCCATGACCTCTTGAAATGTTCTTCATGGTGGGCGGGTCCCAAGTGGCTCAGCTCTCCGCCTGGACTTTGGCCTATTAGTTCATCTTCTACCTTGCCTTCCGATGTAGACTTAGAAACCAATACAATCTCTCTCGTTGTCACTGGACAACATGATTTCATAATAATTTTATTATCACGATTTTCCTCTTTGCGAAAGGTTCAAGGAAGCATAGCTTATTTAATTCGATTTACCAGCTATTTAAAGGATAAAACTAATTTAATTCGAGGTCCTTTGGTAAATTTGGAACTACATAATGCGCTGCTTATCATTATAAAACATATTCAACAATTAGTCTTTGCTAATGAAATAAAGCAAATTTGTTCAAAAAGCCCTTGTGCTAAACCTATACGCAAACTTGCACCTTTCCTAGATCAGGAGGGTATTCTCAGGGTGGGCGGAAGACTTCGCCACTCTCAAGAACCCTTTGAGAGAAAACATCCAATCTTATTACCACGGGAACACCGATTAACTAAACTTCTTATTAATCAGTATCATAATAAGTATCTGCATCCTGGCGCAACCGCTCTTCAGGCTTTATTAGCTGAACAATTCTGGATATTGTCCGCTAGACGAGCAATTAATCATTGCATTTCTCATTGCTATCGTTGTTCGCGACATAATCCAAAATCCTATACACCTCTGATGAGTGATTTACCCACTCCTCGAGTCTCTGAAGTTAAACCATTCCTGCACACCGGAGTAGACTTCGCTGGGCCGTTTCATATTACTTTTGGTAGACGCCGGGGTGGTAAAACTCAAAAGGCATATCTATGCTTATTTGTATGTCTCGCCATTAAAGCTCTCCATCTTGAACTTGTTTCAGATCTTTCATCTGATTCATTTATAGCAGTATTACGGCGATTTGTTGCACGTCGAGGCCAATGCTCTCATCTTTACAGTGACAACGGAACTAATTTCGTTGGCGCTAATCGTCAACTGAATGAATTAACCCAAAACGCCGCCGGAGTCATGCAAATTAAGTGGCACTTCAATCCCGCGTCTGTGGCTCACTTTGGTGGTTTATGGGAAGCAGGAGTCAAATCAGTCAAACATCACATTTCTCGAATTATTGGTGATCAAGTACTGACCTACAAGGAGCTTAATACCGTTTTTCACCAAATCGAAGCAGTTTTAAATTCACGACCATTATGTCAGCTTAGTAGTGATCCAAATGATCTTCAGGCCTTAACTCCAGGTCATTTTTTAACATTATCTTCATTAACAACTCCTCCCGACGAGGAGTTAATCTCCGTACCCATAAATCGTTTGTCCAGATGGCAGTTGTTGCAACAAATTCAACAAGGATTTTGGAAGCGCTGGCATAACGAGTATCTTCACACTCTCCAGCAACGACATAAATGGACAGATTCTACAAAACCTCCCAATATTGGCACCATTGTTGTCATCAAACAGGACAATGTCCCACCGCTAACGTGGCATCTTGGCCGAATTGTCGAATTGCACTCTAGTCCTGATGGGCAGACCCGTGTTGCTACTGTGCGAACAGCTAACGGTGTCCTTAAGAGACCTCTTGTAAAACTATGTCCCTTACCTACTCCTCACTAGTTTTGTATTATTATTTAACCTAGTTTTAGTTTCATAGTTTTAGATATATTTCTTGTACTCATAAATACGTTTCCCACGGAAATTACAAACTTTATTACAAATGCTTCGCCATTTGGATGGGCGGTATGTTCAGAAAACAATGCTAGCATTTTTTGTTTCTGTAACTCAATTTGTTTTTGATTTCCATATCAACAAAAAGTAATAACGCCACAAAAAAAATATAAAAAGTCATTTTTTCGGTCAACTTAAAAAATAATAAAAACCGCTATTTATCACCACGCGAGTGTCTTGTGTACCTTGCCATATTCCCATACTGGAGACCTGGAGTTTGTTGGGCCCAACTAGAAGAGAACAACACCAGGAAGTGCCGCTAGTACAAGGTATTTCAAATTCAATTATTAATATTAGTTCAGTTTGTCAGCATTACGCTGAATGGTCCTTCGTCCGATTTATTTCCGCGTTAATAAACAGGTGTTATGAGATTTAGTTCACAGGCAAAAATTACAGGACCTGGAGAACTTCCTTATGTTCTTCCAGGATTTAAAATGTCTATCTCTTTTTTATCTCTTTTAAACAAAAACTCAGATTTTGCGCGAATCTTATAATCAGGATATTCAATAAAAATCCCTAAATGAGATTTTGATATTTGTTAACTTAGAAATTAAAATATGGCCTAACAAAATTTATGAATTTAAATCGTCATACTTAAAAATATCTAAGTAACCGATTCTGCTTAACTTTTATCTAAATAACTGCATATTAAAAGGAATATAGTAACATAAGCTTCTGACTTGTTTTAGGATGAGATAAGCTGGAGCGTTTATTAGACAATGGGTGTTAGAGTACACAGACGTATACTAATTTATCTAAGAGACTCAAAGACTAGGTATTTTATTGGTTCTTCAAATAACAATGTAAGTGTAGCAAAAAAATCACTGCCACGGATTAGTTCAAGTTCAGCTTTATTTTCAGAATGTCGATACGTCCTTGTCTCAAGAGTAATGTAATCTACATCACACATTCATGAAAATAACATACAATGCATTGTAATATTTGCCGATTTTAATTATTCAAGATTTTGAATCATTACAATGTAGATCGCTAGGGAAGCAGACAGACAGTGCATTTTATGCCTTCGAGATGTGGATCTGGAAATGTTTTTTACGACAGCCAATCGATTCTTCAGGAAATACGTCAACAAAACCGACTCTCCAGCATCGTATTGTCGCGAATTATCTCATTTATTTGACAACACAATCAGAAAGAGAACAATATAAAAAGTTTGATCAGGTAAGCCATCAGGCAAGACAGATAGAAACAGGTGAAGAGGACGCCTTTTAAAACGTTGGGCTGATGTCACTAAAGAGCTGTTGGGAAAGAGCTTTAATGAGGCTGTGCGTATAACAGGCAACCGCAACAGATAGATAGCGTGATGCCATCAGACGTGCTATAATTGTTCTTTTCGTGCTGTAATGTTTATTTTTTTTCTGAATGATTTTTTTTTTTAATTTTCAAAATATTTTACTTAGTTCTGGGTAGTTACCCTCATTACCCCCCCCCCCCTCTTGAATACGCCCCTGCGAATGTATCATTAACTCTAATTGATTTAATTGTCATAAATATGCACCATCTTGTGGAATAGGTCACAGACCACGAAATAATAGGTACCACATTGCCATCGGAAGATAAGGAAGAAGAAAATATTATAATTAGAAGAAATTTGTGTAAAGAAAATATGGAGAAAATTGCAGAAGAACTAATATCTAAAGAATGAGATTATAATTCAACAGACGTAGATATTAGGCTATTGTCTATGTACAAAAAAAGAGGGTTGAAAGGAACTAAAACGTTAAAGGGTTTTTATTGTTTATTATGTTCAATTGACCCCAAGATATGAAAAAACCGTGGAGTGCTACCATTTAAAGTGGTGCGTTTTTGAGATCGAAGTAAAAAGGTCCACTTTTCATATTTTTTTTGCTCGAAAACTATGAATTTTTTCTATAAACAGGTCAATAGAAAAGTGTGTAGAGAATTAAATTTCCAATCGAAATGGCACCTTCAGAAGTCAAAATTTTTTTTTTACAAAAAAACGAAAAAATGCAATTTTTTATTTATTTATTTATTTTAGCCTGTAACTATTTTTCGGGTACATTTAGGCATAGACATTGCTGCATAATAAAAAAAGCTGGCGTTTTACCCATTAAAATGAAATTTTGTAAACAGTTTTACGATTAATAGTGACCCAGATATAGCGTTTCAAAGTTTGCAACTTTTAACTTTTTTTGCTAATTTTTACTATTTTTTTCAAATTTCGTCCTGTAACTTTTTTCTGAGTGAATTTACGTGTAGACATTATTATATTAAAGTGAAAGCTCACTTTACGCCCATTGAAATGGTGGCTGGTAACAGTCTCTACTACAAATAGAAACCTAGATACAGCGTTTCGAAGAGTGTTACTTTTATTAACTTTCTTCCAATTTTTACGTTCTTTTTTATATTTCGGCCTATAACTTATTTGTGCTTTAAGTACAGATATTGTTACACTGAATGATACCGCAGCATTCTTGTTTAAATGGTCTGCAATATAATTTTAACCCATCTTAAAGTATTGTTTTTTCTCCTTTTATCCTTATCCATTTCTCGTATTTCCGCCCTCAGAAAATCAGCTTACTGGCACATTTCGTGATGATATCATGTAGACGGAATCAAGATACCTATAAGATATGCATGCTGTCAAAACATTTAGTGTGTCTAAGCCTTTATAGGCAACATGTACTTTTTGTATGTGAGAGAATCTGATTTTAGTTGTGTTCAGAAAATGGACTAGTACCAATTTTGACAAATAAACCTCCCGCACCACAAGTTTTGCTGGAAAAAATAGCATGTAAATGCACCAAAGGATGCAGAGGAAACTGTGGTTGCAGGAAATTGGGAATGAATTGCTCCATTTTTTGCAAAGAATGTATGGGAATGAACTGTGAAAACGCTGATGTACCTCAAATAACGGAAGACGATGTTTACATAGATGCCGATGAAGAAATCGGCTTTAATTTTGAAAATATGTTAAATCCAGCATTTGAATAATTTCATAATGTAAGTTATTAATCTAAGTTATTTGAACAAAAAAAAAAACACGTGATATAATAAAGTTCAGAAGTGGAAAAATGTAAAAAGTTATTTTTTAAGTACAATAATCTACTATATCTAGACTGTATCTTGGTTACTATTGATCACATAAACTTCTATTGCAGACCATTTAAACAAGAATGCTGTGAGTACATTCCATGTAGCAATATCTGTATTTGACAAATAAGTTATAGGCCGAAATTTAAAAAAGAACGTAAAAATTGGAAGAAAGTTAATAAAAGTAACACTCTTCGAAACGCTGTATCTAGGTTTCTATTTGTCGTAGAGACTTTTACCAGCCACCATTTCAACCGGCGTAAAGTGAGCTTTCACTTTAATATAATAACGTCTATACCTAAATTCACTCAGAAAAAAGTTACAGGACGAAATTTGAAAAAAAATAGTAAAAATTAGCAAAAAAAGTTAGAAGTTGCAAACTTTGAAACGCTATATCTTGGTCACTATTAATCGTAAAACTGTTTACAAAATCTCATTTTAACGGGTAAAACGCCAGCTTTTTTTGTTATGCAGCAATGTCTATGCCTAAATGAACCCGAAAAATAGTTACAGGATAAAATAAAAAAAAATAAAAAATTGCATTTTTTCGATTTTTTTTGTTTTATTTTTTGGGCGTATTTTTGTAAAAAAAAAAATTTTGACTTCTGAAGGTGCCATTTTGATTGGAAATTTAAATCTCTACACACTTTTCTATTGACGTGTTTATAGAAAAAATTCATAGTTTTCGAGCAAAAAAATATGAAAAGTGGACCTTTTTACTTCGATCTCAAAAACGCACCATTTTAAAGCACTCCGCGGTTTTTTCATATCTTGGGGTCAATTTAACGTAAGAAACAATAAAAACCCTTTAACGTTTTAGTTCCTTTCTACAGGCCTGCCAGGAGAATTAAAATCAATAAATAATACCAATTCATTTAAAAAACAACTTAAATTGTATTTTTTTGAAAATGCATTTTATTCTTTCAGTGATTTTTTAAATACATAAAAAAATTGTATTATTCGTTAATTATATTATATTATAAGCAACAGTTTAACGAATTCTTTTATCTTTTTAGTTTTAGGCTAATTTTAGTTGTATGAATTTTTGTTTCCTCTTGCTGCTCTCTTTTTATATTCTTTTTGTATACTTTTAATGTTTTATATGCTTTTAATGTTTTATATACTTTTAATATTTCTTACATTTTATTTTTATTGTAAGTTTTAAATATTTAATTATTTTGACAATGCTAATGTCTTCTAAGATCTACAGCAATAAAGTGTATTCTATTCTATTCTATTCAGTACATGGACAATAGACTATATATTATACAAGAACTTAGAAGAAAATATTATAAGTAGTTTAGACAAAATCGCACCAGAAGAAAAAATAGTAGTAAAAAATAAAAAGAAATGGGTGGATAAAGATGTAAAATGAACACAAAACGAAAGAGATAGGGCATATAAAAGATTTCAACATACTAAAACTGAAGGTGACTGGGAACAATACAAGGAAAAACGAAATGAGATAGATTCCCTAATTAGACAAAAGAGAAAAGTATATTATGAAGAAAATATAGATTGATGTAAAAACAATAGCAAACAAATGTGGAAAACTTTGAAAGAAATAGTTAATCAAAATAATAAAACAAAGAACATACAGTCTGTTCAGTTTAAAAACAATTCTTTATCTATGGAAAAAAATTTTAATAACTATTTTTGGAAAGTCTTACTGAAACTGCGATGAATATACCAAATGTCTCATCAAATTATGAATACGAAATTACAAGGGTGCAGTCCGAAATTACTAATTTTCAAAAAATTGCATTAAATAAATCAAGAAAAGTAATTTTTAATTTAAAAAACAAAGCCAGTGGAGATAATAATATTACAGTATATGTTATCAAAGTCCTTTTTGACGTTATTAGATATCCGTTATTAAATTTAATTAATACATCTCTGAAAACTAGGAAAATTCCTTGCGATCTAAAATGTAGTGTTATCGTGCCAGTTCTCAAAGTAATTGATCCTAAAAAACCGGAACAATGTAGGCCAATAAATTTATTACCTGCGGTAGAAAAAATTATGGAAATAATAGTACATGAGCAATTATATGACTATTTTAATATGAACGATATTTTATATAGTGAACAGTAGTCTGGATTTCGACAAAGATATTCTTGTGAAACATCAGTGCAGCTAATGTGTTCAAAAATGAAACGAGATATTGATCAAGGTGTTGTTGTCTTTAGTGTCTTTGTGGATCTACAGCGAGCATTTGAAACGATCAATAGGCGAGATTTAAAAGAAAAATGTGAAAGGTATGGGGTAAAAAATAATGTTTTCGCATGGATTAAAAACTATTTAGACGAAAGTATCATAGAACTAAGTTCCATGGGGTTTATCAGATAAAATCAGAAGTGAATATGGGGAATAAGGGGAATGTGCTGGTTACTCTATTATTTATTGTTTATATGAACGATATATGTAATGTATTGTAATATGTTGCTTAAAATTTAAGGTTATGTTGGTTACTAAAAAATAGGCAGACTTCAACAGATCGAATGTCTGAATGTAGTGTATTTGCACCTACTCGAGAAACCTACCAGAAGTTAGTTCTGGTGGCATCTGGAATTATCTAGAGAATGGTGGCGTCATCACAGAAAAATCGAGATCTGTCATTTTTAGGTATAAAAGACCGTAGTTCAGAAAGTTCAGAAAGTATAGAAAGTGAGGTTAAGACTTCAAAGATAAACAAAGTGATAAACATTGTGATTTTTAGTCAGTAAAGTGTAAATAATAGTATTGTGAAGTATCCAGTAAATATTTAATAAAGTGTGTTAGTGGACATCTCTTGTTATAATTTTTGGAACCCACGGATTTTACAAGGGGTAGTTTCCTAAGGGTGGAAACACGTGACAAATTGGTGTCAGAAAGCGGAATTTTATGACAAGAGGAGCTCTGAAGTTGTGCTGGAGTGTTCGAGAAGTATTCTCGAGGGTTAGTGCTAACACGGAGGACTCATTTACTGGACATTGTTCGAGGGTTATTTTAGAACAGGAAAATAGTGTTAAGTGCATTTTTGAGACATTGTAGAACATTTTATTAGGACATTAGTGTGACAATTAAATCCTTTGAACTGAGAAGTGATAGAGACACTGAAAAAGACTCATTTAGTGCGTGAAAATTTCTAGAACTTTTCTATTTGGACATTAGTGGAGATTATTAAATTCTCTGAACTGGATAGTGACAAAAGACTCTGGATAAGACTTTTTCGTGCTATTTCGAGATTTGTCTGGAAAGTTCCATTACCGATATTGACGTGACAGTTAAATTTATTTTATTTTAATTTCATCGTATGCCCGTAACAACAAGAAGTATGGCATCCGATAAACAAATACAGGACTTATTCGAACAATTCCAAAAAATGATGGCTCAGCAACGGCAGGAAGACAAAGAAGAACAGGAGAAAAAACGTCAAGAGGAGAAAGAAGAACAAGAAAAGCGACGTCAAGTAGATAAAGAAGAGCAAGAAAGAAAACGCCAGGAGGAAGAAAAACGGCGTCAAAAAGAAAGGGACGAATTAAAGAAAATTATGGAAGATCAGGAAATAAGACGTCAGAAAGAAAAAGAGGATGAAGAAACAAGACGTCAAGAAGAAAAAGCTGAACTGAGAAGAATGATGGAGGATTTGGAAATAAAACGCCAACAGGAGCAAGAAAGACGCCAGGAAGAATTAAGGAAAATTCTAAATGAACAAATAAAAATACAACAGGACGCAATCATTTCTGTTAAGGAAGAAGTTAAAGAGGAGATAAACAAGGTCGAAGACAAAGTAGGTGTGGTCGAGACAGAAGTTAGTCAAATTAAAGGAAAAATGAGTGAGGTCGAAGGAGAGGTAGAGCGCCTTAAACGTCAGTTGAGAGAAAAAGGAGGCCAGTTAGTAACATCATCGGGTCCTCAATTAAAGCCTCCCTCCTTTGACGGCCAAAGCTCATGGACAACCTACAAGAGAGAATTTGAGGCAGCAGCATCGGCAAATAACTGGGATAACGAGGAAAAGGCTATGGCATTAGTTCTGGCGTTAAGGGGCCAGGCCTCAGAATTACTTCAGACTACTCCGGTGGAGAAACAAAGGGACTTTAAAGTCTTGGAAGCTGCATTAGACTTGAGGTATGGCGATCAACACCTTGCCCAATTATACCAGGCTCAGCTGAAATCCCGGATGCAAAAAGCTGGGGAAAGTTTACAAGAATTTGAAGCTGCGATAGAGAGACTGGCACACCTGGCGTATCCGAGTGCACCTAAAGAATTCCAGGAACAATTAGCCGTGGGGGTCTTTTTAGATGGTATAAGGGACGAAGAGGTCAGGCGAGTTCTGAGGCTGACGAGACACCAAAGTAGTAGCGAAGCTTTGGTGCGTGCACTCGAAGTAGAAGCAGCTTACAGGGATACTCCAAGGTCGAGAGTGCGAGCTGTGACTCTCGAAGAATCGCAACCAGAAATGAACCAGAACCCATTGCTGACTGAGATGCAGAAAATATTCACCAAATTGTGCGATAAATTGGATGGCCTCGGAAAGCAGGAAAAACAACAAAATAAAGGAAAGCCGAGCGGAGGTATTAAATGTTTCAACTGCGGCAAGGTGGGACATATGAAACGAGACTGTCGACAGCAGAACTCGGAGAGTCGAGTAAATGCTGTGAATGTTGAAGAGAAGCAGGAAAACTAAAGATAGCCAGCACCAAGGGGGCTGTGCTGGCTAGGGAATGCGGTGCCCCCAGAGAAATAAAGATTTCCCAGCTCCAAAGAATTCCAAGCAGTCTGTTGTTGCAAGGATATGTGAATGGAAGAAAATGCGTGTTTACTATTGACACCGGTGCTACGTCATCAATAGTGCGGCCAGGGTTTATATCAGGCTTGCAGATTGACAAGAAGCAAAATGGAGTAATCATTCCGACAGCCACGGGGGACAGGGCTGCGGTCCATGGAGAAATCAACTTGGAACTGCAGGTTGGACGGTTGAGGTTCAATTACAAGGTCATTGTGGCTGACATTATGGATGATTTCATTTTGGGTCTGGACATCATGGGAGAGCAGGGATTTATTGTTGACGTAGAGGAGCGAGTCTTAAAAATTGGAAATGAGGAATTTATTCTGGCAACCGCAGACGACCAATTCCATAAAGCAAGGTTGTTAACAACACAAACAATCAAGATTCCTGCTCATTCAGAACAAATGATTGATGTTGCCTTAGAAGGAAATCCTGGAGGGTACCGTGTTGGCCTAGTTGAAGATGACGAATCGATTAAGTCCCTACCCAATATTATTGTGGCGAGAACTTTAACCCGGACTAAAGACAAAATCCCATTAGAGTCGTTAATTTAAATTCCCACTCTGTGACAATTAAGGAAGGCAAACCGATTGGCTCCTATGAACCGGTCACATGGGTAGCGAGGTGCGAGGAACAAACAGAGGGAAGAAGTTCATCTATGAAAATAGACCAGGAAGTTTTGACCTTGCTGAGTACCCAGTTGGAGCATTTATCTGAGGATGAACGAAGGGAGGCAATCAAGTTCCTGGAAAAGGAAAGTTCAGTATTTGCCAAGAATACAGAGGCCCTTACAAAAACAGACATAGTCCAGCATCGGATAAATACTGGCGACTCACCCGCTATTCGAAAACCACCTAGGAGGCTTCCATTAGCGAAACAAGAAGATGCCTCGGCAATGATAGACAAGATGCTACAAGATGGAGTCATTGAGGAGTCAACAAGTCCCTGGTCATCGCCAGTAGTTTTGGTTGCTAAGAAGGATGGAACATTAAGATTTTGTGTCGATTATCGAAAATTAAACGATGTCACGAAGAAAGACAGTTACCCATTACCACGAATTGACGACACGTTAAGCACGTTGGCAGGCTCACGATGGTTTTCTACGTTAGACCTTAGGAGTGGATACTGGCAAGTGGGGCTTCATCCTGATGATAAGGAGAAGACAGCGTTTTCAGCAGGCAGTGGTCTTTATCAATTTACCGTGATGCCTTTTGGACTTTGCAATGCGCCAGCTACCTTTGAAAGACTGATGGAATTCGTGCTGCGAGGGCTAACCTGGAGGACCTGCCTGGTTTACCTTGATGACGTGCTTGTTATGGGTCAGGACTTTACAGAACATTTGAAAAATCTTCAAGAAGTATTTGGGCGAATCAGGAATGCCCATCTGAAGTTGAACCCGAAGAAGTGCCTGCTATTCCAGAAAGAAGTCAAATTTCTTGGTCACGTGGTGTCTTCGGATGGAATACAAACAGACCCCGACAAAATTTCTGCTGTACGAGATTGACCAAGACCATGTAACGTTCATGAAGTAAGGAGCTTCCTTGGCCTCTGCACTTATTATAGGCGCTTTGTGGAAGGGTTTGCAGAAATTGCGAAGCCATTACACCGGCTGACAGAAGAGAAAGTGCAGTACCAATGGACACCGGAATGTGAAACGGCATGGAGAAAATTGAAGGCAGTTCTATGCACTGGTCCTGTGCTAGCGTACCCACAACGGGAAGGACTTTTTATTTTAGACACAATTCTTCGGTCGGTTGTGTACTGTCCCAAATCCAGAATGGGCAGGAAAGAGTGATCGAGTACTTCAGCAAGGTGCTGTCCAAACCGGAAAGAAATTATTGTGTAACTCGGAAAGAGTTACTGGCCATCGTTAAATCAGTGGACCATTTTCATAAATATCTTTATGGACGACATTTCAAGATCCGGACCGACCATGCTGCATTAAAATGGCTGTTGCAGTTGAAAACCCCTGAAGGTCAACTGGCTCGTTGGATAGAACGGCTGCAACAGTATGATTTCAAAATAGAACATCGACCTGGAAGATCTCATAAGAACGCAGACGCTTTATCTAGAAGACCATGCAAGGAAGATTGCAAGCACTGCCGCCACGTTGAGAAATTGCAGGGTACGGTGGCCGTCAACACTATTAAAATAGAGATTCCGGACGATTGGACAACCGAAGCTCTGAGACAAGAACAACTGAATGACACAGAAATTGGGGCTATATTTAGAGCAAAGGAGAAAGGAATTCGACAAACGTGGAAGGATGTTTCGGATAAGGCAGTTGGATTGAAGGCTTTGTGGGCCCAATGGGATTCACTTAAAGTCATGAACGGGCTGCTAAAGAGAGCTTGGGAAAGCCCGGATGGCAGGGAAGTTGTTATGCGTCTAGTGATTCCCAGGTGTCGAGTACCGAAAGTACTTCAGGAAGTGCATAATGGAGCATCCGGTGGGCACTTCGGCGTTAATAAGACCCTGAATAAAGTACGAGAACGATTTTATTGGGTAAATAATCGTCAAGATGTGGAAGCTTGGTGTCGCAATTGCAAAATTTGTGCAGCCAGTAAGGGACCACAGACTAGAAGTAGGGGTGCAATGAAGCAATATAACGTCGGAGCTCCTTTCGAGGATCGCGATCGATATAGCCGGCCCATTCCCAGTAACCAGGGATGGGAACAAGTACATACTGGTTGCCATGGACTATTTTAGTAAGTGGCCAGAGGCCTATGCAATTCCAAACCAAGAAGCAGTCACTGTCGCCAAAGTCTTGGTAGATAATTTGATATGTCGGTTTGGTGTACCCCTGGAGCTGCACTCAGATCAAGGGAGGAACTTTGAGTCAGGGGTGTTTCAGCAAATCTGCAAGTTATTGGGGATACACAAAACACGGACAACAGCTCTTCACCCGCAATCAGATGGAATGGTGGAACGACATAACAAGACCATGAAAGAACATCTCTCTAAAGTGGTTCATAAGAATCAACGCGATTGGGATCTCCACATACCATTCTTCCTCATGGCATACAGAGCTGCTATCCACGAGTTTACGAAACAAACACCAGCCCGTGTAGTATTTGGACATGAGATCAGACTGCCGTGTGATTTGATTTTCGGAACACCAGGCGGAGAACAGCTTCCTGTGAACAGCTATGTGGATGAAATAAGTGAACGGCTAAGAAATGTTCATGAGCTGGTTAGAGACCAAATCACCATAGCCAGTGACCGAATGAAGGCTCGATACGACCGTAAGGGTAATTCAGAAGGGTTCAAGGCAGGAGATCTGGTTTGGCTGTACAACCCACAGCGGAAGAAAGGGAAGTCACCGAAACTTCAACCTCCTTGGGAAGGACCTTATACTGTTATTACCCGAATTAATGATGTCGTCTATCGTATTCAACGAAACAAAAAGTCCAAGATGAAGATCGTACACTTGGATAGACTGGCGAAATATGTGAAAGAGGCTGAATTGCCTGACCGGGACGTTCATTCTTAAGGAGGGGGCAGTGTAATATGTTGCAACCCCTTAAAATTTAAGGTTATGTTGGTTACTAAAAAATAGGCAGACTTCAACAGATCGAATGTCTGAATGTAGTGTATTTGCACCTATTCGAGAAACCTACCAGAAGTTAGTTCTGGTGACATCTGGAATTATCTAGAAAATGGTGGCGTCATCACAGAAAAATCGAGATCTGTCATTTTTAGGTATAAAAGACCGACCGCATTCTCAGCGAGTAGTTCAGAAAGTTCAGAAAGTATAGAAAGTGAGGTTAAGACTTCAAAGATAAACAAAGTGATAAACATTGTGATTTTTAGTCAGTAAAGTGTAAATAATAGTAATGTGAAGTATCCAGTAAATATTTAATAAAGTGTGTTAGTGGATATCTCTTGTTATAATTTTTGGAACCCACGGATTTTGCAAGGGGTAGTTTCCTAAGGGTGGAAACACGTAACAGCATTAAATAATTCATTTGTTAATCTCTTTGCTGACGATACACTTATATCAGTATCTGGTGAAAATTATAAGGAAGTAGTTGAGACGATGAACCAAGAAATGGAACACCAATTAAAGTTAGATTCATCCAAAATCAAATTTATGGTATTGGGCACTAGAAACAGTTACGAAGCATTCATGAGTCAAAATTTCTCTGTAAAAATAAATAATATAAAAATTGACTTTGTAGATGAACTAAAATACTTAGGTATTATTTTGGATCCATATTTAAATTTCACAAAAATCGTAGAATTTTTAATTAAGAAAATATTCCAGGTAGGTATTTTATAGAATTTCAAACAATCTCTCTAAATGGACAAACTGTTAGTCTATAATACTACTACTTATCCTCATTTTAACTATTGTATGTCATTATTAATTTCCAGTAGTAAGCACGGTCTTCACAAATTGCAGGTATTGCAAAATAAGATAATGACCGTGATAAAATTATGAAATGTGACATATTATATAAATCAATATGATGAACAAAAGTAATGTTATCTAATTTAAGATGGTTAAATATTGAACAAATCATCAAAAAATCTGCTCTAATATTAATAGTAATATAGAAAATAGTAAATAACTTAGCCCCACAGTACTGACAGACATTTTTAATTAAAAGATCGAGCATACATACACATCAGACAAGAAATCGGGAAAATTATCATATTGAAAAATGCAATTCAAATGTTCTAAAAAAATCTCTTTTTGTGAAGGTCTTTAACTTTTTAATGAATTAAAATGTCAAAAAATGTTCAAATTTTCAAACAAATGACAAAGATGTTATTATATTTAAGTGTAGGTACATAGTTTCTATTTTATGTTAATGAAGTTATATTAAAAACTGAAAAATGTTTTAACTTTATATTTATTATTTTTCTTTATGTTTGTAACAAATATTATTAATTTTAGAAGAAATAAATTTAATCAAAGCCTATAAATTTTGATTTATATAAATTGATGTCGAATTTAGCAAAAAATGAAACTATATTGTATTACACGCAATGATACAGCAACTAGCAGAATGTGTAAAGTGAATAGGATAATTAGCCCAATATACCCCTGTTTGTATTTTCAAAGTTTGACGCCTCGGCAATAGTCTACGTTGGGTGTAGTTGCGGTCAACTAATTAAACATTTCGTGTTTGCACTAAATATCAATTAACCACACGAATTTCCCATTTTCTCCAATTTTCAATAAAGGAGATTCTTAGATAAAGCAGAATTGCGGATAATTTAGTTCGCCCTTTCTTTTTATTTACTCTCAGCTGTAATTTCAATGTTAATTAATTGCATTTATAGAAAAAAGTTAGTTGGTTTAGAAATGATTATGTATGCAAAGTAGGTTGGTCATAATAGAAGTGACTTAATTACTATTTATGGGAAATATAATTAGCAACTTGTTCAACGTAAAATAATTTAGAAATTTAAGGTTTTTGTTCTACAAATGTTAAAATAATTGTTAATAGATATAATTCTCTGCTAACGGTAACAAAGATAAGTTAGTTTTTGAATAACTCTTAATAATAATAATAAAAATAATAATAATAATAATAATAATAATAATAATAATAATAGACTCCCCGGCCCTTGCACACTTTGAAACCTTTTGTCAAAGGTTTCAACAACCACAGGAAGTGTGCCAACCAATAACCCCAGAAGAGGTTCGAAGAGCTCTCGAGGGCTCTAAGAACTTTGCTGCTCCAGGTCCCGATGGGATAAATAACTTTTGGTGGAAAAAGTTACCGAGCACCCACCACCATTTGGCCAGAATTTTTAATGCCTGGCTAAATGGGGAGCAGCAAATTCCTTCTTGGGTGGTTGAAGGGCGGACAGTGCTGATCCCTAAGAACGGAGATTTGTCCAACCCAAGGAACTACCGACCGATAACCTGTTTAAACGCATGTTACAAGGTGTTTACGCGCATCTTGTACATGCGAGTGCTCCACGCAGTTGAACCGGTTTACGAACGGATATATGAGCAACGAGGGTCGAAGAGAGGTGTCGCTGGCTGCAAGGAGAACCTGTTGATTGACAGATGTGTCACGCAGGACTCCGTGCAGTATAAGCGGAACCTCTCCATGGCCTGGATCGACTACCGCAAGGCATTTGATATGACATCACATGAGCTTATTGTTCACTTGCTCCGATGTCTTGCGGTACCCGGTCCCGTAGTGAGATGCATCGAAGAACTGATGCCGCTCTGGAGGACTCGCTTTACCATTACATCGGTTAAAGATAGAGTCCAGACGGAGTCGGTAACATTCAGAAGGGGAGTATTTCAGGGAGACTCCCTCAGCCCCCTTCTGTTTTGCATCTCACTACTGCCATTATCCGTTTCGCTCCGGAAAACCCGTGGATACAACTGCGGTACCCCCGGCGATAGGAGGCATAATCTGTTTTACATGGATGACCTTAAACTTTATGCCTCCGGAGAGAGGGACCTACACCAGTCCCTCAGGGTGGTACAGGAGTACACGCAGGCTGTCGGTATGGAGTTCGGGTTGGACAAATGTGCACTGGTCCATCTCAAGAGAGGACGATGCGGGAACTACGGAGAGGACGCGCAACTCGTTGACGGAAGCATCTTACATCATCTAGATGCCGGAGAGTCGTACACTTACTTGGGTGTCGAGCAACGCTCCACCCAAGAAGTGGGTGTAGTGAAAAACGCTCTCCGCGGCAAGTATCAGCACCGACTCCGACAGATCTGGTCCTCAGAACTGTCGGGGAGAACAAGGTGTCTGCTACAAACATGCTTGCCGTTCCGATCCTACTCTACTCCTTTGGAGTAGTGAAATGGACTCGAGAGGAGTTGCGTCAACTCGACGTAGGAACCCGCAAGAAGATGCATCTCAATAGAAGTTTGCATCCTAAATCGTCCGTTCCATGGCTATACCTCCCACGACATCGGGGAGGCCGTGGACTCTTGAGTTTGGAGAGTCTCCATAATAGGATGGTTCTGGATGGAGCCTGTAAGGTCATCAGGAGTTCGGATCCCCTCCTCTGCATGGTCCGAGACCATGAAAGTGCAGGAATAGGAGCCTTTTTGTTTAAGGCAGCACAAAGAGCAGCCGATGAACTTGGTCTCTTCTTCGACGTCGAGCGGGTAAATCCCGACTCTGTCACCGAGTTGGAACCTGCTCGACGAAAAGCCAAAATTAAAGCTGCAGAACACAACATCTTTCTGCAGCTTCACACGGATAAGCCAATGCATGGAGTTTTCTATAAAAATATAGAGAACCTTGGCTTATCCGAAAGGCTGACCTTTGCCTTCTTAAGGTCAGCCGGGCTGAAGTCTGAGACCGAGGGATTCATAATGGCTTGCCAGGATGGTGTATTTAATACCCTCGTCTATCGTAGTCGTGTCATGGGTATAGAGGTCCCTGATGTCAGCTGCAGGGCCTGCCGCAGGGCGCCAGAGACTTTAATGCACCTGTTGTCGGCTTGTCCGACATATGCAGTCTCGGCCTATATCCAGAGGCACGACGGAGCACTACGAGTGCTTTATTATCACCTAAGGCACTCGTATGGGATAGACGAGACACCAGTGCTGCCTTACGCTCCGGGGGATATTGAGTCCGTTGTGGGAAATGAGAAGTGTCTAATTTATTGGAACTACTCTTTTCCCACCGTCAGGCAAATACAAGCCAACAAGCCTGACGTAGTACTCCTCGACCATCAACTCAAGACAATGTTTGTCGTGGAGTTCTCGGCTCCCGCGGAGAACAACATTGTCTTGAAGGAGGAGGAAAAACGGACAAAATATCGAGATCTGCTCTTCGAACTCCGCAGACTGTATCCAGACCAAACTGTTAAGATAGTGGGACTGATTATAGGAGCCCTCGGTGGAACGAGACACACACTGCTTTCAGAACTTAAGATCATACCGGCATGCCGAAATTCGGCGGAGGTCTTAGCCGGCAGAATGCAGAAGGCCGTCATCCTCGGTTCATTACGTCTGCTCAGGGCACACGATTCCCGGACCCAGTAGTCACTTACCCCACGGGTGTGGGGAGTGGGCCGGTACTACCAGCTCCCCTCTGTGAGGGTCGGAGCCACAGAGAAGGGTGACTGGTTTTTAACAAACAAAAAAAAAAAAAATAATAATAATAATAATAAATTATTTCGTCTCTATAAAGATCATACAATGATATGGATGGATAAGTCATGTATCATAATTTATATAACAAACATAACACACAATTATTGACTAACAAACATTTAGATATATACATATTCGATAATCAGTAATTCACACGAATATAAAAAGTAAAACAAAATTATCACAAGCGGTAAGTTAATTACTAAAATTATGAAATTCAGATATGTTATAAAAGCATTTGGTAATTAAAAATTCCTTCACTTTAACTTTAAAGGCATTAAAAATTTTTTCTACCTTTGTGTCAAGGGGCGGAATTTCCAGTTCATAACTTTATACCCAAATATTAGGAGATTGGCAAAGGGATTTTTCATATAAGCTAGTGTTGTAATGTGGTATTCTAAGAAGATTCCCATGTCTAGTGTCATAATTATGTGTATCAGAATTGTTTTCAAAAGAACTAATATTTTTGGCGGTATATAGTATATATTCGTATATATAAATACAAGGAAATTTCAATATCTTATGCTATATAAAATACGGTTTGCAAGAGTAAGTTGGCGCAATTTCAAATAGTACATGCATTACCTATTCAGTCCAGTCAACGAATGAGTTGTAGAGAACTTGGAGGAGGGGAGAATTTTCCTCTTCAGGAATATGTTGGGGGTAGTTAGGGGGTAAGCAAACATACTAACAGTCCCCGCCCATAACCCCGCCGCTTCAGGGGTGGAGGGGAAGTGGAAAGATTCCTTCTTTCGATTCTTCTCTTATAACACGGAGACGATGCGTCGTACGAAAAAAGTAGTCTATGCAAAATTAAACATAATTAAATTTCCTACAAGAATGTCTATATTAATTTTCTTCCTATGTGTTATAGTTTACGAGATATTCGCCAGCCGAAATAGATAATTAATAAATAAATTAAATAGGTACCTTGAATATTTCTATCAAAGCGGTTTACCGTGGTCTGCTAATAAATCACAGTCACAAAACAATCTTTATTATACTTCGTTTGGTCACATCCGAATAGAACACCCTGTAGTCATACTTCCTAAGCTGTTACGCGCAAGTTTTAGAGAGATAAGCGATGATTCACCCGTCCCACATGAGCCGACCTTTATCATTATACTTCTTGCGCCGTTACAAGCAAGTACTGCTAAGCAACAGCTAACCTAAAAAACCGCTGCCCAAGGAATCACTACTTTCACATCCGGATTTTCTATCCAAGTCACACAACGAAAAAATTTTGTATCTGGAAATAATTGTTGATGGAATTTTAATAATATAGGGGGGTGGTAGTGGGGGTGGATAAAGTAAAAAAATATTTTGAGGTTTCTGGTTCCTGTACATAGGTACACTAAATCACATTTTTTTTTCATCCCCTTTAATAAGGGGGTCGGGGGTGGTAATAGGGTTGGCTAATGCCAAAAATTTTTTTGAGACCTTAGCTTCTCTTGTATATACTAAATACCAATTTTATGGACTCTTACCTGCTTGTTTGACCTATTTACCCCAAATTTACCCCAATTTACCCCCCAACCCTTCGACGGAACAAGATGAAAATATAATCTAGTTCTAGATCTCGTTAAAGTACATATGTGTACCAAATTTCAAGTCAATATCTCAAACGGTTCCAGAGTAAACATGCGCACAAAAAAAGTTACAGACCGACAGACAGACAGACCGACAGACAGAAATTTTTTTTCGCTCAAACTTGAAATCTCGACGTTTCATGACATTCTAAGCCTATTTGAACAATAAAAATTTTTAAAAATTTTTTTGTCGTTACTATACTTCCACTGGATGTGGAAGTAATTAAGTGATCAGTGTAAAACAACTAAAAGTAGTGAGTGTGTGCTAAAAACATTCAGTGTCCTGCGCAAGATTAAAGTCCTGTGTTTAACAATACCTACTAGTGACTGTGTGGAAATCGTAAAAGGAAAGCCACCGAGTTGGGATTAATAAAAAAGAAGATGGAAAGACTAGAAGAAAGGCTGAAAGAACTCGATTCAGGTAAGTAATAATATATATAAGGTTAGAACACATTTCAGAAGAGGTATAAGAGGAAAGGAGGCGGATGGCGGAAAATATTAGACCACTGGCTAATATTTTTGGCATGGGTTGTCTACCCTGCAGACGAGAACAGTTCTCACAATACAAAAAAAAACAGCATAGTTTTTGACTTATGCCCGCCATATTTCTCAAATTTATGTATCCCTCAGACCTGCCACAATGCAGGCTAGCACGTGTACATATTCATGGGAGGAACTAATATGTGAAGAGTCAGATTCCTCTTCATGTGGCGAATGCTCAGACTCTACCACAAGCAAGGAGAGTGTTGATGATAATTTAAATATCACCGAACTCTTGGGGGACGACCCTACCAAGCAAAATATTTTCGGACCCGAAATATCAGAGGAAATAGCGAGCAGATGGAAAAACTATTTATCGCAGGAACTGGATAAAGACTCCAAAAAAAAAAACAACTATTGGAAAAATGGTGTGCCCCATCTAATTGCACCATCCTACAGGGACCTCAGCTAAACTCTGAGGTACAGGCTATGCTGTCTCCCAATGAACAGAAAAAAGAAACTTTCTTGTTGGAATTACAAGAGGTGCTAGGAAAAGGTTTAGGTGCTCTTGGCAGCACCTTAGACAACTTAATTAAAGGAAATAATTCGGAACAGGAAGAAACAAATCCGAGAACAAATCCAAATCTAACAATTTTATGCTACGTTCACCACAAGATCTCCAATCACAGGAAATTCCAGTTGTACCCATATTTTAACTCCAAGGTACAAAAAATGGCTGCCGCACAACCGCCAGACTCGCTCCTCTTCGGCGAAAATTTCGCGGAAAAATGTAAAAACATAAAATCCTTTAAAACTACTGCCAAGGAACCTAAGGCAGGCCCATTGACTTAAAAAAACTACAAAGGCAAAAATGTAGAAACCAAATGGAAAGGGAAATATATGAACAAATACCAGAACAGGACAAGATTCGACAAATACAACAGGGACAAGGAACCGAGAAGGGATAGGAAGGAATGGAAAAAACGCTAGAGGTAAGGGAAGACGGCAAACACGCTGGAAGAATAAAGTTTTATATTGACGAATGGGAACAAATAACTAATAACCACCTCATTTTAGACTGGGTGAAAGGCTATAAAATTCCATTTAACAGTAAACCGCATCAATACAAGTTACCTAAAAAGCCAAAATTAAGTCATAAAGAACTAAAACTATGTTCTCATAGTGTAAGAAATCTTCTAGAGATGGTAGCAATAAAAATAGTCTACAATTGTAAAGATCAGTTTTTGTCTCCATTTTGTCTAAGACAAAAACAGAATGGTGAACATAGATTTATTTTAAATCTTAAAAACCTGAATAGATTTATCACTGCGTCTCAAAACAGCAAGAAAACTTAATGCTAAGAACTGGTTTGTTGCCTCTATAGACCTCAAGAGCGCTTACTTTTTAATTCCGATTTATGATAAACACAAAAATACCTTATGTTTATATTTAAAAATAGCACATATGAATTTCAGTGCCTGCCCTTTGGGTTGTGCACAGCGCCATATGTATTTACAAAATTGCTGAAACCAGTCTCTTCACATCTAAGAAATAGGCAATTCCTATCAGTTACCTATTTAGATGACTTTTTAATAATCAGTAAAGACTTTCAGGGCTGTGAACAAAACATTCTAGATACACATAAACTTTTAACAAAATTGGGGTTTTTAACACAGAAAAAAGTCACATGTGCCATCACACGAAATGCAGTTTCTAGACTTTACATTAAATACCCTAACTATGAAAATATGCATCACCGGGGAAAAAGAAATTAAAAATAAAATCGCTTATTAAGAAAATAATTGTAAGGAAGAAAATTAAGGGAACACTGGTATCTATATGTACTGCGGTTGAATAAGGCTGGCTATATATAAAGTCCTTTGAAAGAGAAAAATATCTCTCTTTGAAAACAAATAACGGAAACTACAACGGATACATGGCCGTGACTTTATATGGTGGTTAAATCACATCAATACTGCACAACAAAACATAAAACCGCCAAATTATGACCTAACCATACTTACCGATGCATCCAAATCCGGTTGGGGTAGCTTCTGCGAGGGGCAGGAAACCAAGGAGTTTTGGCAACAGACAGAAAGGGAGGAAACATAAATGTGCTTGAACTCAGGGCACCTTAGGGCCGCATTCTACGGCCTTAAAACATTTGCATAATCTTTAGAAAGGCGTAAAATTTTATTAAAAATCGATAACAAACCGCCAGACTTGTAATCAACAGAATGGAAAGTATTAACTACAAAAAATTAAACCTAGTTGCAATGGCAGTGGTGCGAACAAAGCTACATGTTTGTTTTTGCTAGATACATAAACACCTTAGAAAACATCATAGCAGACAAAAACTCAAGGTCTAAAAACGTAGATACCGAATTCGCACTTGACGATGAAGCATTCGCAGAGATAACAGACAAACTATGGGAGCCTCAAATAGACCTGTTTGCAACATATTTAAATGATAAATGCAATAAATTTGTATCATGGCTCCCTGACCCAGAATCTGTAGCCGTAGACGCATTCACGCAAAACTGGAAAGACTTAGAAGGGTACATATTTCCGCCTTTCTCTCTGATACCAAAAATCTTAAGCAAAATAGAATCGGACAATGCAGAATGCTTGGTGTTATATCTAATATGGAAATCATAGCCATGGTATCCGAAATTAAGGTCAATGATAAACTCAGAGGTGGTCGTATTGCAACCCCGACCTAACTTACTTTTATCTCCTTTCAGACAACCCCATCCAATTTGGCAACACCTTACCCTGGGTGCTGCAATTTTATCAAGTGCGCCTACACCAAGAAAAACATTCAAGAGGACGTCATGGATATAATGCTGGCCTCCTTACGTAAAAGTACCTTAAAACAGTACAACACGACTTACTAAAAATGGTGGACGTTCTGTAGTAATAATAATAATCCTAATCAAATTTACCAACCAAGCGTGAACAATAGAAAAATTAACTTTAAAACACTTAACGATTAGGATGATTTTACTACTAGCGCCTGGCTCGGCACATCGAGTACAGACGTTCTCAAAAATTAGAATCAGTAACATTCACACATTCGAAGAGGGGATCGAAATAAAATTTTCAGACATTTTGAAAACGTCTGGACCCAAAAAACCACAGCCACATCGAAAGTTCCCCTACTTTAGAGAAAATCCCGAATTTTGTACTGCTCCGACGATATTACATTGTATAAACCGGACAAAACAAATAAGAGGAAGTGAGGACATCCTTATTTTAACTATTAAAAAGCCTCACAGACCTGCTACAACTCAAACCTTAAGCCGCTGGATTAAAAATGGCCTCAACAGCTCCGGTATTGACGTGCAAAAAGTGCACTAGAAGTGCAGCCGCTTCAGCAGCCCTTAGGGCAGGCACTTCCATCGACAGCATAAGAGAAGCTGCGGGATGGTCGGAAAAAAGCGAAACGTTCAATAAAAACAAATCATTGTGTTCAAAGGACTTTTTGCAAATTACATTAAAAAAAATGGTAAACGCAAAATAAATTAGGTAGGGTAACGTATTTTGATTCACTTCAAATAATACTATTAGCTTATGATTTAGGTATGTTTAATGGTTAAGGTTTTATAGTCAAATGGTGAATTGTTAATGTTTAATGGTTAATGATCAATCGTTAATGCTCAATGTCATGTTCAATATTTAATAGTTCAGGTTCAATTGTTAACATTGATTAATATTAGGAAATACACAATACAGCTTATTATTTGGCTAGATATTTTGTATAATTTTGTTAATAGAAATAAATAAGTATAAAATAAATAAAAGTCCCTAGTTACTGGTAGAAGATCGCTATATACTCCAAACATCTACAGGGTGTTCTATTCGGATGTGACCAAATGAAGCATAATTAAGGATTATACGACTTACCTGTAAGGAAGTTCAGTCCAAATTATAGAAGTTTGGTCACATCCGAATAGACGCCCGCCCTTTTTGTGTTTAAGCTAGGAAGAACAAATTCTAATTAACAGAAACAAAACACGTACCAGCACTTTCCCGGCCCAGGCAATCTTACCTACTCCAGAAGTATAATGATAAAGGTCGGCTCATGTGGGACGGGTGAATCATCGCTTAACTCTCTAAAACTTGCGCGTTACAGCTTAGAAAGTATGACTACAGGGTGTTCTATTCGGATGTGACCAAACTCGTATAATTTGGATTGAACTTCCTTACAGGTAAGTCGTTTAATCGTTAATTTTATAATACTCGACGTATTTACTAACGTAATATTTTGTCGAAATCTATACATTTCCTTAAATATACAGTATGACTCACTTAAAATAAACTTATAACTTTTTTATTTTGTTTCCGATTTGAATCAAATTTTACTCAAGTATAGAACAAATTAGAATCTACTTATGACCAGAGAAACATTCGCCTGCTATAAAGGCAAAGCCACCTGCGGTACCAAAATTTTATTATTATTTTATTAAATTATATTTTCCTGCATATTTTATTTTCCAATGTTAGACATTCACAAAAGATTACCTCGTTATCTACTAGTCCAGACTTTAGAATAGACACAACTAAAGGAAACAATTCCAAGCAACCTACAAAAAATCTTTCCTACACAGCCAAACCAGTAAGTGAAAATTTATACTACGATATGCTACGATGAGGTTCGGAGACATATTTTGGTGAAATGGTCATTGACTTGATGGGATGCTAGCATAGCAGACAGGTAAGTAAATATAAGCAATTTAATTTATTTCACTTAATATTAATATATTTTACAGGGTATTACCAGAGAAATTGTTAATTTGTGCAGAAAAATTACATATATTTTCCTACAAAAGTTAATCAGCACTGATATGCTTAGTATAATATTATTGTTGTTAACTTGCATCTAGTTATGTTGTACTGTATATGTAAAGAAGTTATGCTAAATAAATTGTCATAAATAATATATTTGTTTAATAAATTATTTCTAAAGAAAAATCTGACTGCAACAATATTTCATTCCTATTTCAGAACATCATTTGTGGCTTTGTGATTGTATTGCCTATACTGAGGTACGTCAAACTATTAAAAACCTTTTTAGATGAAAAACAATTTGTCTCAGTATATTATGCATTAGTCCAATCACATCTCTCATATGGTATAATAGCATGGGGTGGCATAATCAATAATTATTGCAAAAAACTTAAGGTTATTCAAAAATGGATATTAAAAATCATATTTAACAAATGTAGAACTTACTTATCAGATCAACTATACAATGAAACAAAAATATTTGACATTAGACAACTATTTTGCCAAACCCTTCTATTATACTGTTTCAAAAATAAACACAAAAAAAAATATAATTAAACACATTCACAACACAAGATACAAGGAAGGTGCATTAGAAACACCCAGGATTTTTAAAATTATTGGACAAAACTATTCAACACTCTCCCAATGGAAATAAAGCACATATCTATCTAATTGTAAACATTTTAAATTAGAAATTAAATTGTGGATAAAACGACAGATAAGGAAAGACATTAAAAGTATGATTGATACAAAAAACAGCTACATATAAAACTACTACATATTAGATTGCTATATAGATTAAAAACATTTCATTTCAAACTATCAAAAAATCAAAACTCAAATATATTAATAAACTAAGCTAGTTAGTTCCTAAGATAATGTATTCGTTCATAGTTAATAACTTTACCGACCTACACGTCTCGTAACAAAAAATTCTAACTATATACAAATTGTATATAAATTAATTTACTACTTATTTATTCTTAAGGTATGAATTGTATAAAATTGTATTTCATTATAATTTTATTACATGTCTTAAAGTAAAGAGTTACCCACGTGCGGAAGTTTTCTTGTGGGTTTTACGAATATTTATTTATATGTATACCTACTAAATTGTCAATGCCATTATATTATTGTATCCTAATTGGTTATAAATAAATTAAAAAAAAACAAAATATTATTATGATACGTATTTAATATTATAAAAACCGTTGTATACTGATAAAAATTTTCAACTTTATTTTACACTAAATTTCTACCGTTTATTTAATTTAGTTATTATTTCCTAATTTGGTACATTGACTATATTATGTTTTCTGTAATAGGAAATAGTTCAGTGCAAAAAATGACTCAATTTAAGAAATATTGAAAAACTAAAAGAAATATTATTTGTCTTCATATAATGTTTTACAGTTTTTCTGATTTTATTCTCGCAGAAAAATCTCTACCACGCAGTTCCTAAAAGGAATAAAAAATATTAAGTACTGTCCTGAACTCCCCCAACAACAATATGGCGGATATTTGCAACAAGAGATCAAATGATTTTTACCGACTTTCTATTCTGATTGTTTCTTCTTCTGTGCCCAAATTCAGTCCAGGCCCAGCCGCCCGAGTGAACAAATGTCCGCAGAAAACACTCCGCAGCCGTGACGCTAGCCACCAGAGTAAGTTAAAATTATCCTAAAAGAAATTTTCCAAGTCGAAAAGTGTCATGTTGAAAACAGTGAAACGTCACTAGCTACTACTACGCATCGCTTTTGATCATTTCTTCCACTCGACCGCCGTTGGATTCAGCATAGCCGCAGTTAATACCCAAGTGTAGATCACTCCCGACCGATCGCCAAACGGCCAAACGAGATGTGCCCAGAAGGAAACGAGTAAGTGTGGTGAAAAATCTCAAAACGTCCATCCGAGATATCGTAATAGGACATTTTTCCGTAATCTTCATAGACCAAGAGCTAGCGACACTCAAGCCGAGCTGATTCCATTGTGAACAAAAAAATTACAGAATGTAGTATTAACATTGTATAATATGAGATCGCGTGCCTGCTCGGATCGGTTGCGTTTATTTAAAAAAAAAATAGTGACATTTTCAAAACGTATTAATGGTTTCATCGCAATGTGGATAAAATTTTTCATACAGCTGCTAGAATACGAATAAATAAATAAACACGAATTCAAGTGCCTGCCAGTCGGAATCGGTTGCGAAATCCCGCCTGCCAATTAAAAAACCGGTTCCAAAAACTGCATAATTTGGCTCATCACAACGTGCACGAAAAAAATTCACGAGATAGTTTAAAGCATTCAAAATTCATTTTCGAGTACCTGCATTGTCGATCATGTTGCTCTAAGTGCTTGCCAGCCCTGGAAAAGTCGCGCGCTCGGCGCTGTTGAAAGTTGACCGAACAATGCACAATTCCGCCTGTCAGCTCTTCAGGACCGCGCAGCTTTGCTCGCCCCTTTCCTCAAAATTGATACGGTCTCCACACATATAATAGATTGAATATAAGCGACTCAGTGTTGCCAATTGGCGGGTAATAGCCTGATTTGGGGGTAATTTCAATTTCGAGGGGGTAATTTTCTAACACATGATAAAAATGTGCAATTTCGGGTAATTTTCAAATATTTTGAAACGTAAACAATGAATATTTGCTTCGAGACAATGCAGAAGATAGCCAATTCAGTATCTCAGGTCCTGAGCAAAGGCGCTGCACCGAGTTTACAACAGATTTGAAGAGCATACATTTTAAAAAGGCTTTGATTGAATTTTTTGTCAAAGAGTGGTCGAAAGACGAGTACGCGATGAATTTGAAGACGAAAACGCTTTATGTTAACGCAAAACAGTGCCACAAATTTCAAGTTGTCGACGAAAAAGTCGTTTCAACAATTGTTGAAGAATTGTCTTGCGAAGAGCACGAGGAGGCTGACACGAAAATCGTGTACCATGTTTGCAATGCAAATCAAGATTCAAACGTCGTCATAAGATGTTCAGATACCGACATTCTTATAATAATGCTTGCAAACATGGAACACGTAAAAATGGGAACAAAGATTTATATGAATGTTGGCGTATCGAATTCTCAGTGCTACGTTGATTTAACGAAATTGTATTCATACTTGGGTCCCGATCTATGCAAGTCGCTACCTGGATTCCATGCTTTCAGCGGTTGTGACTTCTTTTTTCAGGAAGGGCAAAAAAAGGTTTCAAAATATTCCAAAATTCAAAGGAATACCAATTAGCTTTTGCAAAGCTTGGGAATTTGAATGGGGTAATTGACGACAGGGTTTTCGAAAAAATCTAAGATTTTGTATGCAAATTGTACAGCGTGAGAGGCGTGCAAAATGTTAACGCGGCACGTTTGTCAATTTTCTTCAAACATTTCAAGGTAAATGATGTGTGTGAGATTTTCATGAAAAATGCTATAAATTTCGATGATACTACAAGAAGAGATCCACTATTCCCCCATGTAAGGCAGAGCTTCAACAGCAAGTTTTGGGAGCAACCTACATCGCAAATATATGGAGTATTGCGCACTCGAAAATACCAACGGCTCTTTGCCCTACTGATTGCGGATGGCTTGAAAAGGATGGAAAGTACACGTTCAACTGGTTCGAAGAAGACCAAGTCCCACGATTCGTCCTAGTCATAATCATCCAGCCCCAGACATCAATTGAAGGTATTACGTTCCGCGTGCGCTGCTATTAAGTAATACTAATAAATTATTCATTTTACAGAGAAAACAGCCGGAAAATGGTGCAAGCATTGAAGAAAATGAGAATGAAAGCGATGGGGTAGAAAGCGATGATAGCGAGAATCTTTCCGTTGAGGAATACTTGAGCAAATTAATTTTTAATAAATTTTTTTGTAGAAATAAAAATTTGTGAAATGGAAACGTATTTTCTCTTCTTGTAGTATCTCAAAAATTGATGAAGATATAAGTTTGTAAATAATATTTTTTGAAGGGGAAAAACACCCATTACTTTTTATGCACTGAAGTACGCGATAAGAGAAGTTCTTTTTTTTCTCATACAAAATACCCTTTTTTCCATTCCAACATGTATTACACATTTAAAATAATAACAAAATAATTTAACAGGGAAGAACATGTCACCGGGGCTGAGCGAGGTCGTGCGGCCTTGGACAGCTGGAAGACGGCATTGTGCATTATGTTCCGAGAGGCAGACGCTTTAAATCGCATCTAAGTTACTTTCTAGATTCTCTTAAATTTTGGTGCACATTGAAATGACCCCGATCAACTTTCAACAGCGCCGAGCGCGTGACTTTCCAGGGGCTGACAGGCACTTAGAGCAACATGATCAACAAGGCCGGCATTCGAAAATGAATTTTGAATGCTTTAAACTATCTCGTGAATTTTTATTTCGTGCACATTGCGATCAGCCAAATTGTATAGTTTTTGGAACAGGTTTTTTAATTGGCAAGCGGGATTTCGCAACCGATTCCGATTGGCAGGCACTTGAATTCGTATTTAGTAGTGTGTCTAGCAGCTGAATGAAAAATTTTATCCACATTACGATGAGACCATTAATACGTTTTGAAAATGTCACAATTTTTTTTTTTAAATAAACGCAACCGATCCGAGCAGGCAGGCACGCGATCTCATATTATACAATGTTAGTACTACATTCTGTAATTTTTTGTTCACAATGGAATCAGCTCGATTTGAGTGTCGCTAGCTCTTGGTCTGTCATCAACTGATGAGGAGAAGACCTGTGCATTCTCTCACTGGTCCTAACAGCTTTCGAACCCACCAGCTCGTAGTCAGTTGTGACCGACCACCTCAGAAGAACACACGTGGTTACCATCCAAGCCATGAATCTGAGACAATTTCCAACCAGCGACAGTCGAAGGCAGACGTGTCCAGGAGAGGTAAGTAACAAGGTAAATATTTGTTATTTTGCTTCCTCATTCCTGGTATCCGTGCACTGTATCTAACATCATCAGTTTTACCATTTTCTCTGCTAATTCGCCGTTTGCTCGTCCCCGTCTCCGTTAGCAGTATATTTGTATCACCAGAACATAGTTGACGTCAGAATATCGTCTTGCTTCCGCCTGCCGAGACCTAACCTTAGTTTTAGGTTCTAATTTCCGCCATAATAATAAGAGTATTGTTAATCTTAGATATAACATAAGGAACCTGTAGAATTTAGTAGTAATAAAGGGTGTTGGATTCTGAATTGTCCATTTTACTACTGTATGTGTTCTAATTTTCCCGTTTCACCCACTAGACATTTCCGTTTCACCACTGTAGTTACTCAAGCCTTGCTTCACTAGATTTGAGGGTAGTGGCTTCCTTCACTTGATTTGGAACTGGCGCCCGAGCAACCGCACAATAAGCCCAGGAGGCTACAGTGTCCTCGGGGTATTTCACAGACGAGCCCCAGGAGAAGGGGTTTTAGTCAGTTAGAGTCTGACGCTCAGTCAGAACCATCCCAACTATGGGCAGCCCATGTGGGCCTCCCGTCCTCAATAAAAAAAACGTACCGTGGGTACCCCTGTTGCTGAGTTCTTAAAGTGACACTTCGCAGCCTCACTGGGAAATACGTCACAAATGTCTGAATATGATAATATTAAAACGGAGAGCTGCAGACACTGCATTTCTTTCACTTCCACATCCAGTGGAAGTATAGGTAGTAACGACAAAAAAATTTAAAATTTTTTTTATATAAGATATATAAGATATTGACTTGAAATATGGTACACATATGTACGTTAACGGAATCTGGAACTAGATTATATTTTCATCTTGTTCCGTCAAAGGGTTGGGGGGTAAATTGTGGTAAATTTGGGATAAATAGGTAAATCGAGCAGGCAAGAGTCCATAAAATTGGTATTTAGTATATACAAGGGAAGCTAAGGTCTCAAAAAAATTTTTGCCATTAGCCACTCCCATTACCACCCCCCCCCCCATTTTAAAGGGGATGAAAAAAAAAATGCTATTTAGTGTGTGTACAAGAACCAGAAACCTCAAAATATTTTTTATTTCATCCACCACCACCACCCCCCCCTATCACCACCCCCACCCCACTACCGATGTGGGTTTTTGGGGTAGAGGATTTCAAATATTATATTATTCAAGTTCCATAAACAATTATTTCCCCATACAAATTTTTTTCGTTGTGAGTGACTTGGATAGAAAATCTGGATGTGGAAGTAGTGATTCCTTGGGCAGCGGTTTTTATATTTACTTTTATGTTTATGTCTACTAATACAGTATCTAGAGGTAAGAAATATGTAAAATTTCGGAATAATTTCAAATGTAATGATAATTTTTCTTTACGGGTTATTATTGTAGTAAAAGGTATCGTCTCCAGTTTCTATCCGGATACTTGCTCTTACACTCAAGGGGTGAAAACCACCCCCAAATTTAAATATTCAATATTTGAAAAAGTATTAATAATTCATTTTTGAAACGTAGGATAGTTATGTTTTTGGGATCACTGATTGTGAATCTGAAATCAAAATTAAAAAATTCAAAATAGCGGCTCTAATATGGCGGATGATTTTTTTTTTCTGAAATAAGTGTTTTAAACGGACAAAAAAATAAGCGTCTAGGTGATGCTAGATGTTAACGAAAAACAGCATTTTTGAAAAACAAAAATGAATTATTGAGCAATTACAGTCACAAAATAGCAACACTTAAAAAAAATGTGAACACGCATATTTTATCTGTCATGACTGCTTTATATTTTGTTATGTAGAGATAAACAAAAATCATTTTAAATACTGATTAATTAATTACCTTTAATTTTATTTATTTCATCCTAAAAACGGTCGGGCGCCATTTATAAAATTAAATATCTCGGAAACTATCAAATCTACACAAATATTTAAAAAACATATCCATTCTCAGTTTATAAGCTTCATTTTTAGTGTCCACCATATTTTCTCTAAATCTAATATTTATGAAGATATTTACAGAGACACAAAAATTTTACGTTTCTCCTAAAATCCCTTTACAATGTAAGTTTTTTCTAAAGCAAGCGCTGCAAGATGACAAAATTTTGAGCGTCCAGATCATACTACACCGGGTGACAACGAGATTAGTCCCGTTCCAATTTCTAGGTTGATTTTGGGAATACAATTTTGAAATTTTGGCATATCATTTGTGACACAAAAAGCCACATTTTGCACTTATTAAGTGAAAAATATCACTTCTAGTCCAACCGGAAGTAGCAACAACTTTTGATTTCTAACTAGCAAGCTGTATATATTTTTGCATATTTAGGTTCCACATGAAATTCTCGTTACAATGATGTATCACAACTGGGTAATTTTTTTTAAATGGCGTCATAAATTCGAAAAACTGAAAAGCTAAGTTGGCAACTGCAAGACTGTGTTCTCAAAAAATTTACCTAGTAGGCCTTGAATCTGATGTGTCACCTTGATTTTTATTGTCGCATTTCAATAAATGTTTGTTTCGTGCCAGAATCACTATTTTGAATTGAAAAACAACTTTTTGAAAAAACATAAAAAGCAACTGAATTTTATTCAATTTTTTCAAATGGTAACCATATTTTTTTTTTTACTTACACTAACAAAGCCCAAAACATTAACGTTTTATTTGGTGCAAGTGAATAAAAAACAAATGGATTATATTTTTTTAAATGGTAACAATATTTTTTACTTGTACCAAATAAAAGGTTAATGTTTTGGGCTTTGATGGTGCAAGTAAAAAATATGGTTTCCATTTTAAAAAAATGAATATAATCCATTTGCTTTTTATGTTATTTCAAAGAATTTTTTTCAATTCAAAATAGTGTTTTTGGCACGAAATAAACTTTTATTAAAATGCGACAATAAAAATTACGATGATGCATCAGATTCAAGGCCTACTGGGTAAATTTTTTGAGAACACAGTCTTGCAGTTACCAACTTAGGTTGTTCACTTTTTCGAATTTATGACGCCATTTGGAAAAAAATTACCTAGTTGTGATACATCGTTGTAACGAGAATTTCATGTGGAATCTAAACATACAAAAATATATATATATATATATATATATATATATATATATATATATATATATATATATATATATATATATATATATATATATATATATATATATATATATATATATATATATATATATATATATATATATATATATATATATATATATATATATATATATATATATATATATATATATATATATATATATATATGTTATATAATATTACACGCTATCTTATTGCGACTTAGCCATAATAAACCTTCACAGGTATATCGTATTTCACGATAACAGCTTCTCTTATTAATTGCTTATCTTCAAGATATCATATTACACCTTTGTTTCTCATAACTTGTGCAGACTGCAGAACTGCAATTCCTTTGTTATATATTTTGCTTACTCAGGTTCTGTATGTTATAAATATGACTAAACACGCTTTGTTGAATCAGTTATTAAACTCAGTTAGAATGCAACACTTCTAATTTATTCTAATTCCTTCTCCAAGAGCCAACGTTGGCTCCATTTAATAAAATAAAACTTTTTAAAAAGTCATTCATGTAAACTGTGATCTAACATTGGCGCAGTCGGTAGGATCCGTAAACATCATCAGAACAAGAAGCCTAACTGGTAGTGAAGCGTAAGAGAACAAGGAGAACATCTGCAGAAGGTGCCTAACTAGTACGTGTACATCTACGAGAACAAGGAGACCTTCCTCACTGGTGGTGGCGGATCCCAATCCCTTGACGGACGAAGAACCTACTCATGGAAACGAAACTAACGTAAGTCATTTTAAGAATCATCTCGTACCATTTTACTATTTTATTGTTTTTCGCAACTTATTTTATTAAAAGTGTATTATACTGCTAATACACTCGGCGCACAAAGCCAGTTCTATTGTCAAAGTGAAATCCATTCCTTTACAAACGCAACGAAACAAGTTCATTTAATTTTAAGTTTATTTATTTTCGTATTATACTGCTAATACGAAACATTGTGTATTATACAGCTAATATACAATCCATTTACGCACGCAACGTAACAAGCTAATTTTAATTTAATTTAAGATCGTATCATACTGCTGATACGCAACCAATTTTTGTCCAAATAATATTTAAATACAAAAAGCAAAATGCCAGATAGAGCTCAACCAGAGTCAGTTCAACCAGTGCCACCGGCACCAACCGAACAACAACTACAACAGCAACAACTACAACAACAACAACAACAACCTCAACCAGAGCAAATTGAGCCTTACAAGCTCTCTGAGATATTTTCTCTAATACCTGAATTCGATGGCAATGCCATTAATTTACAAACATTCCTCAACTCCTGTCATTGCGCCCAAAGCATGGCAATTGGAGATCAAAAAATTCTTTTGACCGTCCACATAAAAAATAAATTGAAAGGCAAAGCTGCCGAATTAATAAATTCTCGCAACCCTGGCACCTGGCCAGAAATCAAAGCACTATTGGAAACCCACTTTGGGGATTCCAGAGATCTAACGGCCCTGATTCAGGACCTGCAGCGCATTCACCAATTGCCAGGTGAATCCGCTCTAACATTTATTTCGCGTTTACAAACGCACAATGCTAAAATGCACGCCGCAGTGCAAAAGCAAAATTTAACCACAACGCAAAGAGCTGCACAATCAGATCTCATCGAAACGATGACCTTAAACAATTTATTAACAGGCTTAGAACCGAATTTAGGCCGCATCATACGTGCTAGCAATCCTCCTAGCATACTGAAAGCCGTAAGCAGAATTCGTAGAGAGTTACAACTCTCTTATTTCGAGCAACAAAAATTTCCCAAAAATAGTCCGGTCAAAAATCCTAGTATGCAACAAAAACGACCACCTTCAAATTTTCAGCAGAAATTCTGCTCATTTTGTAAACGAAACGGACATGTCATAAATGAATGCCGTACAAGGCAACAAACACAAACAATGCCGTCAACCTCACAAAATTTTCAACGACCAAATTACCCAGGAAATTCAAGTTTCCAAAACTTTTCACAAAATAATCAATTTAGTCAGAGGACATTCCCTCAAAACCAACCTAATCAACCCCAAAATAGGCCCTCAGCTATAAGGCCAAATCCAAACTTTAACCAACAAAGACCGTCAGCTATTCAACCTAACCCGAATTTTAACCGCTTTAACCAGCAAAAAGCTCATCATTTAAATTACGAACCTTACGATAACTATGCCGATCAATTTAATCAATACAATGACTATTCACCCGATTATCAAAATGTAAGTGACAGTTATGAAAATTACGATTTAGAAAACGCTCAAAGCTTTTCAGAGAATTATACAGCTAATTCCCAATATGAACAGTACGAGAATTATACTGCTAATTCTCAAACGCCACAGGAGGATTATACTGTTAATCCTCAGGATTTTCGCATAGATCCGGAGTACCCCACGGATACTCCAACACAGCAAACAGACCAATTCGACCAAATAACAAATCAAATACGAACGATGAATCTCAACGACAGTTTCGACCCGTCGCTGAACTTCCCGGAACAAGGGTTCATGTAGAAACACTATCACATTCATTGTTGACCGTAAATTCAAAAAATCTATACTACATTAAAGATATCACAAACAAATTCAAAATTCTAATCGATACTGGCGCAGGTATCTCTATTTTTAAACCAAAAACAGCGGAAAATTACAAACGGAGATTTTCAGAAAATGTAATTATACAAGGCATAACCGATCAGAAAATTACTATTAGTGAATCTGTTCTTATACCCTTTACGGAAAACGACCCACATAAAGTTTACATCTACGACCTAGATATCAGTTTTGATGGACTGATAGGAGCTGACTTCCTAGAGCACTATCATTGTATCGTCGACATAAGAAATAAACGATTAATAACCAATTTTAAAACAGTTCCACTTTTCAAAGTAACCGACGATTCGTCGAAACCCGAATGCGACAAAATCCAACCAAACCACAACCCTAATCAAAATAAGATTCAAATTGATGGCCGTACCGAAAAAATTTATAAACTAAAATGTAACCTTAGAAACACTGACGCTATTTTGCAAGCGCAAGAGAATGAAAAAGTCCGTTTACCTAATGCTCTTGTTAAAGTAAACGAAAACGGAGAATTTTTAACAACAATAATCAATGCTAATGTCATCCCGAAGACTGTCGATTTTTCCAATTTAAATTTAGAACCTTTACAAAAATTTAAGTCAATTTTTAATTTAAATACTCAAAATTCTGACCAACACTTACAGACAGACAGATCCTTTGAAATCAGGAACGAATTGCGCTTGGATCATCTAAACGAAGAAGAGGCCGAAATAGTAACGCAGCTTTGTTTAGACTTTCAAGATATATTCTATTTAGAAGGAGACAATTTGACCTTTACCAACGAAATCAAACACCCTATTGACACCGACAATTCCCGACCAATATTTACGAAATCGTATCGATATCCTCAGGTCCATAAAGAAGAAGTTAAGTCCCAAGTATCGAAAATGTTAAGTCAAGGTATTATTCAACCTTCAATCTCACCTTGGTCCTCTCCTGTCTGGGTAGTTCCCAAAAAACTGGACGCTTCTGGTAAACAGAAATGGCGCGTTGTAGTCGACTACCGCAAACTCAACGAGGTTACAATCGGCGACAAATACCCTCTGCCCAACATTTCCGATCTTTTAGACCAACTTGGCAAATGCCAATATTTCACGACCTTAGACTTGGCTTCTGGTTTTCACCAAATCGAAATTAATCCCGCAGATATTCAAAAGACTGCTTTCACAGTTGAGAACGGTCATTATGAATTCGTGCGAATGCCATTTGGACTCAAAAACGCTCCATCAACTTTTCAAAGAGTTATGGATAACATCCTGTTAGGTATTCAAAATGAACGATGTCTCGTCTACATGGACGACATTATTATTTACTCTCCTACAATTCACGAACACATTTCCCGTCTAACTGAAGTCTTTAAACGCCTTCAAAAAGCCAACCTCAAAATTCAACCAGACAAATGCGAGTTTCTCCGTAAGGAAGTCGCTTATTTAGGACACCTAATTACAAAAGACGGCGTAAAACCAAACCCTTCGAAAGTTGACGCTATTTTAAATTTTCCTCAACCGAAAAATCCAAAAGAAATTAAATCATTTCTGGGCTTAGCCGGATATTATAGGCGCTTTATTCCTAATTTCTCCAAGATTACCAAGCCCTTAACAAAACTACTACAAAAAGACATACCATTTCTCTTCGACAATGATTGTATAAATTCTTTTCAAAATTTAAAACAAACATTAACGACCACTCCGATATTAATCTACCCCAACTTTGATGAACCTTTCGTTCTAACCACTGATGCGAGCGCATTTGCCGTCGGCTCGGTGCTGAGCCAGGGGCCTATTGGCAAAGATTTACCCATTGCCTATGCTTCTAGAACCTTGTGCAGTGCAGAAACTAAATATTCAACGATTGAACGCGAGCTTTTATCGATAGTATGGAGTGTAAAGCACTTTAGACCATATCTGTATGGTAGAAAGTTCAAGCTTGTCACCGACCATAGACCACTCACCTGGCTATTCTCTATAAAAGATCCAGGAAGTAGACTTGCCCGTTGGCGACTCAAATTAGAAGAGTACGACTATGAAATAATTTACAAACCCGGTAAAATCAATAAGAACGCGGACGCACTTTCCAGAATCAAAATTAATCATTTTTCCGAATGTTCCAAATTCTATTCAAAAGTTCTAGCTGCGAATGACGAAGAGTCAGACGACGACGAAAACCCAGACGATAACAACGAAATCACTAACGAACAAATTTCCCGAGAATTTGAAACTTTCACCAACCTATATAAAACAACATCTTTAATTGACTATTCGAAAATCAAAGCCTCGAACAAACAACTTTTGTATCGAGAACATAAAGATATTATAACCTTCTTCCAACAAAATAACTTACAAGACCTACATCACAAAATTATCGAAGACATATTCGAAGAAAACCCCGAATTTCATAACGATAAAATCAATATTGTATCGAGCAAAACAGTCAGACATAGGAGATATTTTATCATCCCTCTACCTTTTGATATCGAATCTGTAATTGAACATCTATTTTTGGTATTATTTAAAAATCAAGATGTTTTAGACCTTTCTAAGACATACTTTATCGAAAATAACCTAGACCTCCCCATACTCGAAATTCTATCATTCATTTTTGCAGAAAAAGACTTAAAAGTAGTAATTTGTCAAGATATCGTCAGAACTGCCGACGAAGATGAAATTCCAATTATATTGGAGCAAAATCATTTTGGTAAAAATAATCTACACCGTGGAATAAATGAAACGATTCGAAGAATTAGAGAAAAATACACTTGGCAAGGTCTAACTAAAGACGTTGAAAATTTTATAAAAAATTGCGAAACTTGCCAAAAGACTAAAGTATGCCGGAAAAACCTTAACAACCCTCTAGTAGTCACAGAAACCCCAAGAACACCATTCGAAAGAATTAATATCGATTTATTTGAATTCCCAACTCGAAATTACGCTTTAACTATTCGCGACGAGTTAACTAAATTTACACAAGCCTATGCAGTCCCGGACAAATCCGCAAAATCTGTCGTAAATACCTTGTTGTTATACTTTCAACATTACGGCACCCCGCTAAGAATCCATTGCGATTACGGTGGCGAATTTGACAACCGTTTGCTCAAAGATCTCTGCACCCTCTACGACATAAAACTGACGTATTCAAGCGTAGGACATCCCCAATCGAACGGATCCATAGAAAGATTTCATGCTACTCTAGCTGAAATGATAAGAATTCATAAAACTGAAAATCCGAACGAACATCCTTTCACAATTTTACCATATGCAGTAATATGCTATAACAATTCAGTAAATAAAACACACGGTTTCACCCCATACGAACTTGTATTTGGACATACGTCCAACAGACCACCTGAAACTTTGTATAACCAAAAAGAGTTAATAACCAAATACGTTAGGGATTTAAACAACAGAATATCTCACTACTATAAAATAGCCCGTAGTCGAACGCAAGCTCAAAAGGAGAAAGCGAAAGTTCGCTTTGATAGAAATGTTCCCCAAGAACGACCCGAATACAAAATAGGTGACTTAGTTTACGTAAAAGAATCACAAATCAAAAACAAATTGCAAAACAAATTTAACGGTCCTTTTAAAATAAAAGAAATTTTTCAAAATTCTGCTACCTTATTAAACCTCGAAACGAAACAAGAAACCAAAGTAAATTTTGATAGAATGAAACCATATACTGAAAATTAAATTTATTTTCAGGTTTCTCCTGCTGTTCGGATCAGCACTCTGTCAATACAAAATTATCCCAATCAATAACACCGTTGGTGTATACTACCACCAAGACACGGACATCGTGGTGACAAATGACAAATGGACTCTACTAGTGCATAAAAACATTTCATCCCTCAAACTAGCTTTTGACAAAAATCAAAATATCTTAGACAGAATCCTGTACACTCTCCATAATGGTGATCATAAGTCAATTATTTTTACGAGTGAAATTAAAACAGACTTTAACTTTTTAACACAAATATCCAACTCTATAAAAATGAAATTTGACGAAATCTTTTCAGATACAAAAAGATATAAACGAGGAATACTTAACGGTATCGGTACAATATTCAAATCCATAACTGGTAACCTAGATGCTGAAGATGGCCAGTACTATACTAATTGTATAAATAAACTAAATAATGACGAACATCAATTGGAAAACTTAATCAAAAATCAAATTTCAGTTACAACTTCTGTTATTAAAAACTTCAACTCGACTATACAAAAATTACAAATTGACGAGGAAACCTTTAACAAAGATCTCGAAGAAATAGAACACACAATTCAAACAATGACTCAAGCTATCGAGGCTGCTCACATAAAACTAAAATTTTTATACATTTCCGAACAATTAATGGCAAGCTATTTGTATATCGAAGATAATTTAAACGACATTCTAAATTCAATAACATTTGCCAGACTAGGAATCATTCACACGTCAATCATAACCCCTAATCATTTGGTAACAGCATTACAAGAAATTTCACAGAGCTTACGAAGGAACAATTTGCCTCTCCCCATTAAATTATCGGCAGTTGCTAAGTATTTGGATATTATTGAATTACAAGCGTTTCAAATGGATTCTAACTTAGTATTTGTTTTAACAATACCACTTGTTGAACCCCAAAATTATAACACCTATCGCCTATATCCTATCCCGATACTTGATAACAGAACTGGTCTACATCACATTTTATCTATTTCACAAAAATATATCGCGAGAGATGATGATTCTTTGATGTACATACCTATACAAAATTTGAAAGAATGCAAACCACTTTATTTTGGAACCAAACTATGTTCGAACCTGTTTGCCTATCCTATCGACCAAAATGCCATATGTGAAGCCAGAATACTAAAACCATTGCCAAAACTTCCAGAGAACTGTCAAACTTCCTTCATTATTAGTCAGGGATACAACGTCCAAGAACTTGAAGACAACACATGGCTGGTAATTAATTCCGAACCACTTCACATTACCATCAACTGTCCAAAGAGAGAATCCACAACAGAGTTAATCAACAAAAATTCCATCATCAAACTACAACCAGGATGTTACGCCTATGCAGGCATTACTAGAATACAAGCCAGTGCCAAAGACTTTTCCGAAATTAAGGACAATTCACATCCTATCCAAATTCCTTTTGAATGCTGTAATCACATGCCCGACAAAATCGAAATTCCAAAATTAAAACCTCTCAAATTAAACAATCTCGACGTAGAAGACCTAGATATTGCTAAAAACAAATTGGACCAATATTCCAAAGACTTGGATGACCTCATAAATGAACCTTTTGTGACCAAACACATATCTTGGTTCACATATTTCATAATCACTCTCATCATCCTATTAGTTCTACTTTACATAACTTGTAAATGCAGAAGAAGAAGATGTGGAGCATTGCGAATCCAACCCTCAACGGATAACCCTCCTTCACCTCCTTCAGAGCGAAGCAGAGTATTTACCAAATTTCCTAGACTGATCCCTCCAAGAAAGCGACCCGGTATTAGACCTCAAGAAGAAGAGGACATCGAGTTAACATAGACTTTCATGTGGAGTTTTACCCTTGTCTATTAATTTAGACTATTGTATTTTATCCTTATTACGTTATGTAATGTTTTATTATCGCTTACCAATTTTAACTTTTACATTATTTTATTATTTTGCTTTGTATTCATTCAACATTGTTTCAATTTATTTTTGCATTATATTCATTTAACGTTTTAACAATTTTCAAAAGTTGCTGCATAACATCAACTTTTTTATTAAGGGGGAAGTTGTTATATAATATTACACGCTATCTTATTGCGACTTAGCCATAATAAACCTTCACAGGTATATCGTATTTCACGATAACAGCTTCTCTTATTAATTGCTTATCTTCAAGATATCATATTACACCTTTGTTTCTCATAACTTGTGCAGACTGCAGAACTGCAATTCCTTTGTTATATATTTTGCTTACTCAGGTTCTGTATGTTATAAATATGACTAAACACGCTTTGTTGAATCAGTTATTAAACTCAGTTAGAATGCAACACTTCTAATTTATTCTAATTCCTTCTCCAAGAGCCAACGTTGGCTCCATTTAATAAAATAAAACTTTTTAAAAAGTCATTCATGTAAACTGTGATCTAACATATATATATATATATATATATATATATATATATATATATATATATATATATATATATATATATATATATATATATATATATATAGGTTGCTATTTAAAAAATTAAAGTTGTTACTACCTCCGATTGAACCGGAAGTGATATTTTTCACTTAATAAGTGCAAAATGTGGCTTTTTGTGTCACAAATAATATGCCAAAAATTTCAAAATTTTATTCCTAAAATCAACCTAGAAATTGGAACGGGACTAATCTCGTTGTCACCCGGTATATTAACGAAAAACAGTATATGGGAATATATTTTTTTTAATTACTATCTACTTTCATCAGCAGAATGGCAACGTCTTTATTAAGAAACTGTACAAAAGTATATTTTTTCTGTCATAACTTCTTTGTTTCTTATGCTGTAGAATTAGACAAAAAATCATTTGAAAGCATAATTAATAGTCTTTCATTTTGGTGGTTAGCGTGTTTGACGTAAGATCTATAGTTTCTGGGATATTTAACATTTAAACTAAATTCTTCGTCTTATAAATGTTCTTATAAATGTTCGTGCTCCACCTTTATACTTCCAGACCTCCGAAACCATTTACTTTACAGAAATTAGAAAACAATGAAGTTCATCCTCAATTTAGTAACTTTATCATTTGTCTCTATCATGTTTTCGCTCAATGTAATACCTTTCGAATTATTTGACGAAAACCTATTTGAAATACCTCTATTTCAAGCTAAAATCCCAATTTTTCAAATTTGATTCTCTTTTAGCTCCAAGGTTTTTATTTTTGTTTTTTTAGTTGGCACCCCCTGAAAACAAGTGGCATCCACCCCCTATAAATCAGCAGGCCGCCGCATAATACATAAACTTTTCCTTGGTACATTTACTACTAAGTTGCCAAAAATGAACGAAATCCGTTTCATATGACATTATTCCGTAGTTAAAACCTCTAGTTACTATACTATACGTTAAGCCTTACGTTTCTATTTATGTTTATGTCTGTAATTAGGGTATCTAAGTCGTAAGAATTACGAGCAATTCATCAATTGTTGAGCATACCCTGCAAGAAATGAAAGCTAAAAGTATGGCAGTTCTTTTCCGAGTGAATATGGATTCTTAACTAAGGCCAAAACTTATTTACATAATATATACACTTTTCAATATTTCAACCAGTTTCACGTGACGAATGTAACTAAAAATATTAAAGTAATGCCAATTTATTTCTTCCTTTAAACGAACATGTGCATAATTTAAACCTCGTATTTGGGAAACTAGCATGTTAGGAAAGAAAAATCTCTTTTCACGTCCATGCACACAACTGGTGCCCATTTGGGTATGGGTAAATGCAGTGGATTAATATTTGCTTTAAAATATCACGTAAAATGTGAGTATACTTTCTGTCACGCTATGTATTATCATAAAACTGTTCGTATAAAAACACTAAACGAAATTTCAAGACACTTGGCACAAATATAATAAATTTATGTATAAAAGAAAATCTGAAAAGTACGTTCTACTGAACCCGTGCATATGTTGAAAATAATTTTGGAGGGATTATCTCTACTGTGGAAAATACATAAACCACTCGTAAACCATTGTATATTTCGCACCTTACTTCATATTATTATAGGTGTGCATGATTGTTTTACTATATTATGTTTATTTTTTTGACTTTAAATATTATTGCATAATTACCTAGATTTCTCAATTTGTGTAGTTTTGCTGTCTGATGGTATGTCTGGATTGTTTACGAAGCAAGTTATAAAAAACAATTTTTTGACAAATTGGCATTATTATATAATATATGTAATGTGTAATATGCATGTTTCTTTGGTGAATTTATTATATTATTGTTTATTATAAGTTTTAAATTAGTTCATAAATATGTGTCGTAGAAACATAGTTTTCCATTCAGTTCAGTTGACAGTTAGCGAATACAATTAATAATAAGGTATGTGTTTTTATACATTCCATTTACATAATTATTAATTTAAAATGGCTCTATATACAGGGTGTCCGGGAATGCCGGTTACAAATTTTATATCTAAAAATAGGAAAAAAAATCATGTATACATGTTTCCGCAAATGTCTCGTTTTATTATCAATGTATCAGAAACTCCTTGTGCTGCAGCGATGAGATTCAGTACTTTATTATGTACCTATCAATAAGTGCTATCATTTCACAGTCTTGGCCAATTTGAAATTGATCCATAGTTGTAAGGAAGGAAAAAAATTGATTATAATCCAAAATTTCTTGTTCGTTCTTCTCTAAATTTTGGTACCAAAATATGGCTCCCTGATCAGATTTACACAAACACCGTTGGACCAGACGTTTTTATAATAACTGTTTATAACTATTTCAATAATTCATTCAAAAATTCAAATAATCTTTGATGAACCTTTGATGAACTGAACAATGATCGTAACATCTTTTATTTTACCTAATTGACAAATGCTAACTAGACTTCATAAAAATGCTTCCATCGGAAAGGTACTTCAGTAGCATATTTAAGAAAAAAAAGAGCAAAAAACTTTTTTTGTATCGCTTTATTCGCTTTCTTACTAAACATACTAGGCGTTTTGGGACAAAAATACAAAAGTTGAAATAATTTTTGAACCATCAAACATTAGATAACTACATATATGTGGTTATTTTGGTTGAAAATTACCTTCATCAATCATCCCCCTTCGTTTCATGCATAACTTTTGGGGCATCCTGTATATTTATATTAACTATTTTTCATACTTTTGCATATAGAATCTACACTAAAAGTTTGGAACAGGTATTGCAGAACACTCTTTATATACAGACAGTGTAATGTAATTTATATGATTTATAAAACAAAAGATTAACACTTAATTCTTAGTGATTTTACGATGGAATATCAAAAATGTCCATCTGTCATTTGGCATTAGTCACAAATTAAGAGTTTTTCTTTTTTTAATGTTTTAATGTTAGAAGGTATTTTGTTATGATATTTTTAACAAGTGATACGCTGCCATTCAAATTTCTGTTTCTTGACATATCCTTATAAATCTAATGTAATCTAATCTAATCTACGTAAAAGAGTACCCTGACTGACTGACTCACTGACTGACTCACTGAGTGACTCACTGACTGACTCACTGACTGATCTATCAACGCACAGCTCAAATCGCTGGGTCTAGAAACTTCAAATTTTGCATAAAAGTTCCTCGAATAACGTAGGCAACCACTAAGGATTTTTCGAAATTCGACCCCCAAGAGGGTGAAAAAGATGGTTGAAACTTTCGAAAACGGTTAGATCTAGATGCGTGAAATTTGGCAAAAATATTTTTTGTTGAAATCTATTAGATACGTGTAAGACGAAATTTCTATTTTCAATTTTTGAAGGGGTGAAAACGGGGGGTGGTAGATGGTTTAAAGCGCACCCGTATTTTTGAAATCGCGCAAGTCAGAAACGTGATTATTCGAGCGATGGACTGTTCTGAGGAAATAAGAAGACACGTATTCGACGGTTTTCAAAAACAGACACCGAAAAGGTGAACGGGGAGAGGGAGGTTTTTAAACTTTTCGGAAACGGTTAGACCTAGAAGCGTTAAATTTGGCAGAAATACCCTTTATCGGGATCTATTAAACAAGAGTATTAAACAAGATTTAGACGAAATTTAGTTGAAGGGGTGAAAACGGGGGTGGTAGATGGTCCTCTGAAATCACGTAAGTCAGAAACGTGATATTGCTGCAACGGGCTCTTCTGAAGAAATAAGGAGACACGTATTATTCTACGGTTCTCAATATGCGCAGTGGGTTTCCCCGAGTATTATGGATGCGCAGTGGGTTTCCTCGAGTACAATGCTTGTGCAGTGGATTTGCCCGAATGCTTTGGATGCGCAGTGGGTTTATTTGTGTACTATGGATGCACAGTGGGTTTCCTTGAGCACAATGGATGCGCAGTGGATTTCCTTGAGTGCTATGAATGCGCAGTGTGTTCCCTCGAGTGTACTTCCTGAGTACTATAAGAGTACTCAGTGAGCATGTAGTACATCTTTATAGGCATAAGTTACTATGTCAATGTTCTTAATTCCACTCGCAGGAAGTCTCCCACACAAACGAAGTCGCGGGCATCAGCTAGTATATAATATACCTTAGGACACCTTCAGAAAATACATCTGTCAAGGTTCCATTAGAATGTGATGTCAGTTTATGTAAAAATGGAGAGTACAGGAAAGAACAGCAATGATATACAGCCTGATTTACCGTGATATGCGGAAAATAAACTGGTGTACTGGTCTTCATTGTGGGAAAGCCCCTGCAAAATTTTAGAGGGTTCTAAAGTAGTTTAGTATATTAATTTATTAGTAAATTTGCGAAGTACACTGCTGATGTTGAGTAGGTCGGGAATAGGTTGACGAACTTACTTGTGAAAGAACGTATTGAAGATGTTTACATTTCCTTAATTGGCATAAAAAGTGTAGCCGGCAAGCGCGGCAAAGTACAGATCAAAGAGTGCCGCGATTTTTGCTTTCGGTCGAACAATGAGGACACCGGCGTGTTATTGTAAATATTTCTTGCTATTGCAGACTTGACTGGCCTAGGGTTATTGTCTTTTGGATTTATTTCGATTTATTTCGCTATTTTTGTAGTGTAATTTGATTTAAATCAAAAAGTCACTACAATCCTCTCAAACTTTACTGTCAATAGTGTCATTCCCAAGTTTTATAAAGTGTTGTACCGGGTTACGTCAGATTAGATAAAGTCATTGGCGGCGCATTCTACAAAAAATAAGGACATTTTTTTGGTCATTTTTTTTTAATTATTCATTTTTTAACTCCTTTCGGTGGGGACAACTTACTGTTAAATTTTCCGCATGTCATGGTAGATCAAGTTGTACATATGCTCTTAATTAAATGTTGATTAAATTAAAAAAGTAATTTTGGCAAAAATACATTAAACACCTTGTATTTCAGCAACGAGGCTCAACTAGCTTTTTCTGTGGATGATTCTGATTACCCTCGGTGTCTTCTATCTGCATGTCCTTTTCCTCGTGAAACACTCTGTATAGTAGAATAGCATAAGTTTCGTTCAATTTTGCCACCATATCATCTAAAAAAAAATTTGAAAAAAAATTGAACTGCCTTTAAAACAGGTCACTAAAAATTATGAAATAAAATACCGTTGTCCCGTTAATTGAATGTTATTACCTAATACCGATATTGAGGTGTTTTTTATGTAGATAGATGAAATTTTTCTAGAAATATGTATCATTAGTTTCCATCCACTATCCAAAACATATTGGCATAATTTATATCGTTTCAATTGCAAAGGAATTCAAAATATGCACATTCAAACATGATATAATAACTCAATAAAAAAACATTTTAGGTCTTTTTTACGAAGCACGAAGCATTGAGAGTGTGAGTAAAACATCAGTAGGTGATTGTATCTGTACCTCGCTTCACGCCATGAATTTACCACTTAGACAAAGCTAGCACAAACCTCGCTATCACTATCTCCTTATTGTCTAATCTTTAATTTTTCTTAGAGAACTGCGCAGTATATCATTTTAAGTCCATGAAAATTCCCTTCCTATTTATTACAAAAACACGACTTGTTGCCGTATATCCCAAAAAAAAAACAACAATGCAGCTACGGGCACGTGTTTCAGAGTTATTGCTCCTGCTCCATGGCCTAACCTAGAGAGAGTTATTATAGATCATTTACAAAACTATCAAAAGTTGTGCACTCATGCACCACCTGTTCCATCAATAACAGCAGTCAGCGTATAGAGCTCTATGGCACATTGTGCACTGCTTTATTTACACTATGACTAAAATAAACAACAACAGAGTTAGTATGGTCTGCACTATATTCCACTATCTCTATAAACTAAAGTTTATCATTAATTTCCTGTTTTACTTACACATCTTGGAAGTATAGTAATCGTAAAAAGAAAATGATTTTTTTGTGCAAATATTTGAAATTACATCTACATATTTCAAATAATATTCTCTGGGCACATTTATCAAATAGAGCATTTACATATAGACAGCGCAGCAGTCTAGGTATCGACCGTAGACCTATATTCGTACATTGAGCTCACTAGCAACTCCTAATGACGACAAGATGATTTGTGTCATTGATTCTGCTCAATCTAGGAGTCTATGGTATCACCCGTAACTTCACAAATTCTTAAAATTCTCTCATTTCTGTTTGCAGTTTTATTTAAGTATAAGTGAAAAAAATTGGGCCGCTAGCGTTAATATGAACTGTAATATTTGATTTTCAATTCGTAACATATTTGAAACGGACGGCGCGGATGACGACAAACAGTGGGGAAAAAATGTTGGCACTCACAGAAACTATTCGTTGGTATAAAAACTACAAGTTTGAGAAGATGCCAACATTTTTTTTTTGAAAAGCACCAGTTTTAGCCTGTTTTAGTCCAATTTTTGGCCAAAAATCTGGACAATAGGCAAGCAGAAAATGTTGGCATATGGTTTTCCAGCAATGAGCATTGACAACGAAAATTTTCCGCCTAGTCAAAAAGTGTTCCAATTTTAGTCATAATTGATGTCGCCAGTGCTGCAATTGCACGGAGAAAAAATGTTGGCATATATCGAATGTTGATCGCCAAGATACCCTCTTCAACTAACACCAAGCCCCAAAGCGTTACACCCTGTTCCACAATTGAATATTTTCTGGAGCGGCTAGTGCCATAACGGTCACTGGAGGAGGTCTGACTAACATAAGACAAAATACTCAGAAAAATATTTGATAAAACATAACAGCAATGCCAATATGTTATATCCCAGGCCCCATATATGTAGCTATCTCCTAGACCATATGGGAGCAGGGGAGCCGTCGACCACTACTGGAGTGTTTTGACGGCATACTGCGCTTTCGCGCGCTCTATTTTCATTATATACAGTGTGTCCCAGGATAGATGTAACAAGAGGTGTAATGGACCAAAAACTTTGGAATTTTGGAATGGTATTTCGGGATTGAGTCCTGCTTGTTGTAAAACTAAAGTATACCAAAAATGACTTGATTTGGTGTTCTACAGGTAGAACACCAAAAATGACTTGATTTGGTGTTCTACCTGTAGAACACCAAATCAAGTCATTTTTGGTATACTTTAGTTTTACAACAAGCAGGACTCAATCCCGAAATACCATTCCAAAATTCCAAAGTTTTTGGTCCATTAAAACATCCTGATGTTTTATAAGCAAAGTTGTAAAAATCACAACTAATAAAGTACCTCTATTTTTCAAAATATGAAAAAATTCCACTTGGAAAAGTTATTTAGAATGCAGTTTTATACCTCTATACCAAATTTCAGGAATATAAAATTATTTTTTGAAACTTCCCATTTTTTGCGAATTAAGAGTTGAATTCATATTTAAAGTTGTGTAGGAGCAAATGTTAATCATCTCAAAAAGTAGGCTATTGGTAAATAAAAATGATTATTAATTCACAAAAAATAATTTCTATGCAGTTTTAATTGAATGGTTCAAAATAAAATACTAATTTATTGAAAAAATGGGAAGTTTCAAAAAAATAATTTTATATTTCTGAAATTTGGTATAGAGGTATAAAATTGCATTCTAAATAACTTTTCTTAGTGGAATTTTTTCATATTTTGAAAAATAAAGGTACTTTATTAGTGGTGATTTTTATAACTTTGCTTATAAAACACCCTGTAGAACACCAAATCAAGTCATTTTTGGTATACTTTAGTTTTACAACAAGCAGGACTCAATCTCCAAATACCATTCCAAAATTCCAAAATTTTTGGTCCATTACACCTCTCGTTACATCTATCCTGGGACACACTGTATTTTGTGGGAAATGGAGTTGAAAAAAAAATCGATTATTTTGCACATTTACTAACTACAAGGTGTACTTTCGAAATATGAGTTTAAAAAAAATGCTAAATGAGCTCATTTTTGTGTGAATATATATATTTTGATCTTATTTCGTTGAAGGATTGGGGAGATAAATAGATACAGGAAGCAAATAAGAGTCCATAAAATTAGGTTTTAGAGTATGTACGAGAACATATTTTTCGGCATTAACCACCCTCACTATTACCCCCATTCTAACCTCCAACCTCACTCCATTATTAAAGGAGGTGAAAAATAATAAAATTTCGATTTAGCGTATGCACAAGAACCAAAGACCTCAAAATTTTTTTTGGCATAAACCACCCCACTGCTACCCTTCACCACCCACACCTTATTAGATTAGATTAGATTGAAGGGAGGAGCTGACCGCTTGGCCTTGGCCACTGCACCTCCTGTGGATCTATTGTGATGCTCCGAATCTAATCTAATCTAATTTAGAGTTCCTTATCCAGCTTTATCTTTTTGCCTATTGATCCTACAGTGTCCAGTTAGAAAACCTACTAGTATCCTAATGGTCTTTCTATTTTGGCATAGCAGATCTTCCGCGAATTTGGCCGATCGTTCTTGAATGAACTCTTTAGCCTCTCTCTGTCACGGGAAACTCTTCCATCATTATAGAGATTTGTCTTGCACCCATTTATTAGTGGATAATCGTTTGCATGGCTTAGCCACACCACAAAAGTGTTCGGGACCTACTAGGGCATTTAGACGCGCCATCCCGAGCCAGTTCATCAGCCTTTTCATTTCCCTTGTTTCCCTCGTGTCCTGGTATCCATGCCACGGTCACTTTATTCACCCACACCTTATTATTAAAGAGGGTGAAAAAATAAGATTGTGAAACAAAGATCTCAGAATTAGTTTTGAAATCAGTCTCCCCACTTATTGAATATTGAAATGTGTTCTATATATTTAATAGACACAAACTTTTATTTAGTTTAAATTACAATTCAATCATAGACTGACAAGTAAAAGATAACATGATAATAATATTAAAAATAACAAAATAACAATAGGTATCACATAGCAGAGTTGTTATTCCAACACCCCCACTCAACGATGCCTCATCTTAATCTTTAAGGAAAAGCTTTTCACGCAAGTCCTCAAATAATGGTCTCGGTGGTGGCTTTGTCATAGGGGCAAAGGTTTCATCATAGTCTTCTCCTGGGTGTTGGGTAAAACACCTAAACCCTTGGCTACTAGTTTCGCCTTATATCTTTCAATTTCCCCCACTGAATTTTGTTTCCTTTTGAACGTCCATTTGCACCCAATGGCTTTTCTTCCGGGGGGTAGCGTAGAAAGTTCCCACGTATTTGCTTCATCCAAGGCTTTCATCTCTTGATCCATTGCAGCTTTCCACAAGGATTGTTCATATTGTGGAAGACTATGAAGCTGTTCTAAACTTTGAGGTTCGGAAATCGAGGAATCTGTAATCATGTAACCTAATCTTTTAGGGGGCATTCCTTTGTTTTCACGAGATGATGTTCTTATACTTGAACTATCTTCATTGTGTACTGTGTCTATAATGGCTCCATTGTCCACAATTTCAACTTCAGAAGCAGAATAATCCCGCTTCGATGAAGACTCCATAGTGTATCTAAGAGGTTGTTTGTTTTGTTTATCAGAATTATTTTCTGAATCAATAAATATAACTGTTCGACACACAACAATTCTGTTTGTATTTGGGATTAAAATACGACATGATTTTGTCGTAAGGCAATATCCTACAAGAATTCCATCAGCCGCCTTATTATCTCACTTTGTGCGTTTTTCTTCAGGTACGTGAAATAAGACTTTGCTTCCAAATGGTCTTAGATGTGAGATGTGTTTTGTACCATGCCACAATTCATGAGGCGTACAATTACGAGGCTTTGTAGGCAAACGATTTTGAAGGTAGGTTGCCACTATCACTGCCTCTCCCCAATACTTGTATGGCATACCGGCATCGAGCAGCATGCACCTTGCTATTTCAACAATACTACGGTTTTTACGTTCTGATACTCCATTTTCCTTGGACGTATAAGGCGCTGTTGTCTGGTGAACAATTCCATGTTCCTCCATGAAAGCCTGAATTTCATGTCCAAGATATTCGCCTCCATTGTCAGAGCGAATTGCTTTCACTGATTTTGAAAATTTGTTTTGCACCATAGCAACATATTGACGAAACTTTTCAGTAACTTCATCTTTAGAACGCAGTAAATACACAGTCGTGTAACGAGAAAAATCATATATAAAAGTCAGGAAATATCTTTTGCCGCCAACAGTTTCTGTTTTCATGGGACCACACACGTCACTGTGAATCAGCTGAAAAACTCCAGTACTTTGTTGTGGGACTTGCTTTGAGACTGAACTTCTTGTCAACTTCCCCTTGATGCATATCTCACAGGGAAGGAATCTGTCATCCCCAACTGACAACCCGATTACAAGATTTTCTTTGCACAATTTCTTGATTGCTTCGGGATCACGATGACCAAAACGACGATGCCATTCAGTTAAAAAAACATTTTTGTTTTGAGCTACTTGAGCATGATGTTTGAGATCTAACTCGTAAAGGTTTGATGAGATTGTAGCTTTGAAATTTCACATCTGCCATTTTCAAAAATAATCTTGAATCCTTCTTTTGCCAGACACTGAACTGAAACAAGATTAGCATTCAGTTCCGGTACGAAGAAAACATTTTTACACAACACTTTACGAACTCTTGATTGTGTCATACAATTTAAAATCCTGTACCAACTTCAACAACTTTTATAGATCTTCCATCGGCAAGATAAATATTATCAGTTTTTCGCTGAAGAGTCTCAAAAAACTTCTCATCGTTTGTCATGTGAGCTGTTGCTCCCGAATCTATGAACCAACCTTTTGTTTTCTTTTCGATTCCTACGCCAAAACAAAATAAGTTGTCATCATCATTATCGCTTTCGTCTTTCGTGATATGTGCTTTATGGTTACCTTTGCCAAATGTAGTATCAGTTTTCGCTTTTAATTTCCAACAATTTCGTTTCAGATGACCACGTTTTTGGCAATAATGACAAACGGTATAATCACCTTGAATACTATTTCGACTACTGGCACCTTGACGTTCCTTGACATTCCAGTATTATTATCAGATGTTTTCATTGCGGAATTGCTAGAAATTACACTCGTTCCGGTCTCTGAGTACAGTTCCCGTCGTCTATCGAACTCGTCTGTTAATTTTCCTCTGACAAATGTCAGTGACAGTTCTTCTTCCGGTCTGGACTCTAAAGCAGTTATTAACGAGGAATAAGATTCTGGCAGACTACATAATAACAAAGCAGTAACGTGACTTTAAACTCTTCTCCAATACGTCGTAACTGAGTAACGAGTTTCAACAAATTATTTATGTATGTTTGCATATCGCCGCCTTCTGATAAGCGTAACTTATAAGAAACAACTTACTGCACAAATTAGATCGTTCGTGAACCTTTTAAGTGCCTTCCACATGTCCCTTGAAGTTCCTTCTGACCTTATGTGAATTAGTTGGTCGTCTTCTACAGCCAAACTAATTGTGGCTTTTGCTTTACGATCTAACATGCGCCAGTTTGAGGGCTCTGGTTCAGGCTTCTCTTCACTGACAATATCCCAAAGTTCTTTCTTAGATAATATCATTTCAATCTTAAACTTCCAAATTAGAAAATTTTCATTGTTTAACTTTGTAAACGTAGCTTTCACAGAATCTATTTCTGAAAACGCCATTTCATTCAAATCGAGCACAAAATCACTGTCCAGATACAAAATGCAATTGAATCAAGAAGAAACGGTGACACCGGCCCATAACTTATTGAATAATGAAATGTGTTCGATATATTTAATAGACACAAACTTTTATTTAGTTTAAATTACAATTCAATCATAGACTGACAAGTAAAAGATAATATGATAATAATATTAAAAATAACAAAATAACAATAGGTATCACATAGCAGAGTTGTTATTCCAACACCACTACCACCCCATCCCATTGTTAAAGGGAGTAGAAAATAAAATTATGATTTAGTGTGTACAGTACAACAACCAAGGACCTCAACATTTTTTTTGGCATCAGCCATCGGAAATTTGGATGTGGGACTAGTGATTCCTTAAACAGTGGTTTTTGATTAGTAGTTTACTAGTATAGATGGATTGAGAATAGATGTATATTGAAAAAAAAATACACAACAATTAACACTTAAGTTTTAACTTTTGCGTTATTTTAATGTCATAAAAGATGCTTAACTGAGTTTAAAACAATTTTTGCCACTAATGAAATTTTTAACAATGAAAAACAATTAAAATAAAAAGTATAGGAAAAGCTTCATTTATGTCTGAATTAAATGCTTCTATTGAAAGTCGAAGTTGACATGTGTGGTGGATGTAGGATTTGTGTTACTGGGCTATTAAATAGTTAACTATCCTTTGGATCCCCATTTAGCCAAGCGCTGTGATTTAAACTACAATTTCAGCATAAACCGGAACAATAAAATCGTCCTGGGATTTTGTTGGGACGTGAAGTGGACAGGAAAAGTATGGTAGTGCCGAGATAATTTATGGAAAAGGTCGGATGCGACATTAGTATTGCTACAAAACAAGATCAGAAACTTTATTGTAAGGCAAAGAGAAAACGTTAAATGTTATGACCAATTTAAGTGAGTCGGGTGGATTTTTCGACATGCCAATAAAGCTTTTATTTTATATTTGTAAATAAAACTTCTATTGCAATTCCATTTTCGTAGATATAACAGGCGAAGATAAAACTTCGATATATGTATATAGTAAATCTGTGCAGTAAACTAAACAGTAAACAATAAATACTATGAAACTTTCATATCCAAGTTATAATTTGAAATTTTGTTTTCTGTTTATTTTCATTTTGTTTATTTTAGAAATGCAGCATCGAGCAGTACAAGTATTTAAGGCAGGATAGGAAATAATATTACAGATAACATACTGCAATTATAAAAAAATGAGTTGTACAGGGCGTGCCTGATACAGTGGTCAAAACGAAACCCAACGCCTCTAAACACGATACAGGTTTATTCGAAAAGCAACAGTTTAAAAGTTATTCGGATTTTTGTGATTTCTGAGGAATTTGCTACCTCTTCTTACAAAAACCACCACAATGTTAAAACTACTCACTGTATAAACTTTAAATTCGGCACAAATATATTTTGGAAATGTACCTATGAGATAAAGAATACATTTTTATTTTTGACTAATGTAAATACCTTTTTTTGTTTTTTGATAAAACACTTGTTTATGAGAAAAAGTTGAATTTCCAAACGAGTATTCGATGGCGAAGTGGACATAATGTTAAAATTTACCTTGGTTTATGCTAATTACATGAAAAAAAATTAAATCCCTGTAGCTATTGGAAGATATTTAAAATAGTCATCATTCATGAGAAACACACACAGAAAGTAAAAAAATAAAATTAATCAAAACTGTACAAAACTATACAAAATAATAATGAAAGTGTATTGAAGCTTAAAATTAGGCAACCAGCGAGATTCCCTGATTTAAACCCTACTGATTATTTTATTTGGGACATCTTTAAAAAATTGTTTACGCCAAGAAATCCCCAACTGAGTAAGATTTGCGAACAACAATTACTAGCAATAAATTAAGTAAAGTAAAACCGGCAGACATTCATAGGACTGAAAAGAAATTTTTTACGATGCTTATTATGTATTTCGGTGGGGGAAGAACATTTAAATGTTTAATATAAAGTAATAAATAAACATATTTTTGATTAATTGTTGTTTAATTTTTCACATCATGCACTTTCTTTAAATATTTTGTTTCCTATTTGAAACTTAACTACTACAGTTAAATTCATGTTTTTAAGTTTTTTTCGATTTTTTAATGATAACTATTTTAATAGTCAAATGTTCCAATTGGTATATGAATTCGATTTTTTTTTTTCGTGTACTTAGCATAAACTAAGGGATTGTTTAATAGTATGTTCAAAATCGTCGGTTTTTTATAATAATCGTTTGAAATTTAATTTTAGCAAAAAACTGTGACAAGAGATGTCCCATTTTTTTATTGTCTGTAATTGTACAATGTTTGAAGGAACTACTTATACTACTATTATTTTATATGCAGGACATCGCAAATGTGAAAACACCAATCATTCGTAGCCCATAACGTTAGAGAAAATCTAATATTGAACAGAAAACCTTATTGAATACATCCAAAATTACAATGTTCTCAAATTTATTTATAATTAAAAAAATATTTTTTTTAACTGAATTATGTAATCAAATTAGATTAATGTAATATACTCTCTATTAGCCTATTAAAGAGTTAAGTTTCAAATAGGAAACAAATGATTCAAATAGATGACGGCGCAAATTCCACTGGCAAGATATGTTATGGTGTACCGCAGGGAACCGTTTTAGGGTCCGTATTATATACGTTAATCATCAATGATCTTTTTAAAATCTTGCTGAAAGTGAAATAGATAGTTTTGCAAACGATACCGCAATATTCCTTGAGGATAAATTATGGAATTCTCTAAAACAGAAAATACAACAGAATTTTAAAAAGATCATCATTGACTTCTTTAACATGAATTATAGAAATAACTAAATTCATACCATTTACTTCCTATGCACGTCATGTGCCTGATATCAATGTCATTAATATAAAACTGAATGGTAACATAGTGTCGTTCTCCTCTTTAAAAAAAAATTAATTACCTCGGTATCAAAATCGATTGTCACCTAAAATGGGACGATCATATTTATATAATATAATAAAAAAAAAATGATACTCTCAAAGTTTAATTGTCCAAAACAATTTTTAGAAGCTCAGTTAAAAATGATTTACCATGTTTTAGTACAACTGCATTCAAGCTATTGGATCATTAGTTTACGCGGAGTAATGAACGTTTACCTAAAAAAAAATAGAAATAAAAAAAAGAAAATACTGGAAATTATTTATAACAGAAGTTGCACCTACTCCTCAGATGCCCTTTATGCTGAAAGTGGAGTATTTGACATATGGCAATTAATTTGTTATAACAATATCCTCTTTTATGCAATTTTATAAATGCAATTTGTTTAAAATCGATCATGTATTATTGTACTCGAAAAAAAGGAACGTCTGTGTCACAACCAAAAATATTTATAACTCTCGGACAGGGGTGATTTATTTATCTTGGCTCTAAAACATATAATGTATTACCTCACGAAATTAAAAACATTTACTCTGCCAGAATCTTTAAAACTAAGAAACTGGTAAGTATTAATCAAAGAATTTACATTTATACATTGACATATAATAAAAACAATTAAATGCTTACCTTCTAAATATATGAAGAATGAAATAAAAAAATTAATATGTTGCTTCTCAAGTTCCCTCCTCTCACATAATATTTCAATTAACTTTTTAAAATGTATAGCACACAAATATCACGTTGAAGACATTATTTTGATTCTAATAAATGTAGTATTTTTAGTTTGTGTGAGTTTAATGAGTATTCTCAATACCAAGCAAGTTCTTTAACTTTGTGGGGTTATGAATGTTTATTTGGTATTAAAATTCATTTTTATTGTGAAATTTTTTGGCTTGTCTTGAATTATATAATTAGTCTTTGAGATCTGTTAAGTTGTCGTTTTAGCCTTGTTATAGTGGTAGGTAATAGGACTGATCCACGAACTCTCATATCCTTAAAACGGGGCTCCTGTTTCCACTAAGGTTTTCTCTTCAGTATGAAATGCTCTCTAGAATCATGACTGTTTATGAATGTTTATTTATTGTATAATCGATACTAAATATAAAAAAAAATTGAATAATTTTTAAAGTGGCGAAGTTCTGCTGTGCCTCTAGATAAATTGTATAATAGAAATATAATAAAACTAAACTTGAGTTGATTTTAACAATTTAGATATTAGTAAAACTATTTCCATTTAATAGTTAATGCGAACTATCAAGTGGAATTTGTTTTTGTTGTTAATCAGTTCAACAACACTAACCTCAAGTTAATTAGTTGTACAGTTTTAATATCAACTTGAACAACTTAGGCCGCAAAACCCTCGCGAGGATCAGTTTAGTAGTCTCTGGGAAGTTTTGCTGGAAACTTTGATACTTCCGGTTTGTACAAGAGCTACAACTTATTGTGTTTGATAGATGTCTAATTTAGTGAACGATATATGCGGCATACGATTAATATCATGTTATCGTTGTAAAATGTTATTGTATGTATTAGACCAGAGCTGGAGTACTTCAAATAAAAGTAATTGAAAAAAGTATTTCAAATACTTTCAGTATTTGAAGTACTTTGCTTCAAATCCTTTCGATTCCCAGTATTTGGTACTTGGTATTTGAAATACTTTGCTTCGAGTATTTGGATTTGGGATTTGGTTTTCAGAAATACTGGTATTTGAATTACTTTGCTTGGTATTTCAAATACTCTCCGGTATTTCAAGTACTGTCCCGGTATTTGAAGTACTAGACTTAACAATTTATAGTATTTGAAATATGTTTTTTGATATTTCAATTAATTAAAAGTATTTGAAGTACTTGTAGTTCCATGTTTTAGATATTTTAAAAAACAAATTTCACTAAAAAATTGTTACTGCATAGCTGTTTTTATTCAGTAATCAGTGTTAACATTATGTGGGCAGTGGGGGATTTAGGGGGTTGGCTATAGAGGCTATAGCCCAGGGCGGCAAAATCCAGGGACGGCAAACTTTTTGAAAAATAGCAAAGGCACATAAAAACAAAAAAATATTATTATTAGTATGTACTAAGTATCAGAACATTAATTTATTTAAGAATGTGTTTTTTATTTTAACTAGACTAAAGTTCCTTATTATAGTTAACTGTACAGGGTGGTCACGCGAACGTTAGAACCTCATTTAATTTCGTTATTTTTGGAGTTACGTAAAAACGTTTAAAAATAAAAGTTATTTTCCAAAAATCATTTCAGAAAAACAATTAAAAGTCAAATTTCTGAGATACGAGCTTTACTTTGGTTTTTTTTTAATGGAATACCCCATATATTTTTACACCATTAGAAAGGCCATAGAAAAACCTTTTTCAATGATGTATGACGTATGGAATTTTTCTTAAAAACTAAAGTAGATATTATAAGTTTTATATTTTCTTACATTAAGTCATGGTAGTCCGAAATAGTAGTTTGTGCAACAAGAGTGGATTTGATATCCATATCGCACGATAAAGAAGTTTGAGTGCGATATGGATAATCCATTCGAGTTGTATGTACAGCATACTTTTTCTACGACCAGCTTAAGAAACTACAATATTTATTAAACATTAATATATTACACAAATACACACTGACAGTTACTTTGACAGCTTACGCACTAATTTGATTTTAAAATGAATAGTTGCATATGTACTTAATACACGAACTGTGATTGGTCCGTTTCATTTCATATCCATCCTAGAACTGATATGAAATATATCCGTTCAGTTACCTGGAATTGCCTACTTATCCATTCTAAAGACTGTACAGAAAACAGTAAATTTACATAAGGGAGTAGAAAAAATATATATCAATTATTGAAATTCTCCATTTTATTTAAAATAAAGTGAAATTAGATACTAACATGTATCTTGACAGAACTAACATATTGTTTATTTTAATTTACATACTTTTGTTTTCCAAGGATAATTTGATAAATTGTAAATTTATAGTAAATTAGACAAATTTTTTTTAAGATAAATACCATGTATATAATTAAAAAGCTATTTTTTATGGCTTTTCAAATGGTGTAAATATATATTGGACATTATTTTAATCAAAATGTATACATTTTTTATTTTGATTACATTTTGGACTTACGGTTTTTGGACAATTCTGAACAAGTTTCATTAACAAAATTTTCCGATAAAAATATGCCTAATATGATTTTTTTATTTTCCCCGCATATATTGGTACTGCAGGTGGCTTTGCAATTGTAGGAGGCGAATGCTTTTCTGGTCATAAGTAGATCCTAATTGGTTCCATACTTAAGTAAAATTTGATTCAAATCGGAAAAAAATGAAAAGTTATTAGGCTGTTACCATTTCAAGTGAAACACACTGTATAAAAGCCAGTGAAAAAAAAAAGAATTGAATTAAAAATTTTTCAATACTTAAATAACTCTGACACCCAACTTGCTTCTCAGTAAAAACAGTTTTTTATCGGTTTAATACATGTCTTGTATCATCAGCTGTAGAAAGACTCTTTTCATTTACTGAAATTATAAATGCTCCTAGAAGAAATGCATTAACTAATGGAAATTTCGAAAATTTGGTGCTATTGAAAGGTAATGGAAATAGATAGATCTCAATTTTATTATTTGTACTTGTACTTACCTAAAATTATTACTATGTTTTATATACAGTATCGGAAAGTCCTGGCTTAGATGTTGCATAGTTTCAACGACTTAACCGATCGCCCACAATAAAGGCGTCTACCAGAGCTCTAGCAGAGGGGCAAATAGTGACACGAATCAAGGCGGAAACAATTTGAAATTCCACAGACAGGCCGCCCACGCACATCTGGTGGGGAAAGCAGGTGGCACGATTGTAGAATGTGTTATATGATAAAAAAGAATAGAATAGTTGCTTTACTCTCGCTTGCTCTTATTGCCCATACCAAAGCGAACATTTTCCGATAGTGTATAAGTTGATTTTATTTATTACTTTCCTGATATTTGAAGGGAAATCGACCGCAGCAATATTTATTTTTGGTGGTTTTTATATTCATATAATAATAAATTATTTTTTCTATTGTTTTTGAATGATACTGAGTTAGAGAAAGCTGTTAATAAATAATAATAATAACAAATTATTAAGAGAAAAACTTAATAAATAAAAATTTTTATGGGTATTGGAAGAACTGTGGAGCATTTGAAATATGTTAAAGTACTTGAAATACTCGAGTATTTGAAATACTTTAGAGTAATTGAATTACTTTGAGATTTGAAGTACCTAGTGAAGTACTTCAAGTAATCTGAAATATTTGAAATACGGTACTTGCGATTTACTTGAAGTACTTTCGACAAGTATTTGGTATTTGAATTACTTTGCTTCAGATCATAGTACTTGGGAATTGGAGCAGCAAGTACTTTGTCAGGTACTTGGTATTTGGTACTTCAAGTACTTTCATTGGGTACTTTCAACAGCTCTGTATTAGACACATATTTATTTGTCACTATTGTTATAGAACCGAGCAAGAACGTCTTTCGATAAAAGACGAAAAACGCCATTTCACAAATTTTTCAGAAGTAAAACGAAAAGTTTTTTATTTCGAAGGACCTTTTCCATCCGTCGATGTAGATGAACTAATTTCCGGCTTATCCCCTAGAAAGACGGTTTTTATAAAGGAATATTTTTTGAAACAACGACTTAGAAAATCTTTCTGACAGAAAATCTTTACCTCCAGAAGTACGTCTTTCATCTGTGGACCATTAAATATTTTTCATAAATACAGCAAGAGAGGACTAATCCCAAAAGGCGCTTTCCGTTCGTCATAAAATTTTTAGAACAGTGCAATAAATTCTTGCTAGTAAAATTCGAATTGAGACTTGAAGTGTCTTTAAAACCACCGAATGGTAACTTAGCCGCTTTTTAATCACATCAAGAGGAGAATTTTGTAATTTTAATCAGAATTTTTGTGAAAAGCAACAAAGCCTAAAAAATAAGATGCCAACAACTACGTAGGTGTCGCTCGAAAGTGAGTCTCTGTCACATAGCCCTTAGTAGATTATAGGCCATTAGTATGCTTTCAGAAGTTGTAAAATAGCATGTAATTTATACGTAAGTATGGGAACAGCAGGATAACTTGAAAAATACGAATCCTAGAAAAAAACTTTAAAACAAAAGTTGTAGGAACTTTCTCTGGCTATCTGACGGTGACATTGTATTTGACCTTGGTCATGACCTTCAAGGCCATTTAAAGGTCAAGTCGATTTTTTAAAAAATTTTAACCCCGGAAATAAAACGAGCGGAAAATTTTACGTTCGGATATGACCTTCGGCACTTACAAAATTGACCTCTGAAGGTCATCTTTACTTGACCTTCAAAGACCTTGAAGTCATGGTCAACTTTAGTATTTAAAGTTTTTCTAGGATTCGTATTTTTCAAGTTATCCTGCTGTTCCCGTGCTTTTATGGTTTTGACAATTAAAATATCAAGTTAAGTTGAGTGGTTACAAATTTTCACAGAGCATACAAAGTTTAAGTGAATTAAGCATCGATCCCGTTTGTCTTTGGCTGCTGTTTGCAACAGTTCCTCTCAGTATATTTGGCAAAGATTTTCATCAGGTGCAGTGGTTGCTTCGATAATCCTTTTCAAGATCATTGAGGAGTAATCGTTTTTGTTGATGGTGGTTCTTCCAATTGTTTCTAAGAATAGTTGGCGAAGTTTTTCATCGGGTGCATCGATTTTATCGATAGTCCGTGCTTCTCCAACAATGTTTCTGGATTTTTTCCAAATGGCTACTCTTACAGAGGAAGAGAGAGTCGCTCTTTTGATGATGAGAGGATGGGGTAACAGACAGTGGTCATATAAGAAAGATTGCTATTCAATGATGTTCTTCGTAATGAAGGCGAAGGCATTTCCAAATCAACTGTCTCTCGTACCATCCGCCGATTTGAAGAAACTGGGACGAATAAAAATCGTCCGAAATCTGGAAGACCAAGATCGCAAATTACAGAAGAGCGACTAGTTGAAGTAGCACAATCATTGGTTGAAAATCCCAGATGGTCAATCAATAAAGCGTCTCAACAGCATGAAATGAGTCGATTTTCAGTACATAATAATTTGAAAATTATACAATTCCACCCTTACAAAATATATCTCGACCAAGAAATAAATGAAGATGATCCTGATCGCAGGTTGTAGTTTTGTGAAATTATGATGCAAAGAATTGATAACAACCGTAATTTTTTACACCAAATTGTTTTCTAAGACGAAGCCATTTCGAAATTTGTGGTGAAGTAAACCGTCATAATTTCAGATATTGAAGTAATGAAAATCCTCATTGATTGCTTGAAACACACGCAGATACCTCAAAAGTTGAATATTTGGGCAGGACTTTTTCGCGATCGAGTGGTTGGGCCTTCGATTTTAATGAAGTTTGGTTTCAGCAAGATGGCGCGACCCCACATTATGGAATAACTGTCAGAAACTATTTGAGAGATACTTTCCCCAATCGATGGATTGGAAGAGGAGAAATCATTGAGTGGCCAGCTAGATCACCATCACATAGCACCAAATGATTATTCTCTTTGGGGTTACATAAAAAGTAAAGTTTACTTTACCAAACCTCAAGATTGAAATGAACTGCAACAGCGAATAATAGATGTGTGTGCTGAGATTACACCAGAAATGACAAGAAGTACAATTGATAATTTTTATATCCGTCTAGCTCACTGTCAAACTATCAATGGTGAACATTTTGAACATATGCTGTAATAACAAGACAACTAAGGAAACAGCAGGATAATTTGAAAAATACAAATCCTAGAAAAAAATTTTAAATACCAAAGTTGTAGGAAATTTTCCTGGATACCTAACGGTGATCTTGGTTTTGACCTTGACTAGGGCCTTCAAGGTCATTTGATGGTCAAGTCGATTTTTTTAAATAGAACCCCCTGCTTTTAACTCCGCAAATGAAACGAGCGAAAAATTTTACATTCGGATATGACCTTCGGCGCTTAAAATATTGAAGTTTACGAGCAAAGTAGAAATGACCTTTAGAGGTCAATTTTGTAAGTGCCGAAGGTCATATCTGAACACCAAATTTTCCGCCAGCTCCATTTCCGTGGTTAAAAGTAGGGGGTTCCATTTAAGAAGATCTACTTGACCTTCAAATGGCCTTGAAGGTCATGGTCGGGGTCAAATACAAAGTCACTGTCAGATAGCCAGGGAAATTTCCTAGTATTCAAAGTTTTTTTTTCTAGAATTCGTATTTTTCAAGTTATCCTGCTGTTCCCATACTTTTATGCTACCCTGTATATTGTCAAAAAACTCATGAAATGATTAGTTCTGACGAATCATACAATCGTCCTACAAGATCCATTGAAGAAACTGGGAGTTGCCGACTGCAAATACTAACTTCTGTTAAACCTAAAATTTTTATTTCAAATATAGAAAATTATAATATGTAAAATAGCATAGTAGAATGCTCCCTAACTAAATTGGAACATATGCGCCATACGAGGTAATCCTCAAAGGCATGTTAACTCTCATGTCTTATTTAGAATGTCTTATAATTTTGAAGAAAAATGTTGCTAAGGTTTTTGGTTAAGCACATAATAATACGAAGGTGTAGAATAAATATGCCGATGCTGCAATATAGTTTTTTTTTAGCTAAATAATTGATAACAAATAAATGGTTTTTATTTCAATTACGTATGAAAATTCAATGAAAGTTAAATCAGTAGTAAAATGAAATGTAACATTTGTAATATATCACAATGTAAACTTGATAATCTGCCTTTGTTAAATATCAACTATATGTGTTTTTTTATATCTCCAAAATTATTAAATTGTATCAAAAGCTGTAACATACGACCAAAAGAATTTTTCATAAAAGATTTAGTTGCAGTGTCTTCTTAACGTGAAAAAACATATCTTAATTCTTAGAGTACTTACATCTAAAGATTCAATAAGCATTGCATGTAGGCAGTTTTTGAATCATTCAAATTGGACGATAATAAATAGACGATAAAGACAAACGGTACAAGTTATTTTTTATTTTTCATAACTTGGCATCGACCAAATTATTCTCATCGTTCGACCAATTACCTACTAATTATTTAAAAAATTATTTAAAAAATATTCTGAAAGTTTTATTGATTTTCCTCCCTTACACTTAACAAATCGCCAGGAAGACTAGGGTCAAGTATATTTCAAGTATTTAATTCCTCTGCAATCCCATCCATTGGTGATTGATCCGATATCATTAGATGCTCCAATGTGCCTGATTCGATTCATCGAGTATCCCGAATATTGATTCCGGTATGAGATGAATTATCTGATATAGCTTATAGCTCTCTCTTTATTATATGTCGTCCAACCGCAAACAATATTATCTGTACTTATTTCTATTTTAAATTAATTTGTGATATATTACAAGGCATTGTCTCCGATGATTTTATTAAATTATCTATACTTCATTATTTGATCGCTAAAAAGAGTTAGTTTAAGATAAAAATGCATAATACCATTGCACGGCATTTTGAGATCATTTTAAATTCATAGAATACGATGGTTAAAATGCAAATTTCAACACATTTCCTATACTAAACACGTAAGAGTATGATAGTGGTGAACTGAACTGTCATGGGCATCCAGCAGCACCTCTAGCCTGTAGTAGAGCGACGATGAGCTGTCATACTTATTTTGAACTACATTCTCTCCAAATTCAAACGCCACTAGGATTCGTTACATGCAATGATCTTCATTTATTATTATCCTCCTTTTATGGATTCGGTAAAGTGTTTAATACTAACAAAGATTTTACTAATGATTTGATTAAAATAAACACATGCAAACATTAATCCATCATTAACTATTATATAATTGATCTGAATTAGTTTGCATAAAGTTCCTTCCAACCTAAAAGATACAAAATATATTACAGTTTCGATATCTTGCACGTCTTATTTTTGTGTGTTTAATAAAAAACCTTGGAAACAATTTTGCTCGAAAGTTGTAATACAATAAATATAGTACTCCACCATGGTATTTTATACCGAGAGATCGAGAAAAACTGAACGTGACGTCACACGGAAAAGTCACTAAAATTATCAAAATTGATTTCTATTCTACATACATTATTAAAACTAATTTCCTATGTTGCTAGTCACTGTTACCAATCTGATGTTTGTCATTTTCGCTAATGTTATTATTATTAGCTTGTGTTTATGTTTATGTTTATGTTTGATTTATCATTTATCTCCCCTTTTGACTAATAAATCAGTGTTTTTCAACGCAATCAGTACACTGTCTCTTGTGTGGCAAGTTAATAAAGAAACTCGCATTTTGTGTAAATACTGTAATTGACTATATTTAAGGTTACTGTCGCCAACGTGAAAATGAAAGTACAAGAGAATAGTACATATGTATGCAGTATGTAGGCGGCACAAAAACAATCTTTAGGGAGCGGCACGCTCAGTCTTTCTTGATGTCCCCGTATACGTGTTAAATTTTAAATAAGTTTAAGCCTAACAGCTATAATTTCTATACCCCAGTGATGGAAATTAAATATACTGACATATAATAAATATGTATTCTAAAGGTTAACTTCTTACACAGAATAATAATTATTATGGTTGTCTATGTGAAGATAAATAAAAATGTATCTCAGTTTGATCATCATATACAATATAATTAGAGAAAGAGATATGCTCGTCAATTTTCCGCGCTAGATATCCAGAAACGTATTTAATAAGAACTATTACTTAAAATTTGTGGCGTAGCTCGAGTGCAAATAAAAAACCTCAAAGCCTTTCCACACATATCCGTGTTATATAGTAGAAGGCATGTTTATTGAATTTAAATATTCCTGTAAATTTATATATATTGGTTGCAAAAATTCTTAATGGAATAGTAGGAAGCTTCCCAAAAAAATTATGAAGTCAATAAAAAAATACGTGGATATGAAAGTAATATGGTAGATACAAGAAGTAAAACGAACGCAAGTAAGTTAGACATTGCATTAATTAAAAGCGTATATTATTTAACTAAATATTTGAATCAATTAAATTATTCTTTTATTTTGAAATAAAGTTATAATAATTTTATTCACAGCATCCCAGAAGGAAAGCCTTGTCTGTCAAAAGAAAGTAATCATATTTCCAGCTTTTATTTCATAGAAGGAAAATCCGTAATTTTTTATTTAACATAAAAATATTTACTCACTTATTCCTTGCGTCTTGGGCGTATTTTTAGATTAATTTTTTTTATAAAACTACAATTTCTGAATATTGATTTATTTATAACATGTTATATTTAGCTTTGATGGTATTTTAAGAACGAGAACTACACATTTTCAATTACCCCTATCGTCACATTATAAGGCGCAAGTAGTCTATTTGTCGCACCACTATAGCCGAAACTATGTGTCTTTCGTCTTTCACGAAAAACTGTTTCTCTTGCATACTCAATATGGTTATTTGTAACCTACATTAAAAAATATGCTTAAAATATAGATATAATAAATACCTATTATTTCTGCTTACATCATTGTTAAAAAATATTATTTTGGGTATTCAGCAGATAACTTTCAAAGAAAACATTCGTTTCTTTCATATACCATTGGTGCAAGTCTGACCAAAAAAGGAAGGTCAACAAGACTCCCCCTACGGTGACTTGTCGACTTCTTTCATACACCTACCATATCTAAGATTCAGCATGAAAAGCAATAAAACAACCACTCTTTCTATATATTGATGATTCAAGTCTGATCATGCTAATATATATAATATTAAGTATCTCTAGCCCTACCTAGAGGATACTACATCACAATCAAATGTTTATTACATTTCAATGTCAAGAAAATACTAAAAGGCACAAAGAAAATAGTTATAAAATTTCGCTCACCGCATGTAATAAACGTTTGATTGTGATGTAGTATCCTCTAGGTAGGGCTAGAGATACTTAATATTATATATATTAGCATGATCAGACTTGAATCATCAATATATATAAAGAGTGGTTGTTTTATTGTTTTTCATGCTGAATCTTAGATATGGTAGGTGTATGAAAGAAGTCGACAAGTCACCGTAGGGGGAGTCTTGTTGATCTTCCTTTTTTGGTCAGACTTGCACCAATGGCATATGAAAGAAACGAATGTTTTCTCTGAATACCCAAAATAATATTTTTTAATATAGATATAGTTTTATAAATATTTTACAATATTAAAACAAGATTGGAGAATATTATTTAGATATTAAACAAATCCCCAACATATACACTTTTTTATTTATTTAATAAGAAATTACCTGCTTTCTTAATACTGTTGCCCTAATCTGGGCACGCTAATATACTAGTCAGGTAAATACATTAAGGCAACAATATAAAGAAGGTAATAAATAATAATAAAAAAGTGCATATGTTGTGATTTGTTTAATACCTAAATAATATTCTCTAATCATGATGAATACACCAGATGAAAGCAAATAAATAAAAAATAATTAATTTTAAAAATTAAAACAAGCTTTTCAGGATCTTGACGTTTTTTAATTTTATAGATTTAATTACCTTACCTTTCTTCATCAATTTTAGACTAAAATAATTTAGGCTTGTGCTCTAAAATCAGCATTGTATATGGCATGGACTCATAGTGATCTAATACTAAATTATTTAATGAACGTACATTCCCTTGCTAACGATACCTAAATCCGATTCATTGAAAGTCCAAGAGTTGGCACTGCGTGCGGCCTTATTAGTAACTGTCTATAATCTACGGTAGTTTATAGGTATAATTGTCCATAAATGTATAGTGCAAATAAAAAACCTCAAAGCTTTGCCGCTAAGGAATTGAGGGGAGAGCGGAGCATGCTTTATTTTTCTACAGTATATTAAATAATAAATATAATGTATTACTTGAAGACCTAAGTGGATAAAGGTGTTATGTCACACTTTTAAAGTTTTGAGTAAATTAAATAAAACGGTTTTGAGTTGGAACTTATTTATTTTGTCTTCGATTCAAATAAATAATACCTCATAAAATAGATAATTTTGGGTTGTTCTTTTGTGTACTCTAATATTAAAGAACAATATCAAGCTCTTATGAAATTAGACTTTTCTGTCCAAAACTGTGTACATCCACTAAAATTACTGGTTGTATGTATGACATGGCGCCTTTATAATTAAAAAGTTTCTATAAAATATTACAAATTTAGAATTCATCGTTTATTGGGTGTTAAATCTATATCAGGAGTGTTCAAAAATTGCATAAAGTAATTTTTTTTAAAAATGCGACATAACACCTTTATCCACTTAGGTCTTCACTTAATACATAAAACATCATTATTCTCATGTAATACTATTTCAAACAACAAGTTTCAAAAACGAATCTTTTCACAGGACTGTGACAGTTTGGTGGAACGAGCCGAAGGCGACTTCCACAAGTCTAATAAATGTGAAAAAATGTTTTTAAACGTGTTATTTACAATATCTCTTCTACGGCAGCAAGGAAAACAAACAAATTCATAAGTAAACAGATCAACCAGTTTTAATAAACTTTAAAAGTGACTTGGTTTGAAGGCTTCAAGAGTGATGATTGGTTGTTAATTAAGTCGGTTGCTACGAATCTGAATAGGCTAGCCTACTTCAAAAGATACAAATAAAAAGTGTCAGTTCAGTTTTTGACAGGACTGTGTGAAAAACATGACAGTATGGTGTTTTTTTGGATTTTTGCAAACATTGTGTAAAAAAGACAGCTTCGAGTCATGATTACTGTGCATTATTTGTCGTTTTCGAAGGCAGTCGTAGAAGAACTATATTTTGACATGAGAAATTAATAGAAACTCAGCTCTCTTAATTAATATTTCTCAGACTTGTAATACAACTACGCGAATTACCGCCTCTAATGTCGGTGTTAAGCAGCCTATAAACATTGAAGCATGTTGCGATGCACGGCATCGACTCCTTAAGTTTCATGAAACTTGCATCGGTTTCAGATCACCTCAACATTACTAATTCCTGATAGTTTGTGAAGTGATGCTAACTGATGTAATCTGTGTATATTTATAAATTCTTCCCAAAAATCGGTATCTGTGTTCATTATTCAGAACATATCTCGCCATACTCGCCAACCAGAATGGTATACTGATTCCCGCATGGATGATCTTCCGACTCCAGTACGCTGATGCCAATCTATATATACTGTAACTTGCATCATGAAACTTGGGAGTCGATGTGTGCATCGCAACATGCTTTAATGTGTGTAGGCTGCTTTAAACCCAGAGTAATAGCAAACAGAGCCGCACTTTGATTTTATTTGTCATTGTCGCGAAGGACGGGTAATACGTTAACCAATGCATAAGATATTGCTTTCTTGACATAAGCAAAACAAAGTAAGATTTTTTATTTACCGCATTAAGTATCTATTTGCCGAAAACACTATTTTGAAATCTCTAATATTATTTTGTTCATCTTAATACTCAAAAATTTGAAGTACAGCTCTGTAGTACTCTTGTCAGCATGTAATAATATAAATAAGACGTTATTTGATATTTCTATAATCAATTTTTGCAGCCTTTTTCATTTGCAGTATAAGTATGTAGTGAACTATACTCGAATATTCACTTAGGGAAATTATCGAATATTTTTCTTTCTCAGGTAAAATCCATAAAATCAAGATTTCATTGATAATGTTAGTTTTAAGGTAATGCGTCATTGACATTTAAGAAGAGGGCGACTCTATATTGATACTCTAGGAATTGTTATGCCAAACACAACTTACGCTTTCTATTTTGATTAAAATACGTTTTTATTTACATTTGTTGGTTGATATTTTGAAAACATAGCACAGCCTCGTGTTTTTATGCCACGGTTTGCGCTAGTTATATTATCATGAGAACCAAGATTTCATGTAAATAAAAATCTATTTGATGAAATCGTAACATTTTTGTGCTATTACTTATAAAGAAATGCGCTTTTTAGTTATGATTCTGGCAAACATTTTATTTTAAATATGGAATTTATAAAGTTTAACAGAATGGAATTATTTCTCTAAATCATTAACATTTTGATTTATATACGTCGACAATCATTATTAATATGCAATAGTTTATATGGGACTAGCATAGCAAATTATTAAATAAATATATTAATTAATTCAATATAGAGTGATGGTATATTTCTGCATATCCAAATATTATTAATAAATTATATGAAAATAGTTTGGAATTATAATTAACTCAAATATTATGTAGAGCTAGCGCCAAATAATTAGCAGAACGATAAATTTGTCTACAGAATAAATATTAAATCAATCCGTTGTAATTAACTTTTTAAAACATTTCTTCAATTAAACTCATCGAAATAATCCTGAAATTTTCCTGCTACTACTGAGAGTCGAACTTACGCAAACCCAAAATTTACAGTTCATAATTTTCTACAACCTAAAATTTTTTCTATTTTTATATATTTTTTATTTTGATTGTTCAATTTTTAAGAGTTGTTAGACGAGAATTTTGAATTATGTGGAAACAAATAAATCCAAAAAACTTTTCAATGATATTATTTTATATCGACCCTTCCAAATTGGAAAACCATGATATCCATAATAATGCACTCAAAGAACAATAACAATTTATTAAGCAATAATCTTATTTGTTTAAAACACAAAACAACTTAGCCATTTTCCTATCGACTGCGACAATTAGATTATTGCTTAAAATTTCCTAAATTGTATAAAAATGGACACTCTTGATTATTTTTATTTTTTGTAAGTTGACAAATTGACCAAAAATGTTGGATGAACTTAGTTCTTTTCGAAATTTCATTAGTAACCTGTTTTATTTTTCGTTACAATATGAGCTATATAACTAGAAATATTAAAGAAAATCCGCGGATAATGTTTCCGATAAGTTCTAGCAAAAACATTGCTTTAGTAAGATAATTCATAACAGATTTTAGGTTTACTACACTAATATCAAAGAGAGCAGAGCTGATCTCATACTCTTTACGGAAATCTGACTGACGTAAAGGTAATATCTTGTAAATGAAAATAGTTAGTAATTTGGCCATACAATTTTTTCCATCATATCATCATAGAGACACTCCTGTAGCAAAATGCTTAATACTTTGTATTTTCGTACTTTTTATCATAAAATATTACCTTTGTTACCGCACTTTCGTCTCAGCATATTTTACACCTTTTCCTATTTTCTCGTTTTAGGCATGAAATCCCAAAATGAAACAAAAAGTCACTATTTTAAGCAGGACAAAAATTATAAACAACTGAATTAATTGTAAACCAATAGTAATACGCAAATTTCTATATTATGTTTGTATAATTATGTTTATATCTGGAATTACCTATCACGAACAAATAGTTAAACACCCGTTTCAGTGACATTGTCTGTGTTTATTGTAAAATTCATGTTTTATATTCATTATCTGAAATATAAATTGTGGAGATAAAATTAAAAACGAACATAAAGTTTATCTAATTATATAATGTTTATATAATTTATAAATCAAATCAGTAAATATAATTTTTGGATTTCGATTATAAATGGATCAATACGCAAAAACAAACTACAATCGTTCTCAGGGTTAAAATATATGTGAAGTCATGTATCATTCGATATACGTTACCATTTCAAATAAAAAAAAGTGATTCTACGGAGGAGGGGAGAAGCAATCATAACATAATCTGGTATTATGTCAATAGATGCCAACCTTCAAAAATAAAAATCTACCCGCCTCGATATTTTTTCAAATTATTTTTTACGAGTTTCTCAGTATATTTTATTTTAAATGAGACATCATGTATGCTATGATAGTGTGCTGTAAACAGACAAGTTTAAATGTTAATTATCTTAGAAATAATGGCACTTAGATCAAAAATGTTAACGACGAAAATAGAAGACTATTAATTAAATTTTTCAAACGATTTTTTGAATATTTCTACTGCATAAAACACGTTATGACTTAAACAACGTCCTTCCTCACATTTTTTAAATGAAAACGTTAGTAGTTAGTAATTAAAAAAATATTATTCTCAGACTGTTTCCCCGTTAACATGTACCATGACCGAGACGCTCAAATTTTATTTTCTGTTTATAGCACTTTCTTCAGAAAGCACTTTAAACTATAAGGGATTTTAGAAAAAACGTAAAATTTTTGTTTTTTTGCAAATATCTCAATAAATATGAGTTTTAGCGCAAAAATAGTAGAGATCAAAAATAAAGCTTATAAACTGAAAATGATTTTTTGTTTATATGTAGGTAATATTAATGGATTCGGCGATATTTATATTTAAAGATGGCATCCTAACGTTTACAAGATAGAGCATTTACATTAAATGTTGAATATCTTAGAGACTACGACACGCATAAAAAATTCTAAGGACCAGAATTAAAGATAAATTAATCAAGTTTCAAAACGATTCTTGATTTGTTTCTGTATGATAAAAAGCAAATAACTTTAGGCGGAAACAATGTGCATCTTCACATTTTTTTCAACAACATGTCGTCATTTTGTTAATGTAATTATGCAGTAAATAAAAAAATATCTCAAAAATACTGTTGTCCGTTAATATATAGCATCACCTAGATATCCAATTTTATTGTCCGTTTAAAATACCTGCTCTAAAAAAAAAAACTTCCATCCGCCATATTGGAGCCACCATTTTGATTTTTTTAAATTTCTGTGGAATATTTTTCTTTAAAATAACATTTACGTACATCTGGTAAATTTTTGTTTTATATTATTCTATTCACCAAACAAATGGCTTGTATGAACTAAAATCGAGATATAATAAGAGCAAATAATTTCTTTATTTTACAAACTTAGTAGATTCCCTATAATTTTAGTACATCCGTTTGAAAGTTGTACTAAAATCTAAACCCACACATGGAAGAGTTTCCGTGTTATACTTGAGCGTTTATGCTCTTTTGGCAGGACGGTCTGAAAATTATATTATTAATTCCTATCGGATTTATCCTGTTCCGCTGATACCGAGATATAATTTGGTTCAATGAAATATCGAGCAAATGGCAATTCAATTTCCTTTAAATGTGAAAATTTAGGAAGGAAGTTTATGTAAAGTTATCCAATGGAAAAATCTACGTGTGCACTGAAATTTATCGAAATAGATGTAATAATGCTTCAAATATATTTTTTGCAGGATGAGCTACTATTGACACAAGAAAAATTCTTCGTTGCTCTTTATATAACGCTGCAACGTAGAGTATTTTAAAGTAGAGTGTTTTAAATAATTATTGCTAGAGAATCTAGAAAATTTGTTTGCAATGAATAGTGGTGAAGGATTTATCTACATTTTTAGGAGTTCTACCTTTGCAGGCATGTTCTGTCATCCTTAGACTGTTTCGAGCTTGTTAGCTCTCATCAGCATGGGACAGAGTGAATGTATCTGTAGAAGCAAATTCTTTTATAACTTTTGTACTGTGACTCATAATAAGTCAGCGACTTGTAAAGTAAAACTTTACCGACATCTATTACAAACATTTGAGAGCCCTCAGAGAAGCTCTTTGCGTATGGCAAGACAGTAAAATGCCAAACATTTAAAATGATCGTTCGCTGAGGCTTCTTTTGATATAAGAAAAAGGTTCTGGAAGTAGTGCATGCTCATCTACCAATTCACTCCCTAAAAAATCTATTTGTCGTGATGTTTAGATAAAGATGACATTTCCATCTGACTCATGTAGCTTTCCTAGTACATATGATGGATCATTTCAATGCAAAAATATGCTATGTTTTGCATTTAATTAGTCGGTATAAATAATAACATCAATTTGGCACATACAATCAAAGGATTTTTTTTAGTACTAGTGAAAATCGATCTAGTTACAGTGGAAAGTCGTGGCAATTATGGCGTTAATGCTGGCCTATACTCGATCATTCTCGCCATTGTCGTCTTATATAAGTGCTATTTTATCTACTAATAGAAAAACGATATTATGAGCCACTATCTTTTGCCTTCGTGAATCAGTGCCTTCCCCTCCACTATCCTACCATCTCCTCCATCATCCCACCGTTTCCTCCCACTTTCCCAGCATCTTCCACTATCTTTCCACCACCTTTTTCTAGTTTGCCACCACAATCTGGTTTTCTCATTGTCTCCCCTCACATTCCTACCATTTTTCTCACTTTTACCCCATCTCCCACATTTATTTTATTTTCCCCTCTCTACCTTCCCACTACTTTCCCTCACTTTTCCATTATCTTCCCCCAATTTTTCACCGCCTCCGATAGAAAGTTGCCTATTCTTTTTTCTGAAAAGGTGTATAGAATTTTATTAAAATACGTTGAGCCATTTTCGGTGTTCTGAAGGAGTATGGTACCTACGTTGCGATGCTGCGTCTCAAGTAGTTTCCACAAACACCAAAATACTTGAATACTATTACTCCACGCGCGTTTAGTCAACCATGTTAACATCATCTGGAGACGATTAAAACCAAAACAAAAAAGTCTCTGAATTAGTTTGTCTTCTGGAATCAGACTACCTAATAGAAGAAGAAATATTGCCAGCTTCCCGCGGAAAGCGCATTACTTTAAGACCTCTGTTCCAGAAGTTCCCAGAATTGTTCACTGAAGTACCAATTCAAGCAACCACAGTGACAATAAACACAAAATCACCGTTCAGCATTAAACCCTATCCTATTTCTCCAACAAAGAAAGAGATAATGTGTAATCAAATAGAAAAGATTCTGCAGTACCGCAAAAGAATAGTTCTCCTATCATTATAATAGAAAGTCCCGGCAAGATGCCTCGCTTCTGTATTAACTATCGACATCTAAACGAGGCCTCGGTAGACGAAAATTGCTAACGTGTTCACAGTGTTAGATCTCAAGAGCGACTATTGCCAAATCCCTTTTGTAGAGTCGTCAAGAATTTTTCAACTTTCACCACATAGGATGAAGCATCTCACCGCTTTAATGTGTGCTCCGCGTATCTTTCAAAAGTTCATGGCAAGGGACGTTTTTACTGGGTAACTCCATCACTTTTGTAAGGTATACCTTGATGATATAATTATCTATAGTGAAAATATGGATAAACACTTGATCCAAATGATTCATGTGCTTAATTTAAAGGTGTCTCCAGAAAAATGTGTAGTAGCCTCAACCAGTATAACTTACCTCGGCCATCAGATAAATACCAATACCAGCAGTTACAAAAACATATCCTTCAGATCCAGAGCTATCGTGTGCCTACGACGAGACATCAACTTCAGAGTTTCCTTGGCCTATGTAATTGGATACATGAATATATCCTCAATGTTGCAATCATTATTGATTCGTTCAGATTTTAGAAAGACATTTATATTACAATCCGATGCATCTTTGATGGGAATATCTGAAGTGCTATATCAAATGGGGGATAATGACCAGAAGCACATCATACTTTATGCTAGCAATACCTTGTCGCATATTAAAGAGTTACAATGTGTGAGTGTCGTTAACTATATTCAAAAAGTACAAGATTTATTTGGCAGATCGGTCTTTTATAGTTAGAACAGACAACAGAGAATTATTATAATTAAATAAGCATAAGGTTGAAAAGACAAACTTCGCGCGCTGGTCATTATTGCTGCAGGAATAGAGTTTCAAGATAGAACACAGTCCTGGCAATGAAAATATTTTAGCAGACCTCTGAGTAGAAATCCTCAAGGGCCGAACGTCAAAGCAGACGACGAAGAGGAAAGGATGTACCTACCAGATTTTTCGTATAAGGAACGCATATCAGCGATAACCATATTTGAATTACACGAGGAGATGATAGAGGCACAATATCATTCCAGAGATATACAAGACCAAATTCAACATTAGAATTCTCTAATGCAACAAGCAGATAAAACAGTGGCGAGAATTCATCAACACCCATCCAGTGCTTGAGTGAGCACTTTGGACAAAGGCGGAACATATTAAAGACAAATTATATGTACCAAAACGTTTGGCAGCCATATTCGAGCTATGGTGAAACATATTCAAACAGTAAGACAACCAAAAATTCTGAAAATACATTTCTTTCCTTTGAATCGTTAAACAAATGTGAAAATATCGAAAATTCTAAGAGAAAACAAACAAAAATACCTACCTTTTCAAACTTACTATTAAGCTATCATGGTTTGTGAAACATGGAGTATAAAGTGGATAATTGGATTTTATGAATAATCAAAACCTATGTTAATTATTTTATGCAAATTATCCTCATTAACTTAATTAATTTGCAAATGAAATTTACAGGTCATCGAGAAATATAGTAAATTTTGATGTTTAATTAAAAATTTTATTTTGCTTCTTTTATTAATAATAATAATAATATATTAGGTTAATGTAAATCAGTTAAGTGCTCAATATAATACACTTATTAATATAAAGCTATGATACTGTTATATAAATATACAGTGTGTCCCCCGGATGGGCTACCGCATTCTTAAGAAATTTCTTATTTTTGATTTGCCGAGAAAAATTCATTCTTTCTAAAAAGTCCTCGAAAAAGTTTTGCTTGTCTTAGGAAGTCATAAACTGTTGTCAAAGTTAAGATAAATATAGGGTATTATAAAAATTAGAAAATATTAAATCGACTTTAAGCAAACTCTTTTTAAAAAAATTTTATGAAAACTTGTATTTAACAAAGTTTTTTCAATTATGAATTAAAGCTTAAATACGCAGTTTAGTTGCAAAATAAGGAAATAACAATTTTTCAACAAAAAAGAAAAATATTTTATGGAACTAAGTTGAAAACTATTCCACATGACCTCTTCTAGTAGACATTTTTCTAATATTTTTCTAAATTTTTTCTAGATAAGGTTACATCAAGTAATGCCATGAATTAATGTCAATGCCAGTGTAATAGATATGTATTCGTATTTTGTATTTGCTAAAAAAATATTAATTACTAATTATTGAATTATACTAACCCTGGAGCAACGAATTTATCTGGTCAAATGCTATTGCATCGGAAATATTTCTTATAAATACTCAATAGAAGTTTTTATCGAGAAGTATCCAGATGTTAAAGTCACTCGCAAAGAAGTACGTAAATTAATTTATAAATCTGATTCCACTGGAGATGTAAAAATATATATATATATATATATATATATATATATATATGTATATATATATATATATATATATATATATATATATATAAATATGTTAGATCACGGTTCACATGAATGACTTTTTAAAAACTTTTATTTAGTTACATGGAGCCAACGTTGGCTCTTGGAGAAGGAATATAATAATAAATTAGAAGTGTTGCATTCTAACTGAGTTTAATAACTGATTCAACAAAGCGTGTTTAGTCATATTTATAACATACAGAACCTGAGTAAGCAAAATATATAACAAAGGAATTGCAGTTCTGCAGTCTGCACAAGTTATGAGAAACAAAGGTGTAATATGATATCTTGAAGATAAGCAATTAATAAGAGAAGCTGTTATCGTGAAATATGATATACCTGTGAAGGTTTATTATGGCTAAGTCGCAATAAGATAGCGTGTAATATTATATAACAACTTCCCCCTTAATAAAAAAGTTGATGTTATGCAGCAACTTTTGAAAATTGTTAAAACGTTAAATGAATATAATGCAAAAATAAATTGAAACAATGTTGAATGAATACAAAGCAAAATAATAAAATAATGTAAAAGTTAAAATTGGTAAGCGATAATAAAACATTACATAACGTAATAAGGATAAAATACAATAGTCTAAATTAATAGACAAGGGTAAAACTCCACATGAAAGTCTATGTTAACTCGATGTCCTCTTCTTCTTGAGGTCTAATACCGGGTCGCTTTCTTGGAGGGATCAGTCTAGGAAATTTGGTAAATACTCTGCTTCGCTCTGAAGGAGGTGAAGGAGGGTTATCCGTTGAGGGTTGGATTCGCAATGCTCCACATCTTCTTCTTCTGCATTTACAAGTTATGTAAAGTAGAACTAATAGGATGATGAGAGTGATTATGAAATATGTGAACCAAGATATGTGTTTGGTCACAAAAGGTTCGTTTATGAGGTCATCCAAGTCTTTGGAATATTGGTCCAATTTGTTTTTAGCAATATCTAGGTCTTCTACGTCGAGATTGTTTAATTTGAGAGGTTTTAATTTTGGAATTTCGATTTTGTCGGGCATGTGATTACAGCATTCAAAAGGAATTTGGATAGGATGTGAATTGTCCTTAATTTCGGAAAAGTCTTTGGCACTGGCTTGTATTCTAGTAATGCCTGCATAGGCGTAACATCCTGGTTGTAGTTTGATGATGGAATTTTTGTTGATTAACTCTGTTGTGGATTCTCTCTTTGGACAGTTGATGGTAATGTGAAGTGGTTCGGAATTAATTACTAGCCATGTGTTGTCTTCAAGTTCTTGGACGTTGTATCCCTGACTAATAATGAAGGAAGTTTGACAGTTCTCTGGAAGTTTTGGCAATGGTTTTAGTATTCTGGCTTCACATATGGCATTTTGGTCGATAGGATAGGCAAACAGGTTCGAACATAGTTTGGTTCCAAAATAAAGTGGTTTGCATTCTTTCAAATTTTGTATAGGTATGTACATCAAAGAATCATCATCTCTCGCGATATATTTTTGTGAAATAGATAAAATGTGATGTAGACCAGTTCTGTTATCAAGTATCGGGATAGGATATAGGCGATAGGTGTTATAATTTTGGGGTTCAACAAGTGGTATTGTTAAAACAAATACTAAGTTAGAATCCATTTGAAACGCTTGTAATTCAATAATATCCAAATACTTAGCAACTGCCGATAATTTAATGGGGAGAGGCAAATTGTTCCTTCGTAAGCTCTGTGAAATTTCTTGTAATGCTGTTACCAAATGATTAGGGGTTATGATTGACGTGTGAATGATTCCTAGTCTGGCAAATGTTATTGAATTTAGAATGTCGTTTAAATTATCTTCGATATACAAATAGCTTGCCATTAATTGTTCGGAAATGTATAAAAATTTTAGTTTTATGTGAGCAGCCTCGATAGCTTGAGTCATTGTTTGAATTGTGTGTTCTATTTCTTCGAGATCTTTGTTAAAGGTTTCCTCGTCAATTTGTAATTTTTGTATAGTCGAGTTGAAGTTTTTAATAACAGAAGTTGTAACTGAAATTTGATTTTTGATTAAGTTTTCCAATTGATGTTCGTCATTATTTAGTTTATTTATACAATTAGTATAGTACTGGCCATCTTCAGCATCTAGGTTACCAGTTATGGATTTGAATATTGTACCGATACCGTTAAGTATTCCTCGTTTATATCTTTTTGTATCTGAAAAGATTTCGTCAAATTTCATTTTTATAGAGTTGGATATTTGTGTTAAAAGGTTAAAGTCTGTTTTAATTTCACTCGTAAAAATAATTGACTTATGATCACCATTATGGAGAGTGTATAGGATTCTGTCTAAGATATTTTGATTTTTGTCAAAAGCTAGTTTGAGGGATGAAATGTTTTTATGCACTAGTAGAGTCCATTTGTCATTTGTCACCACGATGTCCGTGTCTTGGTGGTAGTATACACCAACGGTGTTATTGATTGGGATAATTTTGTATTGACAGAGTGCTGATCCGAACAGCAGGAGAAACCTGAAAATAAATTTAATTTTCAGTATATGGTTTCATTCTATCAAAATTTACTTTGGTTTTTCGTTTCGAGGTTTAATAAGGTAGCAGAATTTTGAAAAATTTCTTTTATTTTAAAAGGACCGTTAAATTTGTTTTGCAGTTTGTTTTTGATTTGTGATTCTTTTACGTAAACTAAGTCACCTATTTTGTATTCGGGTCGTTTTTGGGGAACATTTCTATCAAAGCGAACTTTCGCTTTCTCCTTTTGAGCTTGCGTTCGACTACGGGCTATTTTATAGTAGTGAGATATTCTGTTGTTTAAATCCCTAACGTATTTGGTTATTAACTCTTTTTGGTTATACAAAGTTTCAGGTGGTCTGTTGGACGTATGTCCAAATACAAGTTCGTATGGGGTGAAACCGTGTGTTTTATTTACTGAATTGTTATAGCATATTACTGCATATGGTAAAATTGTGAAAGGATGTTCGTTCGGGTTTTCAGTTTTATGAATTCTTATCATTTCAGCTAGAGTAGCATGAAATCTTTCTATGGATCCGTTCGATTGGGGATGTCCTACGCTTGAATACGTCAGTTTTATGTCGTAGAGGGTGCAGAGATCTTTGAGCAAACGGTTGTCAAATTCGCCACCGTAATCGCAATGGATTCTTAGCGGGGTGCCGTAATGTTGAAAGTATAACAACAAGGTATTTACGACAGATTTTGCGGATTTGTCCGGGACTGCATAGGCTTGTGTAAATTTAGTTAACTCGTCGCGAATAGTTAAAGCGTAATTTCGAGTTGGGAATTCAAATAAATCGATATTAATTCTTTCGAATGGTGTTCTTGGGGTTTCTGTGACTACTAGAGGGTTGTTAAGGTTTTTCCGGCATACTTTAGTCTTTTGGCAAGTTTCGCAATTTTTTATAAAATTTTCAACGTCTTTAGTTAGACCTTGCCAAGTATATTTTTCTCTAATTCTTCGAATCGTTTCATTTATTCCACGGTGTAGATTATTTTTACCAAAATGATTTTGCTCCAATATAATTGGAATTTCATCTTCGTCGGCAGTTCTGACGATATCTTGACAAATTACTACTTTTAAGTCTTTTTCCGCAAAAATGAATGATAGGATTTCAAGGATGGGGAGGTCTAAGTTATTTTCGACAAAGTATGTCTTAGAGAGATCTAGAACATCTTGGTTTTTAAATAATACCAAAAATAAATGTTCAATTACGGATTCGATATCAAACGGTAGGGGAATGATAAAATATCTCCTATGTCTGACTGTTTTGCTCGATACAATATTGATTTTATCGTTATGAAATTCGGGGTTTTCTTCGAATATGTCCTCAATAATTTTGTGATGTAGGTCTTGTAAGTTATTTTGTTGGAAGAAGGTTATAATATCTTTATGTTCTCGATACAAAAGTTGTTTGTTCGAGGCTTTGATTTTCGAATAGTCAATTAAAGATGTTGTTTTATATAGGTTGGTGAAAGTTTCAAATTCTCGGGAAATTTGTTCGTTAGTGATTTCGTTGTTATCGTCTGGGTTTTCGTCGTCGTCTGACTCTTCGTCATTCGCGGCTAGAACTTTTGAATAGAATTTGGAACATTCGGAAAAATGATTAATTTTGATTCTGGAAAGTGCGTCCGCGTTCTTATTGATTTTACCGGGTTTGTAAATTATTTCATAGTCGTACTCTTCTAATTTGAGTCGCCAACGGGCAAGTCTACTTCCTGGATCTTTTATAGAGAATAGCCAGGTGAGTGGTCTATGGTCGGTGACAAGCTTGAACTTTCTACCATACAGATATGGTCTAAAGTGCTTTACACTCCATACTATCGATAAAAGCTCGCGTTCAATCGTTGAATATTTAGTTTCTGCACTGCACAAGGTTCTAGAAGCATAGGCAATGGGTAAATCTTTGCCAATAGGCCCCTGGCTCAGCACCGAGCCGACGGCAAATGCGCTCGCATCAGTGGTTAGAACGAAAGGTTCATCAAAGTTGGGGTAGATTAATATCGGAGTGGTCGTTAATGTTTGTTTTAAATTTTGAAAAGAATTTATACAATCATTGTCGAAGAGAAATGGTATGTCTTTTTGTAGTAGTTTTGTTAAGGGCTTGGTAATCTTGGAGAAATTAGGAATAAAGCGCCTATAATATCCGGCTAAGCCTAGAAATGATTTAATTTCTTTTGGATTTTTCGGTTGAGGAAAATTTAAAATAGCGTCAACTTTCGAAGGGTTTGGTTTTACGCCGTCTTTTGTAATTAGGTGTCCTAAATAAGCGACTTCCTTGCGGAGAAACTCGCATTTGTCTGGTTGAATTTTGAGGTTGGCTTTTTGAAGGCGTTTAAAGACTTCGGTTAGACGGGAAATGTGTTCATGAATTGTAGGAGAGTAAATAATAATATCGTCCATGTAGACGAGACATCGTTCATTTTGAATACCTAACAGGATGTTATCCATAACTCTTTGAAAAGTTGATGGAGCGTTTTTGAGTCCAAATGGCATTCGCACGAATTCATAATGACCGTTCTCAACTGTGAAAGCAGTCTTTTGAATATCTGCGGGATTAATTTCGATTTGGTGGAAACCAGAAGCCAAATCTAAGGTTGTAAAATATTGGCATTTGCCAAGTTGGTCTAAAAGATCGGAAATGTTGGGCAGAGGATATTTGTCACCAATTGTAACCTCGTTGAGTTTGCGGTAGTCGACTACGACGCGCCATTTCTGTTTACCAGAAGCGTCCAGTTTTTTGGGAACTACCCAGACAGGAGAGGACCAAGGTGAGATTGAGGGTTGAATAATACCTTGACTTAACATTTTCGATACTTGGGACTTAACTTCTTCTTTATGGACCTGAGGATATCGATACGATTTAGTGAATATCGGTCGGGAATTTTCGGTGTCAATAGGGTGTTTGATTTCATTAGTAAAGGTCAAATTGTCTCCTTCTAAATAGAATATATCTTGAAAGTCTAAACAAAGCTGCGTTACTATTTCGGCCTCTTCTTCGTTTAGATGATCCAAGCGCAATTCGTTCCTGATTTCGAAGGATCTGTCCGTCATTAGTTGTTGGTCAGAGTTTTGCGCGTTTAAGTTAAAAATTGACTTGAATTTTTGTACTGGCTCTAGGTTAAGATTTGAAAAGTTTATGGTTTTTGGAATAGCGTTTGCGTTTATTATTGAAGTTAAAAATTCTCCATTGTGATCGATTTTGACAATTGCATTTGGTAAGCGTACTTTCTCATTTTCCTGGGCTAACAGTATAGCCTCGGTATTTCGCAGGTTACATTTTAGTTTACAAATTTTTTCCATACGAGGTTCAATAGAAATTAAATTTTTGATTTTGCTTAAATTTGAATTTTTTATATCAGAATTAATAGTTGGTTGTAAAGGTAAATTTACTGTAGTTTCTTCCGTAACTTTAAATAGTGGTACGGTTTTGAAATTTGTGACTAGTTGTTTATTTTTAAAGTCTACTTTGCATTCGTAATGTTCTAGGAAGTCTGCGCCTAATAATCCATCGAAATCTATATCTAGATTATAGATATAAACTTTGTGTGACTCATTTGAAAAGGGGATGAGAACAGATTCGTTGATATAAATTTTTTGATCAGTGATACCCTGTATGATTACATTTTCAGGGGATCTACGTCTGTAATTTTCAGCTGTTTTAGGTTTAAAAATTGATATACCTGCGCCTGTGTCAATTAGAATTTTAAATTTACCAGTTGCATCCTTCATATAGTAGAGGTTCTTTGAATTTACAGTTAATAGGGTATGGGAAAGCGTATTTACATGAACGTCTGTTCTGGGAAATTCAGCATTGGGTCGAAACTGTCGTTGAGGTTCATAGTTTGTACTTGAGTTTCTAGTTCCGTAATTGATTCGAATTGGTCTGTTTGTTGTGTCGGAGTATCCGTGGGGTACTCCGGATCTAAGCGAAAATCCTGAGGATTAGCAGTATAATCCTCGTATTGCTCGTTCTGAGAATTAGCGGTATAATTCTCCTGGATATCTTGATTGGTTTCAAAATTATAATTTTCATACGATTCGTTTTGACTTTGGCAATTTTGATAATTGTCGAAAGAGTAGTCGTCGTATTGGTTATAATCACATTGGTTTTCGTAAGGTTCATAATTTAGGTGATGAGCCTTTTGTTGATTGAAACGGTTGAAATTCGGGTTAGGCTGAATAGCGGATGGTCGTTGTTGTGTGAAGTTAGGGTTCGGCCTGATGGCTGAGGGCCTGTTTTGCTGTGGTTGATTTGGTTGGCCGTTTTGAGGGAATGTCCTCTGGATAAATTGATTGTTTTGTGAAAAGTTTTGGAAACTTGAATTTCCTGGGTAATTTGGTCGTTGGAAATTTTGCGAAGTTGACGGCATTGTTTGCGATTGTTGCCTTGTGCGGCATTCGCTTATGACATGTCCATTGCGTTTGCAAAATGAACAGAATTTTTGTTGGAAATTTGAAATGGGTCGTTTTTGTTGTAAAGTGGGATTTTTGACCGGACTATTTTTCGGAAATTTCTGTTGTTCGAAATAGGAGAGTTGTAGCTCTCTACGAATTCTGTTTACGGCTTTCAGTATGCTAGGAGGATTGCTAGCACGTATGATGCGGCCTAAATTCGGTTCTAAACCTGTTAATAAATTGTTTAAGGTCATCGTTTCGATGAGATCTGATTGTGCAGCTCTTTGCGTTGTGGTTAAATTTTGCTTTTGCACTGCGGCGTGCATTTTAGCATTGTGCGTTTGTAAACGCGAAATAAATGTTAGAGCGGATTCACCTGGCAATTGGTGAATGCGCTGCAGGTCCTGAATCAGGGCCGTTAGATCTCTGGAATCCCCAAAGTGGGTTTCCAATAGTGCTTTGATTTCTGGCCAGGTGCCAGGGTTGCGAGAATTTATTAATTCGGCAGCTTTGCCTTTCAATTTATTTTTTATGTGGACGGTCAAAAGAATTTTTTGATCTCCAATTGCCATGCTTTGGGCGCAATGACAGGAGTTGAGGAATGTTTGTAAATTAATGGCATTGCCATCGAATTCAGGTATTAGAGAAAATATCTCAGAGAGCTTGTAAGGCTCAATTTGCTCTGGTTGAGGTTGTTGTTGTTGTAGTTGTTGCTGTTGTAGTTGTTGTTCGGTTGGTGCCGGTGGCACTGGTTGAACTGGCTCTGGTTGAGCTCTATCTGGCATTTTGCTTTTTGTATTTAAATATTATTTGGACAAAAATTGGTTGCGTATCAGCAGTATGATACGATCTTAAATTAAATTAAAATTAGCTTGTTACGTTGCGTGCGTAAATGGATTGTATATTAGCTGTATAATACACAATGTTTCGTATTAGCAGTATAATACGAAAATAAATAAACTTAAAATTAAATGAACTTGTTTCGTTGCGTTTGTAAAGGAATGGATTTCACTTTGACAATAGAACTGGCTTTGTGCGCCGAGTGTATTAGCAGTATAATACACTTTTAATAAAATAAGTTGCGAAAAATAATAAAATAATAAAAATGGTACGAGATGATTCTTAAATGACTTACGTTAATTTCATCTCCATGAGTAGGTTCTTCGTCCGTCAAGGGATTGGGATCCGCCACCACCAGTGAGGAAGGTCTCCTTGTTCTCGCAGATGTACACGTACTAGTTAGGCACCTTCTGCAGATGTTCTCCTTGTTCTCTTACGCTTCACTACCAGTTAGGCTTCTTGTTCTGATGATGTTTACGGATCCTACCGACTGCGCCAATGTTAGATCACGGTTCACATGAATGACTTTTTAAAAACTTTTATTTAGTTACATGGAGCCAACGTTGGCTCTTGGAGAAGGAATATAATAATAAATTAGAAGTGTTGCATTCTAACTGAGTTTAATAACTGATTCAACAAAGCGTGTTTAGTCATATTTATAACATACAGAACCTGAGTAAGCAAAATATATAACAAAGGAATTGCAGTTCTGCAGTCTGCACAAGTTATGAGAAACAAAGGTGTAATATGATATCTTGAAGATAAGCAATTAATAAGAGAAGCTGTTATCGTGAAATATGATATACCTGTGAAGGTTTATTATGGCTAAGTCGCAATAAGATAGCGTGTAATATTATATAACATATATATATATATATATATATATATATATATATATATATATATATATATATATATATATATATATATATATATATATATATATAATTAGCAAATCTCATATTCAGGGGATTTTAATCAGCAAATTTTTTTCATTCAAATCTAAATTTATTGACAAATTTCGAGTTGGAAATGATGCTCGTTATTTGGATTTTCGTTTAACTATGGGTGAGAAAATTTTAGCAGATAGATCATTTCCTCGAAACATTTTATTTAGAGATGAATCTAGTTTTACGACTAATGGAGTAGTCGCTTTTCAAAATTGTAGGTACTGGACTCAAGAAAATCCTAATTTCCGAATTACCGCTAACAGTCTAAAGTTTATAAAAGTAAATTTTTGGGGCGGCATAATGCATCAAAGAATAATCGGTCCTTATTTTATGGATGGAAATGAAAGTCAAAATTCTTATTTAGAAATTTTGAATAATTTTGTTTTGGTCAAGCTAGTTAATGAAAATTTAGAATTCAGAAGAAAGATGTTTTTCAGCAAGATGGATGCCCAGTACATTCTACAGTTCTAGTTAGACAATGACTAGACAACCACTTCCAAGACAGGTAGATTGGCCGCTAAGGACCAATAGCTTGGCCAGCCCATTTACCAGATCTAGCCCCGTTGGATTACTTGTTGTGGGATATTTAAAACAAAAAGGATACTCAAACTATTTTGAAGACGACGTAGATTTATTAAAGCAAAAAATTTTGGATGCTGTTGCTTCCATAAATGAAGATGTGATCTCATCTATCTATCAAGAATTTAGAAAAAGATTAGAAAAATGTATATTAGCAGGAGGTCTACATGTGGAGTAATTTTCAACTTAGTTGAATAAAACGTTATTATTTTTTTTTAAATTGTTATTTCCTTAGTTTGCAACTAAACTCCGTATTTAATAAGTTTTTCTTCATAATTGAAAAAATTTTGTTAAACAATTTTTTTTATAAAAAAAAAGTAAAAAAAAAAGGTAGCTTGCTTAAAGTCGATTTCATATGTTCTAATTTTCAGAATATGCTCTATAGTTACGCAAAAACCGCTGTCCAAGGAATCACTACTTCCACACCCGGATTTTATATCCAAGTCACACAACGAAAAAATTTTGTATCTGGAAATAATTGTTTGTGGAACTTTAATAATATAATATTTGAAATCCTCTACCCCAAAAACCCATAAAACGATACCCCACATCGGCAGTGGGGTGGGGGTGGTGACAGGGGGTGGGAGTGGGGGGTGGATAAAGTATATTTTGAGGTTTCTGGTTCTTGTACACACACTAAATTACATTTTTTTTTTCATCCCCTTTAATAATGGGGTGGGGGTGGTAATGGGGGTGGCTAATGCCAAAATTTTTTTGAGACCTTAGCTTCTCTAGTCTATACTAAATATCAATTGTATGAACTCTTACCTGCTTGATTTACCTATTTTACTCCAAATTTACCCCAATTTACCCCCCAACCCTTCGACGGAACAAGATGAAAATATAATATAGTTCTAGATCTCGTTAAAGTACATATGTGTACCAAATTTCAAGTCAACATCTCAAACGCTTCCAGAGTAAACGTGCGCACAAAAAAAAACAGTTACAGACCGACAGACAGACATTTTTTTTTCGCTCAAACTTGAAATCTCGACGATTCATGACATTCTAAACCTATTTGAATAATAAAAATTTTTTAAAATTTTTTTGTCGTTACTATACTTCCACTGGATGTGGAAGTAAAATAAGAAAGTTCACAAGAGTGCGGTACCCCATCTTGGAACATACTGTATGTAAATTTACACGTACAAATTTACATTTGAAACAGTGTATCCTTTTGAGTCTACAAAACGAGTGTCAAAGTATTCCCGGAGCGTGAATGGCCATAAATTCAACAGCAGTTTTTTAGATACATACAACTTTGTGTTAGACGTTAGAGGCTTTTGTAACGTTAATGGAAGATGATTAAATAACTTCACAGACATGTTTAGGAAACTTTTTCTGTAAGTTGCAATTTATGTTTGGGATAATGATATCCGCTTATTCCATGTATTTGATTTGATACGATTTGATTTTCCATGACACACTGTAAATAATACTGTACTCGAAACTGTATGTAGAGTGTTGGTTGTATGATTATATTGTAGTCTATGAATATTTACCTGTATGATTTCGTGTAATTTAAAAATAGAGTCCCTATCTGTTGAATTCCCTCATATTGTTTATATCATAAGAGACTAAAATACACCCTTATGATGTGTGGTGGGACGCATTCGAATAGTTTTCGAAGTAAGAATATAAAATATCAGTCTTGCTAATTTATTTTCCAAAGAACGAATATGTAGTACACGCAAATTAGATTCAAAAGCAATGAATAGAAGAAATGATTTATAAAGTAATAATATTTGAGATGCGTACTCCAGATACGGTTAGAAATAGATACACGAAAATTCCCCCCTCCCCCATTTAGAGGTGGAACGTCACTGTGTTTGCAAAATACCCTTAAGGGGGACTTAAAGCTAGTTTTTCACTTTTATCTTGTAAACCGTTCATCGAAAGAGAAAAAGCAGAATAAATAAAAAAAATTTCGTTAAATTCTGCATAAAAAATATTCTATTAACCTTGTAGCTTATCCTCACCTATTTCGTGCTAACAGCGTCCAGGTAAAAATCAACCCTATTTGAAGTTTCACAGCGAATATCTTATCTCTGTATGATATTTTCAATAAATTAAAAAAAAATCATTCCTGAGCATTTTTCTCATTAACGTAACCGGTTTTAAGATATTCACTGTGAAACTTCGAATAGGATCGATTTTTATCTCTGCGCTCCAAACTACTCCTCTGTTCAGAGGCTGTTAGCGCGAAATAGGTGAGGATAAGCTAAAAGGTTAATAGGACATTTTTTATGTAGAACTTAACGTCAAATTTTTTATTTCCTATACTTTTTCTTTTCTGACGAACGGTTTACAAGATAAAAGTGAAAAACCAGCTGTAAGTCCCCGTTAGGGGAGATTTTTTTGCAAAAAAGGAACGTTCCACACTATGTGTTTTATTGTTATTTACTCTACTTTGTTATTTATTTGTTTTATTTATTGTGTTTTTTTTTTCTTATTTTTGACAACCACTTTTTTGTTGTTTTTTTTGCTACATTTTTTGACATGTCAAAACATAATTTATGTATATATGACCAATAAATCTACCTATCTATCTATCTATATAAATGGGGGAGGAACTTTTCGGGTATCTATTTCTAACCCTATCTAGAATATTATTACTTTATAAAATATTTCTTCTAAAATGTCTAATTTGCGTGGACTAATGGTACTTCTGTTTAATTTATTACATATATGTGTTTTTAAGAATTTTGTGTGTTTGACGCTATCGTTTAGGTTCTTTTTCTAGGATGAAATTCATTCCGATAGTTTTGTTTTCATTGAAATGTAGTTTATTGACCATGAAATAATCTTGTAATTTGTTTTGCGTTTTGGTCAAGTATGTTCAGATCAGTCTCACTGCAAAAAAGACTTCTTCTTCTTCTTTTAGCGGGGCGACGAAGGGTCGCCGCACTCAGGCCTTGTGGCCCATTGTGCTGCCGCTATGAATTTATTGGAATCGCTCCTTTAGGCCGGATTCTAACCCAAAGGCCAAAATCCTTCCTATAGGGGCATTCCTTATTTCCTCCAGCACCGGAAAACCAATGCCGAAGTGTTTGTGCCTCAAGTAAGGACGTGGATGGAAGTCTCCTCCTCATCCCCGCAGAACCTGCAGTCGGGGTTGTCGACCACCCCTATAGTGTGCAGGTGTTTTTTGAAAGAGCTGTGTCCAGTCAAAAGATTTATCACGATTTTGACTTGTTTCCTGCTTAATCGCAGGATTTGTTCTGATCTCTTCGGCAAGGGCCCTAAGATTAGGAGCTTCGCTTGCCGGAGTCGTAGGTGTGAGGCCCAGAAGTCAAAGAACTGGGACCGTGTCCAGCTCTCTGCTGATTTCTTGGCACTTGATCTAGGGCAGCCGAGAGCAGGCTCCGGACCCAGTAGAGGTCTCTGAGAGTCACCTCTGGCCAGAGCGTCTGCCCGTTCGTTACCCTCAATATTGCTGTGTCCTAGCACCCAGAGAAGCTTGACCCAGTTAGATGAGCCAAGTTCACAGAGTGACTGTTTACAGTTTTGAACCAATATTGACTTGGTCCGTACTGATGCAAGGGCCTTGAGGGCCGCTTGACTATCGCTACATATATATATGTGCTTGTTGGAATATCTCCTTCGGATATTCTCCTGTGCGCAGACCAAAATAGCGAAGATCTCGGTCTGGAATACCGTGGCGAATTTGCCCAGGGCATAAGGAAGTTCAGCTCTGGGCCTTTCACCGTATATCCCTGCTCCAGCACTTTCTTCAAACCTCGATCCGTCTGTAAACCAGACGATATCGGCAGGCCTGAGTATGTCCTCGAGTGGGTTTCAGTCTTCCCTTTTGGGGATGACAACTTCAAATGGTTTCGAGAAGGAGAAGGAAGGCACCATGTCATCACTCCTGGCCTCCAGAAGTGAGTAAGTCCCTATCACGTCGGAAAGGACCCTCGTGTGCCCTAATTGTTCTCCTCCGGTTTTCCACTGACCACCACACCTCAGCCTGTGGGCCGCTTTCCGAGCCTCGGCCTCAATCACCAAGTGAAGGGGCACGAGATCCAGAAGGACCTCCAAAGCTGCTGTGGGGGTCGTGCGTATTGCTCCTGTCACTCCGAAACAGGCGAGTCTTTGGAGTTGTGTTAGTTTCTGTTGAATGTATAGCTGGTTACGGCAGGCCACCACACAACAGAAGCATACGTGATCATTGGTCTAACTATCACAGTATAGTACCACATTGTTACCTTGCGACACACAAAAAGACTAGTATCATCTGTATATTTTGGGGAATATGTATCGGTGCGATATGGTGATAGGTCATTAATAGAAAGAGTAAATAACAGTGGTCCTAGTATGGACTCTTGTGGGACCCTTACAGTGACCGGTTGAAGGACTCGTTTTTTTCCATCGTATTCAACAATTTATTGTTTACTGAGTAGATAAGATTTTATAAAATCCAGCGCTTTGCCTCTGACTTCAAATAAGTTAACTTTTGCTAACAAAATACGTCATAAAATATACTCAAAGGCTTTGGAGAGTTCGCAAAACCTTCATGTATTTGTGTTAGTGAGTTGTGGCCTAGGTTACTTGTACTTGAGTGTCATACATCCACAAGTTCATGACCCCATGACCGCAGCATCCTATAACCCTGTAACTCCTTAATTCTGAAGATACAACGGAAAAAATGGAGATTCTAAGTGCCACTGTGACATTAGAATCTTGAAATCAAGCACCCTATGGCGCCACAGATCTTCAGCGGCAATCCTTCTATCCTCATAACCTCATAACCCTGAGGATTCAGTGAAAAAATAGGAGGCTCTTGATTGTGGAATCAATTAAATTGTGTCTCGGAACCTCGTTACCTTATTACCAAGTAAGCCTATTCACCAGCAAACCCTTCTACTACATAACCCAGTAAACCCGTAAACTAATAACTGCATAACTCTGGGAATATAATAGAAGAATGTGAAAATTCTAAACACGGGAATTCATGAAATTGTGTTCTCGGAATCTTGAAATCGAGTAGCCCATGACCCTTCAGCTCTTGAACAGCAAAACTTTTAGCCGTATAACCGCGTAACTCTGGGGATTTGATAAAAGCAAATTAGGGAATCTTCATTGGAGTTTCAGTGAGAATGTAATCTTGGAAGTGGAGTATCTTTTCAGGTGATTTCTGTTTAGGTGACTTCATTTGATTTCTTGCATTTGCGAACTCTTTTATCTTCGAACGACCTATGTAATGGATTTCTTCTACGCTTTTTGCTCTATATCACATGTTCCTCCTTCAACATCCAACAAAAGTCTGCCATCATATGCTCATCCCACCTTCCTTGATATCGTAAGATAAAAGAGTTCTCAAAAGCAAGAGATCAAATAAATGAAGTCATCTAAACAGAAATCACCTGAAAAGATACTCCACTTCCAAAGTTACATTCTCGTTGAATTCTCAGTTAAGATTCCCTAATTTGCTTTTAGTGAATATCCAGATTCACGGGGTTATACGACTAAAAGTTTTGTTGTTCAAGAGCTAACTCTACTCGATTTCAAGATGCCGGGAACAAAATCTCATGAATTCCCTTGTTCAGATTCTTCACGTTCTTCTATTATATTCGCAGAGTTATGCAGTTATGGGTTTACGGGGATACTGGGTTATGTAGTAGAAGGATTTTCTGTTGGAGCGCTGTTGGCTTACTTGGTAACGAGGTAACAAGGTTCTGAGGACACAATTTAATTGATTCCCCAATCGAGAGCCTCCTATTTTTTTCATTGAATCCTCAGGGTTATGGGGATATGATGATACAGGGATTGCCGTTGAAGAGCTAAGGCACCATGGGGTGCTTGATTCCAAGATCCTAATGTCACAATGACGAATTTCCCTACTTAGAATCTCCATTTTTTCCGTTCGATCTTCAGAGTTAAAGTTACGGGGTTATGGGATGCTGAGATCATGGGGTCATGAAGTTGTTGTTGTATTACACTCAAACACAAGTATGCGAGGTCACAACTCATTAACTCCCCAATTAAGATTCACCACTATTTTCATCAGATTCCCAGGATTTTGGGGTTGAGGGGTTTTATGGTTTCTTTGAGTCATATGGTCAATACTGAAGTACCACAATCTTATGATGTTGAAGTTTTAAAGTTGAATTACTTTTGGAGTCTGGTTTAAATGAGCTGGGTAAGCAATATTATGATCCAACAGACTTTTTTGCTGTTAAAGAAACCTGACGTACTGGGGAAAACTAAGGTCAGATTCGTGTTCAGCGGCTGAAAATACAAGAGATATGTATGGTCAGTACTCCCGCGCAGATCACTTTTTTTGTGGGCTTGTGTTATTTTAAAAGTGGGAGGTACAATAGTTATTTGGCGGTGATTGGAGACGTAATTTTTGCATAGTCCAATTTATTTGGAATCTCCTCAACTTTAACTAACTTAACTAAAGAAATTTTAATTAAAAGCGGCATGCCACAAGTGTCAACTCTAAGACCCTTATTATTTGTTTTGTTTATTTCACAAATAGGTAATGATATATTATAACAAAAGTTGTTCTTTACCGATAACATGAAAATTAATAGAAATATAGAAGATGCATCAGATTGCGAAATGTTACAAAAGAATTTGGAGGTACTACCGAAGTGGTGTAAAGTCAATAAGCTAGCATTAAATATATATTAATAAATGTAAAGTAATGACATACAATATAAAAATCAATTTCATCACGTATAGTTATACCATTCATACACCATACATTTATTGTAAATGTCTATCTATTTATCTATCATTCATAATCACATATTAACTCACGTGATGCCTGTTAAATATATGGGCATCACATCTGATCAAAAATTAACGTTTCATACTCATGTGGAAAATATATTGTAAGAAACCGTAAAAATTTTGAGTATTTTAATACATAATAACAAAAAATTACACAATAACCTTAATTTCGAAACATTACTTAGCATTAGTTAAAAATAAACTTGAATACTGCTTCATATGGAATCCTCAAGATATAAAATATATAAACACATTTGCTTCAATATGTACAAAGAAAATTCTTAAAGTACCTATTTACTATTACGATAGCATAATGTGTACCAAAAGGAAGTTACGATTACTAACTTTTAATGCACGAATTCGATGTACATTAATAATAATAACCTTTATTTCTCAATCACAAGTACAATTAATCAATAACCATACAAGTAACTCGGGAGTGCGTCAAAAGTCTGAGCTAATATGCATAAGCATGATACAATTCAAAATATAGAATAAAATACATGTAAAATTGTATAACAGATAACGTACATAATAACAAACTACAAAAGTATATAAACACACGATAAATAAATAAACACATAAATATATAAATAGTCAGACTGGGTAGAATTCATTAACACCATACAACCATTTTTCAATTAGTAAATTTTTTATCCTCTTTTTAAAAGTAAATAGGCCTTTACAATTTTTCGAGTCAACGGACAAATGATTATAAATTTTACATCCGTTGTAAAACACACTTTTTCGATATATTGCTGTTGTATGCTGATGAAGAATTAGCTGATCTTTAAATCTTGTTTGATAATTATTGTGGTATGTTTGGTTTGTAAGAAAAATTGATTTGTTTTTAAAAACATAACACCATATTTCATAAATATATATACTAGGCAGAGTTAGTATTTTTAAGACTTTAAAGGATTCTCTGCACGATTCTCGGGGATGTAAACTACATAATCCTAATGACATGCTTTTGCAGAATAAATGCCAGACGAACATAGGTAGAGTGAAATTACTTAGAGAAGATAACATAAGTCGCACATCGCGTATAAAAGTTGGCATAATATCAGTGCCCCGTGCCATCCATTTTTTATTTAAATATTAATCAATGGTAGTATGCAGTCTTAACACCCATGCAGCTGTAAAAATAACATCTTTACCTAGGTATCGAACACGCAATAACGATATTGGTCTTTGCGTATTCTATGACGATGTTATCTTCTCTAAGTAATTTCACTCTAGTACTCAATCGTCATAGTATAATTCCATACCGTAGATAGAAATGTATGTTAGCGTAATAAAATGTCAATAAAGAACCTTTACCGCAGTGATTTTTTAAGTTGCGCATGCCGTAACAACCTTTACTGAGCTTCACACACAAACTATCTATGTGAGCAGCCCACGTCAAATTTCGGTCGAATATGACACCCAAGATTTTAGCAGAATCTATTACTTAAAGTTCGTTGTTAGCGTTTTGCTCGATGTTGTACCTAAATGATACAGAAGTTGTTTTTTCTTTATTAAGTGTAAGCTGGTTTTTCTCAGACCAATGCAATTCATACGCAGCTCTTTAGTAACAAATTTACTTAATGTAGGTACCAAGATTGACCAAGATTGACGTCCAGAAATCTACCTTACGATACCAAACTATTTCCACAGTTAAGTTAACATCATAAGCAAAAGTTGTAATAGTTTTTTTCAAATCAGCATACAATTAAAAAATAAAATTCTGCCTTGCTTCCACATTAATTTGTTGTCCTGGCATACTACAATCTCTAAATTTAGGTTATACATTTATGTTTTTATTGTTATAGTTAGTAATTACTCAAGTTTAATATTAAATACTCCTCAAAATATCCCGCCTGCTGGATGTATTATTATTAATAAAGACATTTTTATCTATCGAACTTGAGAAATCAAATACGTACTTTTCAACTCATTGGTTATTTCAAATAACTTCACAAGACTCATTGTAAATAAATCTTATAGGTACTTATAACTAGAAATAAGAAAACATCAGCTTAAAGTGGAAGTTTTCAATATTTTTTCATTGCAACTACAAAATATAATAATAAAAGCACAAGCATATAACATAAATTTTAAAATGATTTATTTTGCAAGGAAGAAACTTATAACAAAATATTTAATAAAAATGAAAATTCGGGTAAATCTTTTACTTATCAGGGTTCTGTTTCCTTTTTGGCTTTATTATATTCTAAAATCATATGTGATAAACGAAATATTCCCGTACTTTAATGGAACTTCTATACACCTGGGAAAAGTAGGATTTTCAATTTAGAGGCGAAGTTTTTACTGCAATAAAAATATGTAATGAACTGTGCGAATAAAGTAAATAAATGAAAATACTATGGTTACAGCAATTTTGAGCACATTAGAGAGTTACCGGAAATTTTAAATACTGCCACGCAGTATCAAGGGGGGCTGCCTTATTTTATTAATGCATCAACTTTATGTCATCAACGAAATGTTAGTTATTGGAACACCTTTGTCACCTCAAAATAATAAATAAATATTTTTTTAAAATTTATTTTCTATCCTTTGTGCTATGATACTTGTGTATTGTTTTGCTTAAATTCAATTTGGAACAAATTCTGGAAGCTGTCATCCTAGGAGGGGCAAATGATGAGGATATCGAGTATCTAATTTTGGACAATGTTTTAATCAACATGAAAATGATTTGGGAGAGGAGAGGATAATTTTTGCATCTGATGATATGTCCGATGAGGACATAAAGTTAAGTTTTCAGTTTGAAAGAGCTGATATTCCTAAACTAGTTAAAGCAACTAACGAAAAATTAAGGTTATGATCATTCAAACCTCTAAACAAACAAAAATATGCATGCCATCGAACGTCAAAGTTGCCAAATGTCAAAATTAACGCATTACAGTATACCTTCACAAATAAGGACGAGCAATATCCTTTAAGAGATCCCTTATATGCGGATCAAACGGCGCAGGCGTAGATGTCAAAACAACGCGGACTTTAATACTGCTTGTCCTTATTCCGCGTTCAATAACTCCCTACTATTTTTTAAAGTTTGTAACATTTGAAAGTAGGTTTTAAAAATTTTATATCTTTGTTCCTGTAGATATTTCAAAAATTGAATATGTGGATCATTATAGGTTGTTGAGTAAAATGTGGAATGACAAAAATATTATGAAACGCATAAAAACCATACAGACGCAGATGTCGTATTGATGATATCGTGATGTGGGTCTAGAGACGTTTATTGCGAATTAACAGGATAACTCATCTCTAGCATCGTATTCCTACGAATCCTTTCATTTTTTGGGGATATCAACCGGAGAGAGGACAGGATAGAATGGTTGACAGTTCAGGAAAAACGAAATGGGAAAAGACGAAGAGGACTCCCTCCTAAACGTTGGGCTGATAACACCAAGAGAACATGGGAATGACTTTTGGTGACAGCTGGTGCGTTGCTATCAGACGTGACATACAGCAAAGAGAGGCTAACTGGAATAATTCATGGATTATAAAACGTCTGCCTAGACGTTGTGAATAATAAGAAGAAGAAGCCAGCACCGAAAATATTGCTTTATATTTGGAATAAGTGGCACATGTTAAGACTTGTTACACGGCAGGAGTAACTCAAAGATCAATCGGTTGCAGATGACAGGTTAATATTTTTAACGGATTAACATGCAAGTGTGGTGTACGATTGTAAAGGCATGAATCCTTTTTACAACTATACACCAAAAAAACATTTCTGTTCCAGAAATAATTTCACTTATTCCCATGTAGATTGTAGCATGCATATTGCTGCTTCATAAATTATAACATAATTTAACTCAAGCGTGAAAAACTGCGGAAGTTTGAAATATTGTTTCTTTAATTTACTTCATAAACAAACACAACGGTATGCTACCAGAGTTACGTCTAAGCTGTACTCAAGGTAGCTGGGTATTCTAACTTAGCTTTAAGAGTGGAAAGGGTAAAGAGACGACACGATTTACATACTACGAATAAGCGAACAGAACTAAAAATTTCTCCGTTACATGAAGGTACTTCGTATCTTGTCTGCTAAATTTTTGAATAGTGATGTGTTCTCATTAAGCTTCTTTTTACGACTTCAACATCGAAAGGGTCCCTCTTCATTAACATGAAGCAGGCCAAATTGTTTTCACCGGTTTGATCCGTAAGTAATTTATAAAGAAATCATTTTTTTTTGTACCTTAAATTTGGCAACAGCCATTTTGCAGCAAGTCACGCTTACACTTCATTTCTTTCCAGGGTTCTAAAGTTAGATGCAAATCTTCTAAAGTTAGATGCAAATCTTCTAACATTAGATGCAAATCTCTTAAATTTTGATGCACATAGATATGCATTTATTTTAATTTGGGTTGGAAACTTTAATTTTTCTTTTAACCATCCAATGGGGTTGTTTTTCTTCTCCTCTATGTAATTAGAAGATGGAATGTACATATTAGTCTAGGACAACTTTTTACGGAGATCGCGACGATAGTATGGAATGATAGATGTGATTTGTCTTTATGGAATGGATTAGAAGTCAGCGATTACGTCAATGTGGGTTGGATTTCACCATCATCATCCCTCACTTGGAGCCACTACTTTAATTCACTAAGAATTCCAGATAAGTGTCGCAAATAAAATTTTTATCTGATTTTTTTTATATATATCTCATATTTTTATGCTTTAACATTTTTAGAATTCTTTGAAGTATCTAATTGCAAATGTTTTTTTTTAACTATTTCCATTTTCAATTTTATCTTTAATATGTTTTCAACGAACAGTTAGTATTTTCAATTATTATTAAGATGTAAATTATCGGCGTAACGTCTAATTAAAAACAAATATATAAAAAGTTCTGTAAAGACTTTGTGATCACAATTTCTACGAAACGCTTATATTTAAATAATAAATTTTGACCTTTAAACACCATATTGTCGGTTCATGTTTAAGACAATATTTTAAATAATATCTACATAACATAATATCATCCATTCGCTTTCTCTTTTGTACATAAATTTGTTCAATTTTTAAGGCCTCAGTTTAGTTGTTTTCTAACAAAAACACATCCAGTTTGATTGGTTTATAATAAAATCAATTTTATAATCACATTGTCCACTTATTTCAGGTATTTTGAAACAAACTATTTTTATACAAACAATTTTGATACAAATCATTTTGATAATATCTTTAGGATTATTAATTTACACTTTTTTTTTTAGTCAACAATTTATACTTTCTTTATAATTTGATTAGTTTCTTGTAATCAAACTTCAGTTTTAGTGTAAATTACAAATATAGAAGGATTGGCACCCCGCCTCTCTGGGAAAATTATCTTTATATAAGTCAAATTAACATCTTTTTAAGAAAAATTATAAAAACATCTGTCATATATTAATTACAATCTATCAAACATGTAAAATCCTTTGTAAAGTGTTTTCAGACCCATGACTCATCTGCCGAGTCTCTGAGCTACTGGGGTAGTAACATTTTTTTCTCTAAATAACATAAAGTTCAGTCTAAATCTCGAATACAGCGAGGAATTAATGTTATAAGATTTGCTGAAGACGAATCCTAGATAAAAAGCAAAGAAGCCACTCAAATTATTTTTTAATCGCCAAATACAGAGCGTTTTGCTATTTGGTAATGATTTACCTGACAGTCTATCATTTCTATCACTATTACTGTTACTAGTACTAACGATATTACTGCTACTACATCAACTCTACTCTGTTCTACCGACGTAATCACCACCACCACTACAACTACCACAACCTACTTTATCATCACCATCTATTTCTCTAGCTGTTTATTATCACTATTTCATTTTTAAAAACTTTTCTTTTATAAGCTTTTTATTTTAACACTATTAGTCCTTCTTGGTACGTATAGCCTCAACATTTTCCAAGTACATGAATATGATCAGGTTTCCATTCTTTTCTCACCCATATTTGCAGGTATCATAAAGACCAAGCCCATCATCGCCACTATAACAACAATCACAACATCTTCTAATAGTGTCATCGTGCTACTACTGCTATGGCTACGACTACGGTTGATTGTACTGTTACGGCTATGGATATGATATACAAAGTAAGAAGATGTCAGTTTTTAACTAATAGCTGGATTATGGTAGAAAATGACGTATTACCTTTGGGGTGGTAGACAGCTTGTCGTGTGTCTAGGGCTTAATCCTCTAGTTTCATCTAGTCGGCGAGTGAAGTTAATAATAGTAGTTATACAGTACCAATACTGGACCAATTCAAGGTCAAGCTGGAGCTGCGGCTGTAGCTGTGACGTCAGCACGCCTGCAGCCCCGCGGGGGGTGCGCAGGTGATAGATGATAGATCCTATGATCTAGGTTCTAGTGTGAGGTGAGATAATGCTAGATGATAGATCCTATTATCTAGGTTGTAGTGTGAGGTGGGATCTTCTTAGATGATAGGTGATAGGACCTAATGGGAGGGGGGAGATCCAATCCCCGAGCTTAGATATTAGATTATAGCTAAAGATAAGAGATTATATCTAAGAGGGCGTGGCTAAGAGTATATAGGATGTATCTAGTAATAAAAGAAGTATACAGGGTGTATTTAGTAATAAAAAATAAGTATATAAGGTGTACTAGTGATATGGTGTATCTAGTAATAAAAATAAGATGGCTACCGTTTATTGTTTATAGTTATTGACGAATAGTATTGCATGTTTACGTTAGAGGGCGTTAGAGGTTAAGAAAATGGCTACAGACGTCCATCATTGAGTTTAAATAGACAAGTCTTATATATGAAATAAATATTCATCTACTTCAATACGTAAATTTTATATTTGAATGTTAAAACTGTGACCAAATGCAGAGACGTTATCGGATTCCAGGAAATTGTTAATGTAAATAAATGCGGCTGTCTACAGCTATATGTATATTTAAAACGTGATTAATTGTCTTTAGATAACAGCATCCGGCGGTTATAATACAATGACTAATAAGTCACGTGATCCATTATAAGGAGCGTCTCAGGGTTTGGAGAGAAATAATGTAAACAATGAAATCATCATATTTTTTCTCATATTTTTCTGCTTACACGATACGAAAAGTGGGGGTGGAATACAGCATAAAAGTAAAGACCTGAGATCGCTGCATTCATTCACAATCTTAAAGTCGATATATATATATACAAGCAGCAGCAGCAATGTCTTTCGCAAAAATTAATGTTGAAGCTCATGTCACGCCGTTCATGAAAATCTATGAGCTGGAAGTCGATAGAAAATATAAAATGCTAGATATATATAAAGCACTTTCACCGTATGGTATCCAGGTCCAAGTAATCCTCGAAAATTGTAAAGTGAGTCTACCAGCCAGATACTCACGCATTATTTCTGATGATGATATGGTAACGCTACAACAAACCATTATACTAAAAGAAGTGTACTTGGTATATAGAGGGCTAGCAGGCACGACCACTAACATTGAATTCATCGAGTCCTAAAGATGGATCCCGAAACATATAAGAAGAGGTTACAGCACTTTATAAACAATTTAAAATTACTCGGAGAAGACGTTAAGTACGTTGAAGTTTTACGTACATTTCAACATGTCAGTATCCAGCTGAAGAAGTCCAAGAACAGTTCAGTTCAGCGAGGACGTTAAAATTCATCACATTTACCATTGGAGCTATGCCCATAGAACTGCTAGATGTGGTAACTGGATGCAAGACGCCCGCGATCGAGATCGTTTTCAAATTAAAATATTACGATACGCTCAAATAATTAATCCAGTACTTGAACATAAATATTCTGTTATTATATCACAAAACATGTAACCTCTTTCTTATATGTATTAATAAATTAATTTAAAAAATGGTTGACTATTATTACCCATTTCCTAATTAAATGAAGAATTCAGATTTTTTTTCAAGTTTATTGTAACGAAAATGTTCATGCTACATTTTATGTCTTTTTTAATGTCGAATTTAAATATGTAATCAAAAAAATTAAATCTTAAAAAATAAAGCCAGCCCAGGCAAAAAATGAAAAAATTCATATTTTTCAAGTTTATTGTAACGAAAATGTTCATGCTACATTTTATGTGTTTTTTAATGCTGAATTCAAATATGCAATCAAAAAAATTAAATCTTAAAAAATAAAGCCACCCCAGACGAAAAATAAAAAAATAATTTAATTTTTATAATATATTTTATTTATCTGAACGCATAATACAGTAATAAAGCTTATATATGTACATGGAATACATAACCTATAAAAATAATAGCAATAATAATAATAATAATAATAATTAATATAAGTGCATAAAAATTAAACAATGCTACTTTTTTCAATCCAACTGTTATGGGAACTGTCAAATCCAAGCCATTTAACGAAAACCTTATTTCCTTTCTTCCTTAAAACTTTTTCAACGAGATACATGTCTGAATGTTTAACCTTCTGCAGTTCTTCAGTATAGAAGCATCCTTCTATTGGCTGTTTCTGTGCATCAGTCAGTAAGTATGTTATGGGGCTGGTATAATTAATTTTTGAAATAGTAAATATTTCATTAGACCAATTAGGAGTATAACCTTTATCGAACACGCCTCTGTACTTGCTTATTCTCACATGATCGTTAATTTTAAATTTAGGTAATTGTGAGTATGTAATTGTAGGATAATTGTAAACAGATTTCAAGAGTATTTTTTCATTCTTTTTATTTACATCTACAGGTTTCATGCCGATGGTACGATGCCTAGTATTATTATATTTCTTAATAATATCAGCAAGTAAATTATACCACCGAAAAGAACCATTTATACTAAATTCTTTATACATCATAGATTTTATAGTCCTATTTACGCGTTCGACTACTGAACATTTTTTAGTGCTATACGAAGAATAATGATTAATTTTATATTTTTTCATTAATTTTTGAAAATTAATATTATAAAATTCGGTTCCATTATCAGTCTGTAAATTGACGGGGATTCGTTTATCTGCGACTAATATTTTTTCCATAGCTCGAGTAACATTTACGCCAGATTTAGATTTAACTGGTTCAGCCCATACGTACTTTGAAAAAACATCAATTACAATGAGAATATATTTATAATTTTTATTGTAATTAGCATATGGAATCATTTCGACTAAGTCAGCCTGAAGCAATTCATTTAAACCTCTAACTACGACTTTTCGTCTCTTAAAGTTAATTCTAGCCGGCTTATGTATTTCATTAACAATATCTCTTTTTATAGCAGACATGTTTACAGTTCAACAATAATTTACGTACTGTTAAATTAATCCAGCGGTTCGATTATTTTACTTTCTAATAGTTCCTCTAAAATTCTATTTATTTCGTTCGTATGACTTGAATTGCCTGCCTCCTGTGAAGCTATCAAAAGCCTAAGACGATCGACGAGTTCATTAGGATCATCCCAATATACGTAATCAATAGCATTATCGGTGACTTGCATCATTAATTCACCGCCTTTTACTTTACCAGGAGCACGTTGTCGAGGTTCGCGAGCGTAAAGCATCGGTTTAATAATATGCAGGTACTTCCAGCTCTTACTACCGGACTTTTGCTTTTCAGAATCATAATTTCTCTTATGTGCGCTAGTCCTTTTTACAATATTAATGTACTGTTTCTTATCATCATAGTTATAGTGATGCGAACGTTTTTTAAATAGTAATTCATAAAGACCGCGAGTGCCCTGATACTCTTTATTATTTATTATTAAATTGTCAGCGTCAAACTGAATGGCAGAATTTCCAATATAATATTTATCTTCTTCGGGATTATATCGTACACCATATCGAAAATCATGTGTATTTTCAGTATCATGCATCATCTCAGATATATACGTTTTAGGCAGATCGCTAAATTTCTCAAGATACTTCTCATCTGACTGGTCGCCTTCTTCAGAGTCGACAATCGACGGTGACGGTGTAATATTAATATTTTTTTCATCCTCTGAGGGTTCAGACTTTTTCTTAATGTTTAAATTCTCGTCCGTCTCAAGCTTGATATGTTTAGCTATCGAATGTAAAGGTGCGGTGATTGGGGCAAAAGACTTTTCGATTTGCAGATCATGCATTTTGAGTGCCTCTAATTTGCGCTTTACGGCTTTCCGAGCTTCGATAATTTTATTAGTAATATCCATGTCAGATAACATGTGTAATTATCAACTGATTGAGATAGTAAAATCACAGGTATATATACTCGTCAAACCCCTTTCTGTATCGGCCATGTTTAATATCGCTATCTTTATCTATCACTAGGAATCCGTATTTATCTTTCCAGCATAACGAGCACATATGTTTGAAATCCTCAAAGCTCATATCGGTATTAACGTGATCGGAATATACATGTCTAAGATTCATGTCATCCTGCTTGAATAATATCAGTAAATTTGCATTGTCTCTTATCAGATGTTTCGGAATGCGGGTATAGGTCTGACAGAGATAGAAGCTGTCTATCTGTTTATGCCGTCCCATGCTAAAGTAGTCACGCATCACACTTTGATTGTCGCAAGCTACGTCATCAAATATAAAAATGGAATTAATTTTAGCTTGCGCAGGCGTCATTATTACATCGCTATCCTTGAATTCATGATATCCCACGATCGAGCCGAGTACTTTTCTAAGATATTCATATTTAGGCTGGTAGAGAGATTTCGAGTAGACGTAAACATTCTTGAAACGCAAGCCGTGTGGATGAGTCAGCAGGCTTATCACGATGTTTGTTTTCCCACAATTTGAAGGTCCGCATATGATACACCTGATGCTGTCGGGTAACAGAGGACCATGTCTACTATCTTTTTTCACATGACTGTCGAAATCGAGATTATCGATTTTCAGACTGTTACCTGTCTTGATGAAACGCATGATTGACACTGAGGTATTTCCACCAGGAGTTTAAGTATAAATAGCTTTCGGTCACCTGTAACACCTCAGTCTACTATTACATGTGATAGAGGTAACATGGCTGTAAACACTCTCATAAATAAATTACCTTTCGAAGCCCATATCCCTGGCTATCGTTTCTGCGGCCCGGGTACTAAATTAGAAAAAAGACTGGCGCGAGGAGATCGCGGAATTAATGGTCTAGATGAGGCATGTCGTGACCACGACATACAATATTCTAAAGTCAATGATGTGAAAGGACGGCATATTGCCGATAAAGAATTGGCAAAACGTGCTCTGAAGCGAGTATTTGCTAGGGATTCGTCCATCGGAGAAAGAGCGGCAGCAGCCGGTGTAGCAGGCATCATGAGTGCTAAAGTTAAATTAGGCTTGGGATGTAAAAAAAGAAAATGTGGCGGTACGATGACGTTTAAAAAAATATCCAATAAAATTCGTAAACTAGTACGTGGAGCTCCCTCTGTCGGGGATGCTATTAAAAAGGCCTCTCGTGCAGTACAGCGTATTAAAAAAGATAAAAAAATATCACCGATGGCTGCTCGCGTTATTCCTATACCGAAGACGGGCGGCGTTCTACCGCTAATACCAATATTTGCTGGACTTAGTGCTCTGGGAGCGCTAGCCGGTGGATCTGCAGGTATAGCGAAAGCTGTAAGAGATTCTCAGGCGGCATCCTCCCAGCTTAAAGAATCTAAACGCCACAATCAGGCTATGGAGAGTATCGCCCTCGGTAAGGGACTCTATCTTCGTCCCTATCGAACAGGACTTGGACTATACATGAATAAAAACACCAACAGCAAGTGACTAGTAAAATTACCAAATCGGGCGCTCACCGACGTGGATCTGAAAAAATATGTTAAGATGTTAAATATACCTAATTTTCGAGGAATATTTATGCGAGACCGACTACCTAAACGCGTACATAAAATTGAGACGGGCATTGTGAACTTGGATAGTGATAGCGGTAATGGTACTCATTGGACTGCATACTTTAAGAACGGTTCGAAAGCCGCTTATTATGATTTATGATGAGTTTTGGTAATTTACAGCCTCCTCTCGAATTAATAAAATATTTAAATTGTTCTATTGAATACAATCACAAGCAGTATCAGTCTTATGACACAGTAAATTGTGGACATCTGTGTTTACAATTTCTATATAATGCGTCATGCTTTTAAGTCACGTTCATTCTCAGAGCTAACCTTGAAGCCGCAACATGTCTTGTACGTTTACATTATCAGGCAAATCATCTAATTTAACCGCGCACTTTTCCCCACCCATAGACCTTGAAGACGGCGCTGAATATTTGCTTGCTTTAATAAATTTCGAGGCGTATAACTCCATACCGAACATAGACGCTACAAATAATCATATATATTATGATACAGACGATAAGTTTATAAAAATTCCGGAGGGCTCGTATGAAATAGAAGATATAAATAATTACGTAAGAAAGCATTTTATTCTGAATCATGGTAACGATGGTCATATTTCTATAGTATCCAATAAAAATACGTTAAAAGTGGAAATAAAATCCAATAAGATGATAAATTTTGAAAAGGCCGGCGGTATTGGCAGTTTGTTAGGATTTACATCTCGTCGTCTAAAACCGCTCGAGAAACATATATCTGATTTCCCGGCAAAAATTCAAAAAGTAAACGCTATATGCGTGGAGTGTAATCTAATCACGGTCAGTTACATGAATGATAGATCTGTACACATTATTCATGAATTTTTTCCTAGCGTGCCTCCCGGCTATAAAATAATAGAGTGCCCCGCTAATGCAATTTACCTGCCGATTAATAAGAGGCATATAGATAGCATATCAATTAAGATAGTCGATCAAGACGGTGATCTTGTTAATTTCCGTGGCGAGGTCATCACGGTAAGACTGCACTTGAAGAAGAATGGGTCTTAGTTTCCGAAATAGTTTAAAAGGAACACCTGCTCGCGCTCGAAACAGTTCACCTGCAACCTTCAAGGTGTTAACATCTAAAAATAGACGTTTTCTTTACTCTCTCGGTTACAAAGTGCTAATATGAATCCGAATATTTTAAACGTGTTTGAGAAGCCTACGTTTGAAACCGCGATAACTAATTTTGAAAATCATAGTCATGGACCATATTCAATCAGAAATTTAAATAATAACGACGAAATTCGTATACCTATTCAGCAGCAAGATGTGTATACTGCGCCGTATGCTAGTTCGCTGTATATGCGGGGCCGGTTACTTAAAGAGGATGGTACGGTTTCGAACACAGCGGTCTTTGATAAAATGGGGTTATTGTATCTGTTTGACGAGATACGATACGAAGTGAGCGGTAAAATTGTGGACAGCAGTAGAAATCCAGGCCTCGCGACTGTTATGAAGGGATATGCATCATTCACTCCGAATGACGCGAATCACTTAGAAAATGCTGGGTGGACTGATGTGGATGATAATTTTGCAGACGAGAACGGTTACTTTGACGCATGTATACCTTTAAAAATATGTCTGGGGTTCGCAGAGACCTTTGAAAGAATTATTTTAAATGTCCGTCAAGAGCTGGTACTCGTTCGCAGTAGTATTGATACAAACGCAATCATAAATCTTGTAGCCGATGAAAAGATTAAAGTAGAATTGGAAATCGTTCAATGGCGTGTACCACACGTGACTGTATCTGACGTTGAGCGATTAAAATTAATGAAATATCTAGAGAGGAATATCGATTTGCCTGTACCGTTTAGAAGCTGGGAATTACATGAATACCCCATGCTGATGGAATCGCAGACGCATACTTGGAATATTAAAACTTCGTCTCAGTTAGAGACACCGCGATATATTATTTTCGGCCTTCAAACGGGTCGTAAAAATGCAGTCGCTAAACGTATGAGTGAATTTGATCACTGCGAGTTGACTAATTTTAAACTTTTTTTAAATTCGGAATCATATCCCTATGATAACTTGAATATTAATTTTGAGAAGAATTTCTGTGCTACTCTGTATGAAATGTTCTGTCAATTTCAGAAATCTTATTATGAAAAAGAAAATGAACCTCTGCTTACTAAATATAAATTTAAAACTAAAGCTCCTCTGGTAGTTATCGACTGTTCGTGTCAGAATGAGGTTGTAAAGTCGAGTGCAGTGGACATTAGGCTGGAATTTAGCACTAATAAAAATATTCCGAAAGACACTGCTGCATATTGTCTTATAATTCATGATAGATTGATTTATTACAATCCTTTAACCAGTATAGTTCGTCCATACTAATATGTATATAATAGACGTGCAGGGCTTCCAGCATAAAAAGGAGTTAGCTTTTACATGTAAAGAAATTTCAATTTTTAATATTACCGATGTCTCGTGTGTACATCGGATAATTAAACCGACTGTTAGTTACGGGCTTCTTACACACAATATTCAGAAGCAAATTAATTGGATAACTGATCATGTGCACGGTCTCCAATGGTCCACGCCTTATGATAATCTCCGGTACGGTGACCTGCAGGACTTCATCGACAGCCACGTACTTGAGAGAGAAGCAAAAGTTTATGTCAAGGGACTGGAAAAGAAGCGATGGCTTCAGCATTATCTGTCTAATAATAATAATATTATAGACTTATATAATTGTAATAATATGAATAGTTTAATGTTAAATAATTTAGAATATCATTGTCATAAACATATTAATAATCATTTACGCTGCTCTAGGCAGAATGTCTACTCGATATATCAGTGGTATATTGTAAATAAAGATAAGGATTTTGAATAAACAAATTTATGCTAACCATACTGGCTTTTATTTCTGTATACATGTGTGCGTGTATGAATGACGAGTCGGGTGGGGGGGGGGCAGAGAGAGAGAGAGAAGTGGGGGGAGAGCTCTCGCCTCGAGTCAGAGCGCGGTGATCAGTTAGACGTTGCAAAGATGCACAATCAAACGGGGCTTAGAGAGCTGATAGCGGGCAATATTTGCCAATGTTCAATGTGCCAAGTCCCACCGGAGGGCTGGAGGTACCTGGGGCTGCCTCAGCCCCAGGGTCTCGTAACGCAACCGCCACCACCACCACCACCACAGGAGATGCCCCGGCTGATGCTCTTAGCCGACATCATGAAAGGTATTTAAATTTTTCTGTTTCGTATAACTCAATACTTATAGATATTTTTTTAAATTGTTACAGACTCCATTGAACTCAGAATTTCTTCGGAGATTTGGAGAGGTCGATCTGTCAGCCGGCGAGACCAATAAATTTCTTTTTTTTAATTAACATACGATCTGCCCTCCTGCCGGATAGCCAGACCAGTGTTTTTATTATTTTATTAATTCTACACAATTTTAATTATAATTTTTTTATATTAATAAAAAATGTTATTAATAATCTTTTTTTTATTTCAATGAGTTGATAGCATCTCATACTTATTAAGTGTCTGAACAGCTCGAACAGCTCCAACAGCTCCAACAGGTGTAACAGGTACGGTACCTGTTACACCTGTTCGAGCTGTTGGAGCTGTTCGAGCTGTTGGAACTGACCATATATAATACACGTATATGTATATGTATATGGGCTGCTTGAACAGCTCCAACAGCTCCAACAGCTCCAACAGCTCCAACAGCTCCAACAGCTCCAACAGCTCCAACAGCTCGAACAGGTGTAACAGGTACCGTACCTGTTACACCTGTTCGAGCTGTTGGAGCTGTTGGAGCTGTTCGAGCTGTTAAAACTGACCCTATATAATACACGTATATGTATATGGGCTGCTTGAACAGCTCCAACAACTCCAACAGCTCCAACAGCTCCAACAGGTGTAACAGGTACGGTACCTGTTACACCTGTTGGAGCTGTTGGAGCTGTTGGAGCTGTTCGAGCTGTTGGAACTGACCATATATAATACACGTATATGTATATGTATATGGGCTGTTTGAACAGCTCGAACAGCTCCAACAGCTCCAACAGGTGTAACAGGTACCGTACCTGTTACACCTGTTGGAGATGTTGGAGCTGTTGGAGCTGTTCGAGCTGTTGAAACTGACCCTATATATTACATGTATATGTATATGTATATGGGCTGCTTGAACAGCTCCAACAGCTCCAACAGCTCCAACAGGTGTAACAGGTACCGTATCTGTTACACCTGTTGGAGCTGTTCGAGCTGTTGGAGCTGTTCAAGCTGTCTCACCTGCCTCTCTCATGATCATCATGTCAGGATAAGTATTAGGAAATAAAAACACACATTTTATAAATAATTTAATTTATTAAATGTAAAATATTTATATTACAATACTTTAATACTAATTACAAAAAATGTAGACGAACTATGTCAAGCGCCTTAACATAATCTTCTAAGGTAGTCGATGGCCAGTGCCCGCTGTCTGGACCAGAGCTCCAACCAATCGGCTGCCCAGAGCGACCTTTGTATATATTATCCTCCAGCCATTTTATTAGCTGCTTATGCTCTTCATTGAAATTAATATCTAATTTGAAATGTATATTATTCCTACCAATTACTCGAAACAAAATTTCAAGAAATTCGTATTGTGTAAAGTAAGCTGCCTCGCAAAATGCTTTATTAATCGACCAATCAATACTTTTATAATTATCAGAAATATTTTTAACCGGGTACGATTTCGAATAAAAATCAATTGACATATAATCATCATTACGCGTTAATAATTCTTCTAAAAAAATTCTAAAATAACTATTATTCGCGGCGGGATAATGTCTGTTAATTACTTCTCGTAATCGATACACGGTAAGGTGAGTAATACATTCTCTTTGGAAAATATATTCCAACTGTTGAATAAAAATATCGTTTTGAAGTTTTTTCGTAAATATTTTTTTCATTAAATCGAAATTAGAACTATCTCTTAAAGCCATCCAGTATAAAGCTTTGTCCGGTATAACAATCTTTTCTAAAATTTTATGAACTAATTGATAATTACCCCGATTCAATGCATTTTGAATGTACCTCTCATATACGTCGCGAGTGATAAGTACAAGCTTGTACTGCAATTCTTTTTCTAACTCGTCCATCGCGATCAAAGTCTCTAAAGTAAATGAATCCGAACGGCTACTGCCAAGCGCTTCACTGCGTCGATGACGTCATCTGACGAGCTGAGACTTGTTGGAAATTATATCCCCAAGGTTTCGTATCAGTATTTATATAATTTATAATTCTTTTATCATCATACGGACTGAGTGCCACCTTATTCTGTTTGATAGTATATATTTCATGTTTCTTTGATCGAATTAATCGCTGCTCTTTGGTCAAAATTTCTAGTCTTCAAATGTAATTTTTCTGATTATCTAAGAGGAATGGATACCTCTAGATATCATTATCTACCTATGACTACTGCTATATTATTATATGATGGAATATAGTAAAAATCATAACGATGTTGTGCGTCTAACAGGTAACCAAGACAGATGGCGTAATGCTGTCATACGTTCCATACAGCAAGCAGAAGTCCAGTAGGATAATTCATGAATGTGAATCGATGTAAATAATAAGAACACCATAATATATCCCTGTTAACCAGCGTCTTTGTAGAAAATTCAATTAGCTGATTGATGCATGACACATTGCCTCACCATCTTCGTATTCTATCTTGAGAACAGAACGCGGGATATTCAAATCATATGTATAAAATAATCAAGTACTTAACTCGTTTAAAAAATATCATTAGTTCGAGGATGCTGATGTGAGGTGAAGTACGGTACCGGTTTCAGTGGTGAGAAATCGATCAGTGAAGTTAAGGCACGCTGTTTGAGTCCGATACTTGGATGGGTGATCGTATCTCATCTCGCCGTCCTAGTTAAGTGGTGAGGTAGCATTAGCTAAACTTCGCCAGGACGTTAATATAAATAGTACAAATAAAAATAAAAAATAGTAATGTAAATGTCTTTTACGAAAGCTAAAATTAATTCTATTTTACCTTTTGATGGCGTAGCTAGTGACAAGCAAAGAGACCTTTAGCATGAAAACGATAGATATACGGCTTCTATCACAGTCATGCCTATACGCACATCTGATAGAAAAAATACTAATTTTTAAATATTCAAGCAGGTTCCATTATTATTCTATATATATTTTATTTCCGTATAAGCGTCCGTATAAGCGTCTCTATTACAGTATTATGTATTTAAATAAATGAAATATATTATGAGTTTTTCACATTTTTGTCTGAGGTGGCTTTATTTTACAAGACTGAATTTTTTTGATGACATATTTGAATTCGGCATTAAAAAACACAGAAAATGTAGCATGAACATTTTTAATGCAATAAACTTGAAAAATCTGAATTTTTCATTTTTCGCTTGGGGTGGATTTATTTTTTGAGATTTAATTTTTCTGATTGCATATTTGAATTCAGCATTAAAAAACACATACATTGTAGCATGTACAATATTCATTTCGATGAATTTAAAAAAATGATTTTTTTTATTTCATCCGAGGCGGCTTCAACATGAATGTTAGAATACTAATTTCTTTGACTTAATGACTGCCAATAAAGTGAGCTTCTAGTGTTTAGTTTTATGTGATACTTCACCCACCACTTTTCGATGTCTTATAAATATAAATATATTAATGAAAAATAAATTAATTGACTGCATTAATATATTAGCTTCCCTAGAATAAATGTCAGGATCCGAACCTATGCTTCCATACGAAAATTAAAACTTAAATTCGATGTCTTAAGCCACCGACTTCTTTAGAGATTTTTAGATTTGATATTATGAATTAAGAAATTCCTCAAAACTGATATCTCAATCGCACTGCTTACAATTGTTTGTTCTAGCCTAATATTTTAATATTTCTGTATTAATTATTAAAATATTACTATTCACTTCATTATCGGTATTTAATTTAGTCACTTAAATTATAAAGTACTGATATTTCTTGATATATTATAATGTCCGGTTCTTAACTGAAAATATCTGCAATTGTATTAAAAATGTCAATCATATTGTTTACACTATTTTTACATTTTTAATTACGTACAGTTCCTTTCAGTTCGCTGTCTTCATCTAAAGTAATTAAGCTGCACTAAGCGTATACATATACCTACTGCTGGGAGTCATTTTAATAATCAATCAGTCGTTGTTCATATTAAGAAATTCCTCGAAACTGATAACGCCTCTGCATTTGACCGCAGTTTATACATTCAAATCCATACCTATCTTCTGAAGCAGACAACTACAATTTTTCCTCATATAAGACTTGAATACATATATCGATGATGGTTTTATCATTATTATTAATATTATTATTGTCATTATTATTATTAATATTTATTTACATAGACATGTGGCCATAAATAATCGCTTCTATTAGCCATTTTACTCATATATTAACACACGCTCTTCTTAGACCGACCTCTAGTATAAATATTTGATAGCTCCACTCCTCACAATGTAGACTGGGAGATGACGCTGCTTTTATACTCGGCGGTCGAGAGTCACGTGACTTTGCAATGGACGATTTCTAAAAGGCCCCAGAATTTTCATAATCTGTTCGTCTTTTACATATAAAACAATGTTAAATTGCTATATCGCTGCGGGTGGCTACATATTCCCATAAGAAACCATGTATTGTAAGACTCAAAATTCTGCATCTTTACCATATACCCATCTTATGTTAGTAGACTATCAGAAATGATTTCATTTGTTTACATTAACAATTTCCTGGAATCCGATAACGGCTCTGCATTATATTCTTATTACATTGAAATCTAAACGTAGAGAAGCGAACGAATATTTATCTTATATAAAACTGAGGCTAAAGAGACTTGTCTGAAAAGCGTTTATATTGGCTCTCGATATTTCCTTTGATCTAGCCGCTGTAGTTATCTAAAGGTAATTAATCACGTTTTAAATATACATATAGCCGTAGGCAGTCGCATTTATTTACATTAACAATTTCCTGGAATCTGATAACGCCTCTGCATTTGGTCACAGTTTTACATTGAAATCTTAACATATAGAAGTAAATGAATATTTATCTCATAATTATAAGACTTGTCTATTTAATCTCAATGATGGACGTCAGTAGCCATTTTCTTAACGCCCACTAACGTAAACATACAATACTATTAGTCAATAAACGACAGCCATCTTATTTTAGACACACCCTGTATACTCTCAGCCACGTCCTTTTAGATATAATCTCTTATCTAAGCTCGGGGATTGGATCTCCCATCTCCCCCCTCCCATTAGGTCCTATCACCTATCATCTAAGAAGATCCCACCTCACACTACAACCTAGATAATAGGATCTATCATCTAGCATTATCTCACCTCACACTAGAACCTAGATCATAGGATCTATCATCTATCACCTGCGCACCCCCCGCGGGGCTGCAGGCGTGCTGACGTCACAGCTACAGCCGCAGCTCCAGCTTGACCTTGAATTGGTCCAGTATTGGTACTGTATAACTACTAATAATTTCATCGATTTCCATTGGATCATTACTAAGACAGACCAAGAGCTACTTATGGCGAGGTGCCCAGCAAAACAAGTTTAAAAATGAAGAAATATAAGATGAGGATATACGATATAGAATATAAAGAAGATATATGATAATGCAGTTACTTCACTGAGAGGATAGCAAGAGGTGGTAGAAGTTAAATGTCGAAATAATAATATCGGTATCATCAAATACTCATAGCTTTACAATATAAATAAAACAAATTTGTTGGCCATTAAATGTCGATTGATATATTAGAAAAATGCAGTTTTCCTTCTTAAGGAGGTATTAAGATGGCAGATGGCAAGATTCAAACTGGAAGATTCAAAATGTCGACATCATCATATACTCATAACTTTACAAAAAGAAAAATGTGTCTATTAACTGTCCGTATATGAAGGAAAATCTAATTTTTGAACTTATTAAGGGATATAAAGGCATGGTAGGGGAGAACTGACGCGATAGAATTTTTTTGTCCAAAATTGGCTCCAGCGCGTCAAAATGCTTCAGAAAACTTCACAACCTTAAAGCACGACCTTTTTTTGTAGTCCTGTGTAATTAATGCGAATTTTTTCGATTAATCATTCGATTATATAAATTGTTGACAACCCCTCCACACACATCAGAATTGATCGCCAAATTTATAGATCTGACAATAAATCGCTGTGCCTATGAAGAAATTAAAGAAATCGACATTTAAAGAGTTCAAAGATTTAAAAATACACATTTTTAATACAAGGTAAAATATAAATATGAATATTTAAACAGTAAATATGAAACGCGTTTTATGTTCTTTTACAATCCAGTTCTATAACACCGTTTAATAATCTACGAGATTTTGTGCAGCAAATTTATTGGAACGACTTGTTCTTAATAATCTTGTTTAATTTTGGATTATACATTGGTTAATATCCACAAAGATTATAATTGAGGACACGTTCATAGGTAAACCAACAATTTATCGTAGCGGAAGTAGGGTTTACAATTCAGTAGTAATTCCTAGGTTATTTATATGCAGTAGAATTAAGTTGAATACTCCATTATATATCCAAATTGCTACACATGTTTACTTTCCCAAATTTTGCATATATTAAATTGGAGGGTTGACATTTATAAAATAACATTGATTTTATTATATTGCCGTTATTTAATATATATGGTGAGCCATAATTAACAGCTTTCCTTCGAGGAAGTGACAGAACGTAAATACATAAGTCGTGTTCTGTCTATAAGCATTTGCTTTAAAAATAGGTGCTCATAAATTCAAAACATCTTAAGCTAAAGAAAGTAAATTTAGACAATAGTACAGTACCTAGAGGTAAAAAATATGCAAAACTTCGGAATAATGTCATACTGAACGGATTTCGTTTATTTTTGGCAGTATAATAGTAAATGCTTCACAGAAAAGTTTCTATATTGTGCGGGGGCTTGCGAATTTATAGGGGGTGGATGCCACCCTCTCTCAGGGGGTGGCACTTAAAAAATACATATATTTATTGGAGCTGAAGTAGAATCAAATTTTAAGAAGAAAAGGTTCTATGCAATTTTTCACACATATCGATAGTTTTTAAGTTATAACGACTGACTAATTTGCGATTTTAGCTTAAAAAAAAAGGTATTTCCAAACGGCTTTCGTTAAGTATCTCGGAAAGTATTACCTTATCGAAAATGTTACAGACCAATTACAGAAAGTACAAACTGGGAATTAATTATATTTTTTGTTTATTGATGTAGGATTAATAATGTCGGTGATATTTAAGTTTACATTTGGCATCCAAGTGTTCATAAGGTAATTATTTAGAGTGAGAGTTAAATATCTCAAAAACCGTGACACCTATGCCAAGGATGCTAATAGGTAGATTAATAGATTATTAATTAAGCTTTCAACTGTTATTTGTTTCTGTAGCATAAAAACAAAGAAGTTAAGATCGAAGTAATGTGCGTCTACACATTTTTTTAATAACAACGTCGCCATTTTGTTACTGTAATTAGTCAGTAATTAAAAGAAAGGAATTTCAAACAGTGTTTCTTGTATTAGCATAACGTAGATGCTAAAATTTTTTGGTTTGTATACAGCCCTTGCTTTAGAAAAAAATACAGTTTAAACTATTAAGGTATTTTCGATAAAACGTATTTTTTTTCCTTTTACAAATATCTCAATAAATATTAGTTTTATTGAAAAATGAGAGACCAAAAATAAAGCTCATAAACTGATAATGAATTTCGCTTGTTTATTTATTTACATAGATTTAATAGTTTCGGAGATATGAAAGTTTACAAATGGTGTCCAAACGTTTATAAGACGAAAATTGCAGTTTAAATGTTAGATATCTCAGAAATTGTGACACCTACGTCACGCATGCTAAGAAATGAAATTAAAGACAATTAATTGCGCTTTCAAATTATTACTTCCACATCCAGTGGAAGTATAGTAACGACAAAAAAATTTTTAAAAATTGTTATTGTTCAAATAGGCTTAGAATGTCATGAAACGTCGAGATTTCAAGTTTGAGCGAAAAAAAAATTTCTGTCTGTCGGTCGGTCGGTCTGTAACTTTTTTTGTGCGCACGTTTACTCTGGAACCGTTTGAGATATTAACTTGAAATTTGGTACACATATGTACTTTAACGAGATCTGGAACTGGATTATATTTTCATCTTGTTCCGTCGAAGGGTTGGGGGGTAAATTTGGGTAAATTTGTAGTAAATAGGTAAATCAAGCAGGTAAAAGTTCATAAAATTGATATTTAGTATAGACAAGAGAAGCTAAGGTCTCAAAAAAAATTTTGGCATTAGCCACCCCCATTACCACCCCCACCCCATTATTAAAGGGGATGAAAAAAAAATGTGATTTAGTGTGTGTACAAGAACCAGAAACCTCAAAATATTTTTTTACTTTATCCATCCCTCACTCCCACCCCCTGTCACCACCCCCACCCCACTACTGATGTGGGGTATCGTTTTATGGGTTTTTGGGAGTAGAGGATTTCAAATATTATATTATTAAAGTTCCATAAACAATTATTTCCAGATACAAAATTTTTTCGTTATGTGACTTGGATAGAAAATCCGAATGTGGAAGTAGTGATTCCTTGGGCAGCGGTTTTTTTTACTCGTTCCTGTAGCATAAGAAATAAAGAAGTTATGATGGAAAAATGTGCGTATTTATATTTTTTTATAAAAAAAGGTTGCCATTTTGTTACTCTAATTAGGCAGTAATTTAAAAAAATTATCTCAGATACAGTTTTTCGTTAAGATGAAGCATTACTTAGATGCTCATTTAAAGCACTTACTTTAGAAAAATATGCATTTTAAACTTTAAAGGTAATTTCGAAACACTTAGGTATAAATTTAAATATCTCCGAAATTATTAATCCTACATAAATAAACAAAAAATATAATTAATTCCCAGTCTGTACTTGGTGTGTAACATTTTTTCGATAAAGTAATACTTTTCGAGATACTTGACGAAAGCCGTTTGGAAATATCTTTTTTTTAGCTAAAATCACAATTTTGAAGTCGTTATAACTTAAAAACTATCAATGTATGTAAAAAATTGCATAGAACCTTTTCTTCTTAAAATTTGATTCTATTTCGGCTCCAATAAATATATATATTTTTCAAGTGCCACCCCATAAGAGGGGGTGGCATCCACCTCCTATAAATTAGCAAGCCCCCGCACAATATATAAACTTTTCTGTGAAGTGTTTACTATTATACTGCTAAACATGAACGAAATCCGTTCAATATGACATTATTCCGAAGTTAAAACCTCTAGTTACTGTACTACAATTTATTAACATAATAACGTTACATATTCTGAAACACTTTATTTAATTTATTTTGTTTATAGGGGTAGTTCCGGGAGGAGTGGGAGCTAATTTTAATAAACCATATGTATATTCTGAAACACTTTGTATAATTTATTTTGTTTATAGGGGTAGTTACGAGAGGAGTGTGGGCTAATTTTAATAAACGTGTAATAAAGGTATATGATTTAATAATATTTAGTTGGTAGTAGCTCTACTCCCTGTGGGTTTCCATGATCAAAATTTTTGATAATTATCTTGTTCTTTTCAGCATTTTCTTGTATTACTGGCATCTGGTTTCTACCACAAAGATACGATGTAAACTATTCCAATGCGATATCTATAATTCCGTATTTTTCTAATTTATTTGATAATCCCCGCCTATTTTCTTCTTATTCACAACATCTTGGCAGACATTTTGTGATCCATTAATTATTCCCGTTGGCCTCTCTTTGCTTTATGGCACGTCTGATAGCATTATGCCATCTGTCGCGGTTGCCTATTAGCCTCACCAAAATTTTTCCCATTAGCTCCTTGGTGATATCGGCCCAACGTTTAAGAGGATGCCGTGCAACATGCAGGCATACAGCAGCCTCTCCTCTCAGAAGCAGCATGGGGTAGACCACTCCTCGTTGATTCTTCGACCATTCTACAAGAACAGTCTTTCCTGTTGACGTTGCCACCGAAGTATATAATCCAGCGATCGTTGACCACACCAGCAGTTCATGGGCACGAGCAAGCATACCTTTAAAAATCATCACGCCCAGTCGTCAAGTCACTATAATCATCATTTAACGGTAAGAAAATATTTTTTTTCGGTTGACCTTAAATACTCTGCTGTATAATTATTTCTAACTAGAAAATAATACAATCAGATAGTTTTGAACACCAACAACTTACTTTACTGCTCCTTAATTCATTTACTTCTTTTGGATTCCATGATTTAAACAAATCTCCTACACGAAATTGCAATTTTCTTGATAATATATTCGTATACTTTGCAAAAAATATCTGCAAGACTGTTACTGTAAATCCACGACTGTCTGACCATATCAGTATTAGTTTACGCGTACAAGATTTTAAACCTTCAATTTTGCGCAAAAGAATTAATTTTAGGCATGTTACCGAAATCGGTCCTTTTCAATTAAACCAGCATTTAAAATCTACAGATTGGAATTTTGTAAATAACTAATCACTAGACCTCGAAAAGAAATTTGAAACTATTTTAAACATAATCACCATAGCGATAGTAATCAATTTGCCAGAAAAATCAAAAACTTTATCAAATAACAAAAGAACTAAATTTAATTGGTTCACTGACCATTTAATATAGATGAGAGAGTCTTTATATTTTTTGCAAGATCTTTACAAAATAAATCTAACATCTAATCTAAAATCCCTATTAAATACCAAAAAAGCGTACTATAGATGTGAGTTAAGGAAGGCCAAAATTAATGCCTACGATAAGTACATTTCCCCAAGTAGCAATCGAAGCAAAGCAATATGGAATATCATTAATAATAAGAAATCCCAAACCAATAATATAGGTTCAGACTCTCCAGTTATTCATTCTGAGGAACTGAATAATCACCTTGGAACGATTGCCGAAAAAATAATAAATATCAATCAACAACTTTGAGGATTACTTATCTAACACTTGTATAGCTGGACATAACACTGAATTTAGTTTTTCTGAGATCTCTTACGTACAAATAATACTTGATACACTTAACAACTTAAAAAAGAAACTGACAGTAAAGACGTTCATGACACAAACCCTAAAATCCTAAATTCCATTAAGCACATCATAATATACATTCTTTTGACCAAACTTATAAATCAATGTATTAGAAACAATGTATTTCCTAGAATTCTCAAAATTTCAAAAGTTATTCCAATTCACAAACAAGGCGACATTGACGATCCTGCCAATTATAGACCAATCTCCATAACACCTTTTTTGCAAACATTTTTGAGACAGTATTAAAATCACAAGTAACATCTTCTTTTAAGAAATTTAATTTGTTTAATAATCGTCAGTTTGGGTTCAGAACCAAAATGTCCACTACACCAGCTATAAATACGTTGACGGATATGATAAATAGGAGTTTCGAATTTTGTATGCACAGTTTTTAAATTTAAGCAAGCATTTGACTGCATCTCTCATGACACATTGATAAAAAAGTTCGTTTTTTATAAATTTTCTATTGGCAGCCAGAAGTTACTATCATCGCATCTTCAAGAGTGATCCCAGTTTGTTAACTATGATAATATGAATTCTAAGCCTATAAGTGCTCGGTATTAGACCCAATTCTGTTTCTTATCTTCGTTAATGATTTGCCATATAACACCGTCACAGCAAGATCAGTCCTTTTTACGAATAACACCACATTAATACATAATAATAGAGATATTAACAAATTGCTTACAAGTGTACACGATACTCAATCTACTGTTCAAGACTGGTTCTTGGCAAATATTTTAATACTTAATGCGAACAAAACAGAATCGATGATTTTTAATCTAAAACAACATACTTTAGATAAAATGATAACCACCGACTGTGTCTTTTTAGGCGTCCATCTGGATAGTAAATTAACATGGGAAAAACATGTACACGTTATTTGTGGAAAAATGTCCAAAAATATTTATTTACTATTAATCTTACGATTTGTGTATCTCAGACAAGTGTATTAACTGCGTATTTTGACTTAATTCACTCTGCCCTTTTTGTCTGGGGTCACTCTTCTCATGCTGTAATAGCTTTTGCTATACAAAGAAAAGCAGTAAAGGTAATCGCAGGTTTGAGTTACAGGGAGGAGTGCAGGGACTCCTTTAAAAAACTCAAGATACCAAGAGAGTTAGATCACGGTTCATATGAATGACTTTTTAAAAACTTTTATTTAGTTACATGGAGCCAACATTGGCTCTTGGAGAAGGAATATAATAATAATTAGAAGTGTTTCATTCTAAGTGAGTTTAATAACTGATTCAACAAAGCGTGTTTAGTCATATTTATAACATACAGAACCTGAGTAAGCAAAATATAGAACAAAGGAAATGCAATTCTGCAGTCATCACAAGTTATGAGAAACAAAGGTGAAATATGATATCTTGAAGATAAGCAATTAATAAGAGAAGTCGTTATCATGTAATATGATATACCTGTGAAGGTTTGTTATGGCTAAGTCTTGGTAATAAGCGTATAATTTTATATAACAACTTCCCCCTTAATAAAAAAGTTGATGTTATGCAGCAACTTTTGAAAATTGTTAGAAACGTTAAATGAATATAATGCAAAATAAATTGAAACAATGTTGAATGAATACAAAGCAAAATAATAAAATACATAAAAGTTAAAATTGGCAAATTATAATAATAATAAGCGAGTAGTACATTACATAAATGTGACAAGAATAAAATACAATGGTCTAAATTAATAGACAAGGGTAAAACTCCACATATGAAAGTCTATGTTAACTCGATGTCCTCTTCTTCTTGAGGTTTAATACCGGGTCGCTTTCTTGGAGGGATCAGTCTAGGAAATTTGGTAAAAACTCTGCTTCGCTTTGAAGGAGGTGAAGGAGGGTTGTCCGTTTTGGGTTGGATTCGCAATGCTCCACATCTTCTTCTTCTGCATTTACAAGTTATGTAAAGTAGAACTAATAGAATGATGAGAGTGATTATGAAATATGTGAACCAAGATACGTGTTTGGTCACAAAAGGCTCGTTTATGAGGTCATCCAGGTCTTTGGAATATTGGTCCAATTTGGTTTTTGCAATATCTAGATCTTCTACGTCGAGACTGTTTAATTTGAGTGGTTTTAATTTTGGAATTTCGATTTTGTCGGGCATGTGATTACAGCATTCAAAAGGAATTTGGATAAGATGTGAATTGTCCTTAATTTCGGAAAAGTCTTTGGCACTAGCTTGTATTCTAGTAATGCCTGCATAGGCGTAACATCCTGGTTGTAGTTTGATGATGGAATTTTTGTTAATTAACTCTGTTGTGGATTCTCTCTTTGGACAGTTGATGGTAATGTGAAGTGGTTCGGAATTAATTACTAGCCATGTGTTGTCTTCAAGTTCTTGGACGTTGTATCCCTGACTAATAATGAAGGAAGTTTGACAGTTCTCTGGAAGTTTCGGCAATGGTTTTAGTATTCTGGCTTCACATATGGCATTTTGGTCGATAGGATAGGCAAACAGGTTCGAACATAGTTTGGTTCCAAAATAAAGAGGTTTGCATTCTTTCAAATTTTGTATAGGTATGTACATTAAAGAATCATCGTCTCTCGCGATATACTTTTGTGAAATAGATAAAATGTGATGCAGACCAGTTCTGTTATCAAGTATCGGGATAGGATATAGGCGATAGGTGTTATAATTTTGGGGTTCAACAAGTGGTATTGTTAAAACAAATACTAAGTTAGAATCCATTTGAAACGCTTGTAATTCAATAATATCCAAATACTTAGCAACTGCCGATAATTTAATGGGGAGAGGCAAATTGTTCCTTCGTAAGCTCTGTGAAATTTCTTGTAATGCTGTTACCAAATGATTAGGGGTTATGATTGAAGTGTGAATGATTCCTAATCTAGCAAATGTTATTGAATTCAAAATGTCGTTCAAATTATCTTCGATATACAAATAGCTTGCCATTAGTTGTTCGAAAATGTATATGAATTTTAGTTTTATGTGAGCAGCCTCGATAGCTTGAGTCATGGTTTGAATTGTGTGTTCGATTTCTTCGAGATCTTTGTTAAACGTTTCCTCGTCAATTTGTAATTTTTGTATAGTCGAGTTGAAGTTTTTAATAACAGAAGTTGTAACTGAAATTTGATTTTTGATTAAGTTTTCCAATTGATGTTCGTCGTTATTTAGTTTATTTATACAATTAGTATAGTACTGGCCATCTTCAGCATCTAAGTTATGGATTTGAATATTGTACCAATACCGTTAAGTATTCCTCGTTTATATCTTTTTGTGTCTGAAAAGATTTCGTCAAATTTTGTTTTTATAGAGTTGGATATTTGTGTCAAAAGGTTAAAGTCTGTTTTAATTTCACTCGTAAAAATAATTGACTTATGATCACCATTATTGATAGTGTACAAGATTCTGTCTAAGATATTTTGATTTTTGTCAAAAGCTATTTTGAGGGATGAAATGTTTTTATGCACTAGCAGAGTCCATTTGTCATTTGTCACCACGATGTCCGTGTCTTGGTGGTAGTATACACCAACAGTGTTATTGATCGGGGTAATTTTGTATTGACAGAGTGCTGATCCGAACAGCAGGAGAAACCTGAAAATAAGTTTAATTTTCAGTATATGGTTTCATTCTATCAAAGTTTACTTTAGTTTCTTGTTTTGTTTCGAGATTTAATAGGGTAGCAGAATTTTGGAAAATTTCTTTTATTTTAAAAGGACCGTTAAATTTGTTTTGTATTCTGTATTCAGGTCGTTTTTGGGGAACATTTCTGTCGAAGCGAACTTTTGCTTTCTCTTTTTGAGATTGTGTTCGACTACGGGCTATTTTATAATAGTGGGATATTCTGTTGTTTAAATCTCTAACGTATTTGGTTATTAACTCTTTTTGGTTATATAAAGTTTCAGGTGGTCTGTTAGACGTATGACCAAAGATAAGTTCATATGGGGTGAAACCGTGTGTTTTATTTACCGAATTGTTATAACATATTACCGCATATGGTAAAATCGTGAACGGATGTTCGTTCGGGTTTTCAGTTTTATGAATTCTTATCATTTCAGCTAAGGTAGCATGAAATCTTTCTATTGATCCGTTCGATTGGGGATGTCCTACGCTTGAATAAGTTAATTTTATGTCGTAGAGGGTGCAGAGATCTTTGAGTAAACGGTTGTCAAATTCGCCACCGTAATCGCAATGGATTCTTAATGGGGTACCATAATGTTGAAAATATAACAACAAAGTGTTTACGACAGATTTTGCGGATTTATCCAGGACTGCATATGCTTGCGTGAATTTAGTTAATTCGTCGCGAATGGTTAAAGCGTAATTTTGATTGGGGAATTCAAATAGATCAATATTGATTCTTTCGAATGGTGTTCTTGGGGTTTCTGTGACTACTAGAGGGTTATTCAGGTTTTTCCGGCATACTTTAGTCTTTTGGCAAGTTTCGCAATTTTACTTCCACGTCCAGTGGAAGTATAGTAACGACAAAAAATTTTTTTTAAATTTTTATTGTCCAAATAGGCTTAAAATGTCATGAAACGTCGAGATTTTAAGTTTGAGCGAAAAAAAATTTCTGTCTGTCTGTCGGTCTGTCGGTCTGTCTGTCTGTCGGTCTGTCTGTAACTTTTTTTTTGTGCGCACGTTTACTCTGGAACCGTTTAAGATATTGACTTGAAATTTGGTACACATATGTACTTTAACGAGATCTAGAACTGGATTATATTTTCATCTTGTTCCGTCGAAGGGTTGGGGGTAAATTGGGGTAAATTTGGGGTAAATAGGTAAATCAAGCAGGTAAGAGTCCATGAAATTGGTATTTAGTATATACAAGAGGTCTCAAAAAAATTTTTGGCATTAGCCACCCCCATTACCACCCCCACCTCCTTATTAAAGGGGATGAAAAAAATTGTGATTTAGTGTATGTACAGAAACCAAAAACCTCAAAATATTTTTTTACTTCATCCACCCCCCACTACCACCCCCCTATCACCACCCCCACCCCACTACCGATGTGGGGTATCGTTTTATGGGTTTTTGGGGTAGAGGATTTCAAATATTGTATTATTAAAGTTCCATAAACAATTATTTTCACATACAAAGTTTTTTCGTTGTGAGTGACTTGGATAGAGAATCTGGATGTGGAAGTAGTGATTCCTTGGGCAGCGGTTTTTTATAAAATTTTCAACGTCTTTAGTTAGACCTTGCCAAGTGTATTTTTCTCTAATTCTTCGAATCGTTTCATTTATTCCGCGGTGTAGATTATTTTTACCAAAATGATTTTGCTCCAATATAATTGGGATTTCATCTTCGTCGGCAGTTCTGACGATATCTTGACAAATTACTACTTTTAAGTCTTTTTCTGCAAAAATGAATGATAGAATTTCGAGTATGGGGAGGTCTAGGTTATTTTCGACAAAGTATGTCTTAGAAAGGTCTAAAACATCTTGATTTTTAAATAATACCAAAAATAGATGTTCAATTACAGATTCGATATCAAAAGGTAGAGGGATGATAAAATATCTCCTATGTCTGACTGTTTTGCTCGATACAATATTGATTTTATTGTTATGATTTTATTGTTATGAAATTCGGGGTTTTCCTCTTCGATAATTTTGTGATGTAGATCTTGTAAGTTGTTTTGTTGGAAAAAGGTTATAATATCTTTATGTTCTCGATACAAAAGTCGTTTGTTCGAGGCTTTGATTTTCGAATAGTCAATTAAAGATGTTGTTTTATATAGGTTGGTGAAAGTTTAAAATTCTCGCGAAATTTGTTCGTTAGTGACTGCGTTGTTATCGTCTTGGTTTTCGTCGTCGTCTGACTTGTCGTCTGACTCTTCGTCATTCGCGGCTAGAACCTTTGAATAGAATTTGGAACATTCGGAAAAATGATTAATTTTGATTCTGGAAAGTGCGTCCGCGTTCTTATTGATTTTGCCAGGTTTATAAATTATTTCGTAGTCGTACTCTTCTAATTTGAGTCGCCAACGGGCAAGTCTACTTCCTGGGTCTTTTATAGAGAATAGCCAGGTGAGTGGTCTGTGGTCGGTGACAAGCTTGAACTTTCTACCATACAGATATGGTCTAAAGTGCTTTACACTCCATACTATCAATAAAAGCTCGCGTTCAATCGTTGAATATTTAGTTTCTGCACTGCACAAGGTTCTAAAAGCATAGGCTATGGGTAAATCTTTGCCAATAGGCCCCTGGCTCAGCACCGAGCCGATGGCAAATGCGCTCGCATCAGTGGTTAGAACGAAAGGTTCGTCAAAATTAGGGTAGATTAATATCGGAGTTGTCGTCAATGTTTGTTTCAAATTTTGAAAAGAATTTATACAATCATTGTCGAAGAGAAATGGTATGTCTTTTTGTAGTAGTTTTGTTAGGGGCTTGGTAATCTTGGAGAAATTAGGGATAAAGCGCCTATAATATCCGGCTAAGCCTAGAAATGATTTAATTTCTTTTTGATTTTTTGGTTGAGGGAAATTTAGAATAGCGTCAACTTTCGAAGGATTCGGTTTTACGCCGTCTTTTGTAATGAGATGTCCTAAATAAGCGACTTCTTTGCGGAGAAACTCGCATTTGTCGGGTTGAATTTTGTGATTGGCTTTCTGTAATCTTTTGAAAACTTCTGTTAATCGAGAAATATGCTCGTGAATAGTAGGGGAGTAAACAATAATATCGTCCATGTAGACGAGACATCGTTCATTTTGGATACCTAATAAAATGTTATCCATCACTCTTTGAAATGTTGATGGAGCATTCTTAAGTCCAAAAGGCATTCTTACTAATTCAAAATGACCATTTTCAACTGTGAAAGCAGTTTTTTGAATGTCTTTCGCATCAATCTCGATTTGGTGAAATCCGGAGGCTAAGTCTAGAGTTGTAAAATATTGACATTTACCTAATTGATCGAGGAGGTCGGAAATATTTGGTAGAGGGTACTTATCGTCAACAGTCAGTTCGTTTAGCTTTCTGTAGTCCACTACAACTCGCCATTTTTGTTTACCGGAGGCGTCGAGTTTTTTTGGTACAACCCAAACCGGAGAGGACCAGGGAGAAATCGAAGGTCTAATGATGCCTTGATCAAGCATATTAGAGACTTGTGTTTTGACTTCCTCTTTATGGATATGAGGGTAGCGATATGTGAAAACTGGTTTTGAATCTTTCGTGTCAATGGAATGCTTAATTTCGTTAGTAAAAGTTAAATTGTCTCCTTCCAAATAGAATATATCTTGAAAGTCTAAACAAAGCTGCGTTACTATTTCGGCCTCTTCTTCGTTTAGATGATCCAAGCGCAATTCGTTCCTAATTTCGAAGGATCTGTCCGTCGGTACGTCTGGGTCAGAATTTTGAGTGTTTAGATTGAAAATTGATTTGAATTTTTGTACTGGTTCTAGTTCGAGGTTCGAGAAATTTACCGTTTTTGGTATTGCATTCGCGTTTATAATTGTGGTTAAAAATTCTCCATTGCTATCGATTTTTACGAGAGCATTCGGTAAGCGTATCCTTTCGTTTTCCTGGGCTAACAGTATAGCCTCGGTATTTCGCAGGTTACATTTTAGTTTACAAATTTTTTCCAAGCGAGGTTCAATAGAAATAAAATTTTTGATGTTGCTTAAATTTGAATTTTTTGTATCAGAATTAATAGTTGGTTGTAAAGGTAAATTTACTGTAGTTTCTTCCGTAACTTTAAATAGTGGTACGGTTTTGAAATTTGTGACTAGTTGTTTATTTTTAAAGTCTACTTTGCATTCGTAATGTTCTAGGAAGTCTGCGCCTAATAATCCATCGAAATCTATATCTAGATTATAGATATAAACTTTGTGTGACTCATTTGAAAAGGGGATGAGAACAGATTCGTTGATATAAATTTTTTGATCAGTGATACCCTGTATGATTACATTTTCAGGAGATCTACGTCTGTAATTTTCAGCTGTTTTAGGTTTAAAAATTGATATACCTGCGCCTGTGTCAATTAGAATTTTAAATTTACCAGTTGCATCCTTCATATAATAGAGATTTTTTGAATTTACAGTTAATAGGGTATGGGAGAGCGTATTTACATGAACGTCTGTTCTGGGAAATTCAGCATTGGGTCGAAACTGTCGTTGAGGTTCATAGTTTGTACTTGAGTTTCTAGTTCCGTAATTGATTCGAATTGGTCTGTGTGTTGTGTCGGAGTATCCGTGGGGTACTCCGGATCTAATCGAAAATCCTGAGGATTAGCAGTATAATCCTCGTACTGTTCGTATTGAGAATTAGCTGTATAATTCTCTTGGAAATTTTGGTTAGTTTCAAATTTATAATTTTCGTAAGTATCTTCTGCAGTTTGGTAATCAGAGGAATAGTCACTGTATTGATTAAAATCGCATTGGTTTTCATAAGGTTCATAATTTAAATGGTGCGTTTTTTGTTGATTAAAACGGTTGAAATTTGGGTTTGGTTGAATAGCAGAGGGTCTTTGTTGGTTGAAATTCGGGTTCGGCCTTATGGCTGAGGGCCTGTTTTGTTGTGGTTGACTAGATTGATTATTTTGAGGAAATGTCCTCTGATTAAAAAGATTGGTTTGAGAAAAATTGTGAAAATTTGGGTTTCCTTGATAATTGGGTCTTTGAAAATTTTGTGACGTTGTTGGCCTTATTTGCGATTGTTGCCTTGTGCGGCATTCGCTTATTACATGTGCATTTCTTTTACAAAATGAACAAAATTTTTGTTGGAAATTGGGACCTTGTGGTCGTTTTTGTTGAGGAGGCATTGTATTCTTTACTTGGTTATTTTTTGGGAATTTCTGTGATTCGAAGTAGGAAAGTTGTACCTCTCTACGGATTCTGCTAACGGCTTTTAGTATACTAGGAGGATTGCTAGCACGAATGATGCGGCCTAAGTTTGGTTCTAAGCCCGTTAGTAAATTATTAAGTGTCATCGTTTCGATGAGATCTGATTGTGCAGCTCTTTGCGTTGTCGTGAGAGTTTGCTTTTGCACTGTAGCGTGCATTTTCGCATTGTGCGTTTGTAAACGCGAAACAAATGTTAGGGCGGATTCACCTGGCAATTGGTGAATGCGCTGCAGGTCCTGAATTAGGGCCGTTAAATCTCGAGAATCTCCAAAATGAGTTTCTAAAAGTGCTTTTATTTCTGGCCATGTGCCAGGATTACGCGAATTTATTAATTCGGCAGCTTTGCCTTTTAATTTATTTTTTATGTGGACGGTCAAAAGAATTTTTTGCTCTCCAATTGCCATGCTTTGGGTGCAATGACAGGAATTTAAGAATGTTTGTAAATTTATGGCATTGCCATCAAATTCTGGTATTAGTGAAAAAATTTCAGAGAGCTTGTAAGGCTCAATTTGCTCTGGTTGTTGTTGTTGTAGTAGTTGTTGTTGTTGTAGTAGTTGTTGTTGCTGTTGTAGTTGTTGTTGTTGTTGTTGTTGTTGTTGTTGTTGTTTTTGTTGTTGTAGTTGTTGTTCGGTTGGTGCCGGTGGCACTGGTTGAACTGTCTCTGGTTGAGCTCTATCTGGCATTTTGCTTTTTGTATTTAGAAATTACTTGGACAAAAATTGGTTGCGTATCAACAGTATGATACGATAAATTAAATTAGCTTGTTACGTTGCGTGCGTAAATGGATTGTATATTAGCTGTATAATACACAATGTTACGTATTAGCAGTATAATACGAAAATAAATAACTTAAAATTAAATGAACTTGTTTCGTTGTGTTTGTAAAGGAATGGATTCACTTTGACAAGAGAACTGGCTTTGTGCGCCGAGTGTATTAGCAGTATAATACACTTTCAATAAAATAAGTTGCGAAAAATAATAAAATAGTAAAAATGGTACGAGATGATTCTTAAATGACTTACGTTAGTTTCGTTTCCATGGGTAGGTTCTTCGTCCGTCAAGGGATCCGCCACCACCAGTGAGGAAGGTCTCCTTGTTCTCGCAGGTGTACACGCACTAGTTAGGCACCTTCTGCAGATGTTGTCCTTGTTCTTTTGCGCTTCACTACCAGTTAGGCTTCTTGTTCTGATGATGTTTACCCATCCTACCGACTGCGCCAATGTTAGATCACGGTTCACATGAATGACTTTTTAAAAACTTTTATTTAGTTACATGGAGCCAAGGTTGGCTCTTGGAGAAGGAATATAATAATAATTAGAAGTGTTTCATTCTAAGTGAGTTTAATAACTGATTCAACAAAGCGTGTTTAGTCATATTTATAACATACAGAACCTGAGTAAGCAAAATATAGAACAAAGGAAATGCAGTTCTGCAGTCGTCACAAGTTATGAGAAACAAAGGTGAAATATGATATCTTGAAGATAAGCAATTAATAAGAGAAGTCGTTATCATGTAATATGATATACCTGTGAAGGTTTGTTATGGCTAAGTCTTGGTAATAAGCGTATAATTTTATATAACATAGTATCCAGTGGCGCAGCCAGAAAATTCATCTGGGGGGGGGGGCAATAGAACCGGCCTTCCCAGAGGATAAGGAAAATTTTTCAGAAAATGGTTGGAAATGGATGTGTATGTTTTAGATAATATTGGCATTAATTACAAAATATTTATTTCACAAGGGATAATTTAGATACTGCTTTGAACTGCTTCTTTATTTTTTGGCTCATGGAAGACGGCTTGGGGGGGGCATGGCTCCCCCCCTGGCTGCGCCCTTGATAGTATCTACATTTTGCCTTCTATACAATAAAGAACATGATGTATCTCGTGCAACGGGAACTTTATACGTTTATTAAACACACGCAATGGCACAGCATATTATGCGATAAAGTTTTCTTAACGCTCTACCACGTAATTCAAAGGAACTGGATTATAGACGTTTTAAAACTATTGTAAAATCGTTTTTAATTGACAATGCGTTCTTCTCATTAAACGAATTTTTTAATGCTTATTTTTCAACTATATCGACTTTATGTAACTAACGTATAATATATGTTTGTTTGTTTGTTGTAAACCCAAATTCAAATCATATTTGTTTGTTATTTTTTTAAATTATATACATATAATATATATATATATATATATATATATATATATATATATTACAATTAATTATATTTAAATTTGTTTATGACTATACATATTATGTATGAGTGTGTACGTGTATGTATATGTATCTGTATATATGTACACATATATTACTTTGGCATTCTGTATACCTGTATTAATATATATTTTTTTAATCTTGTGTTAACGACTTATGTAAATACATTCATGTATAATTGCATCAATAAATACTTACTTACTTACTTTATATAAACAAATATTGTTTTGAAAATGATGTTTGTAGAAACGTCATTTATTTCAGGATAACTAAATTTATGTGTTCAAAAATTATTGGTCAATACTACTAAATGAAGCAATTTGAATTTAATTGTTTTAATCAAAAACTGTGCGTCTGACGAGAAAAACGCAAGAGGCCGTTTTCTTGAAGAATTGACTAGGCTAATCAGAAACAATATCCAGATGAAAAATGTCAGTGGCGTACCACCGTTTTGATAAAAAATATCGGAGGGGGAGAACTTTTCTGACTAAAATATAAATATTAATACATATCAAAATTAAAAATAATAACTAGAATAGTTTCTGAGATTTTAAAAAATAACGATTTAAAAAAGAAACTAAGCCGTTGCGCGTTGCGGATATATGTTCATATGAACGCATTTCTTCATAAAATGACCTAAGGAATCACCCTGAAATATTAGCACGCCATTAAGAAACACCCGTATGAAACCTCTTTTTGCAGTCTCTGTTATCTGACTTTTCCAAAAAAACACACATTTCTTGCCTTACTTATATCACATTTGAATCTTGAAAACTGAACTGTATTCTTACTATTTGAAAACAATATGTTAAACCTTTCAGATGTTTGATGTATTTCATAAAAGGTTTCCCAAGTCATGAAGATAGCTAAGATATTTCCATTTGATTTAATTTTACTACTCCATTTGATCAAAGTTTTAACTAATTGTTCGAATCTATTCATCATTCCTGTAGTGCTACTTTGCTTTGAATGACATCTACGCCCAAGTGCACCGACAAATGAAAATCTTCCACGGACCGTAATCCATCAACGTAATTTAATAAAAATGTTATCGATCCTTTTATATATCTACCTGCATATAAATATGCCTTGGTAAACTAATGGCTGCGCAATATGTAAATGGATAGAACAAAAATACATTTAATGCTTTTGAATAATGCGGTTCTACTTTAAAAACAAAGTCACTTAGCACAATTTAAAACTTGTCCAGATGTAAATGCAAAGTATTCATTATACAAATACAAGAATTGTTTAGAAGTTGGTGTTTATCAAATAAACCTCTCACGCGAAATTATTCTAAACGTAAAACTTTGGTTTTCTATAACATTAACTAACCATCCAATTATCTGTTACGAATAATAGATTTTAGTTATGTATTTTCAGTCTAAATGAAAAATATAACATTTTGTGTTGAATGCCAAGCAAAAAGGAAAGTTTAAGGCACACGAATGAATCTTGTATTATTGGGCGTATTATTAAACATTCATAGAGACAACAAATATCACCACAGAACTGTAGGTTATAGCATTCACAAAAAAAAAAAACAAGATAGATTTTGAGATAGAAGAGACAAATTGACTACAACTGAACGAAATCTTATTCAATCTTTATGATATTATCAATAAGATTATTTCCATTTAGTACCCGATTCCATACGAAAAAATGTAAGAAAAAGTCTCTATAAATAGTCCAGTCAACGACAGAGTTGTAGAGAACATTGAGGAGAGGAGAATTTTCCTCTTCAGAAATATGTTGGAGGTAGTTAGGAGGTAAACATACTAAAAGTCTCCGCCCCTAGCCTCGCCGCTTCGGGGGGAAAGGGGGTGGAAAGGTTCCCTTTTTCGATTTTTCGCTTGGAATTCGGATACCATGCGTCACACGGAAAATGATAATCTATGCAAAATTAAATATAATTAAATTTCCTACAAGAATGTCCATATTCATTTTCTTCCTATGTGTTATAGTTTGCAAGATATTCGCCAGCAAAAATCGATAATTAATAAAAAAAAATCAATTATGTACCTTGAATATTTCTCTCAAAGCGGTTTACAGTGGTCTGCTAATAAATCACAGTCACAAAACAATCTTTATTTTATAACACTGGACGTATTTACTAACGTAATATCTTGTCGAAATCTATACATTTCCTTAAATATACCACGTGATTCACTTAAAATGAAGATACCATTATAACTTTTTCATTCTGTATCCGATTTGAATCAAATTTTACTGAAGTATAGAACATATTAGGATCTACTTATGACCAGAAAATCATTCACATGCTATAAAGACAAAGCCACCTGCGGTACCAAAATATGCGAAAAAAAATTAAAAATTATATTATTGGATCTTGACGAATTTCATCTAACCACCACAAAGCGGAAACTGAGAATCTTTGCCATCTTTGCCAGATGAGCTTATGTATGAGAAATCCCCCATCAATATAGTCCAGTCAACGTCTAATTTGAGTGCTAATGAATGGATTTTGGTAAAACTGTGTGCAATGTGTTTATAATGACGTTAATAAAGTGCGATTAAAGCAGGAAATTACTGGAAAACACCCCCGTATATTTTTTTAATGTGCCAAAAATGTAGTACATTAGTTATCGTGAAAAACTGCCTGTAACTTGGAAAATTAGCAAGTTACAAAAAAATTCCAAGAGACAAACAATGTTTAGAAAGACTCAATGCACACGTCTGAGTTTTTCAAATTTTTAAATTACATATTTCTAAAGCGCTATAATTTCAAAGGAATGGGTAGTTTTCATGTTTTTCCAGAATAACTTGGTCAAAACGCACTTTACAGAAAAGTTGCAAATAAAAAATGTCTTGTATTATGATTATACATTCACCTAAATTTTTCAGATTTTTTTTCAACTTTTCCCCTCCCCCACTTTTAGGAATTTTCGAGTGGCCATATCTCCAAAAATATGCATTTCTGGAAAAAATTCACAAGATCTTATTTTGGGCCAAAAGAGGTAAATTTATTGCTTCTTTTTAATTTTTGACCTAATTCTACAAGTTACGGAACCCGTGATAAAAGGTGTGTTTTCTACCTCTTCCGATCATTTCCTACTCTAATCATTTTTCCGACTTGTTTATTAACGTCATTGCAAACATATTGCACAATGTTTTATCATCCATTCATTAACACTCAAATTAGAGATATTGGTCATTTTAACGCTCCGTTGACTGGATTAATAACCAAATCAAATTTTGGTGTACGTACGTTTGTGGCGCCGATCGGGTGCCTTTTTTAGAATTTTTAACATCCAAAATGTTTTTATTTTTTTCAGTATATTCTGGTACCGCAGGTGGCTTTGCCTTTGTAGCAGCCGAATGTTTTTCTGGTCATAAGTAGACTCTAATTTGTTCTATACTTGAGTAAAATTTGATTCAAATCGAAAACAAAAAAAATGTTATAAGGGTATCTTCATTTTAAGTGAGTCACACTGTATATTTAAGGAAATGTATAGACTTCGACAAAATATTACGTTAGTAAATACGTCGAGTGTTGTGAAATAAAGATAGTTTTCTGACTGTGATTTATTAGCAGACCACGGTAAACCGCTTTGACAGAAATATTCAAGTTACATAATTGATATTTTTTTTTATTAATTATCGATTTTCGCTGGCGAATATGTCGTAAACCATAACACATACGAAGAAAATGCATATAGACATTCTTATAGGAAATTTAATTATGTTCAATTTTGCATAGATTACCTTTTTCCGTGTGACGCATGGTTTCGGAGTTCCAAGCGAGAAACCGAAAAAAGGAAACTTTCCAGCCCCCTCCCCCCTGAAGCGGAGGGGCTAGGGGCGGAAACTTTTAGTATGTTTACCTCCTAACTACCCCCAACACATTCCCGAAGAAGAAAATTCTCCCCTCCTAAATGTTCTCTACAATCCCCTTTTGGGCATTCATTGATTGGACTAGAACGCATCCAAAAATAACTTTCACTAATTATCTCATTGATACGTTGAGAACCTTATAGCACTGGGTTCATGATTTCACATTATTGAGGTTTATTATTTCAACTACTATCCGAGCGGTATGTATCTGTGTATTTGTTTTAGCATATATTTTTTTTTATTTGCATTTTTAATAGTTTAAGACTTGACGGACATGGCAATGTTTTTTACCGGAAGGGGGGGGGGGGCGTTTATTGGTATCGAACGTGTTTTTGATAGAACATCTAAGGACGACAATGCTCCTCAATTGAATGGTGTTCCCAACACACTTAGTGAATGGATAATACACATGCTTAAATGGTGAGCTGTTCGAATTAATGTGGAGACCATAGAGACCATCATTTGGTCCATAGAGGTTATCCGTAAGGTCACGTCTTATTGTCCCTACTGTAGGTTACAGTCGCCGACAGCCTTCCAACCCTCACTCACAATAGGTTATGCCGATGACGTTATCTTGATAAACGAGAACTTCGAGGACCTCCCGTTATGCGGACTTATGCAAACAGCCTTCAAGTAAACTGATAATTATAATTAGTCCATAGAATACTCTCTCTCAATTAACCTCCAGAAAACAAAGCTAGTACTATTAAACAAGAAAAGGAAACTACCAAATATGAAAGTTTCCAATTTATCGGGCAGTCAACTCCACTTAACGAGTGATATCAAGTACCTGGGGGTCATGCTTGAGTGCACCCTGAGTTGGACGAGACATATGGAGGTTAAGATAAACAAAGTATGTGCGACCCCCTGGCAGTAACGCAGAGTAGTCTGTAAGTCCTGGAGTATTTCACCCAGGATTTTCAGTGGGCTGTACGCTGCTGTGATAAGACCCGTGCTCTGTTATACAGCCATTGTCTGATGACTGACCCAAAGCAAGGCAAGGAATAACAGCATTTCAACTAGAACATGTACAAAAATTGGCAGTAACTATGATACTGCCATGAAAATGACGCCAAAAGTTGCAATGGTGACTACATTCAGCTTTCCCATAGAGGAGGTGGCGTTGAGGAATGCTCTGAGATTGCAATGTCTAGACCAACGATATATTAAAGGCGCTGCTAAGACATATCCCCACATACTAGAAGCGGTTACAATACTAATTCCTCTTCTAGGAATGGGGACTGTTCGTATTTTCCCTATTTAAAATTTTAACAAGAACTTTGAGGCAAGATTAAACACATCCGTAACCGACGAGCTGGACGTGTTAATTTACACTGATGATTCCGAAGGAGTTAGAGTCTACTCAGAAGAACTAAATCTAGACTCGATAATGCCTCTAAGCATCTACCTAGTGATATATTTATACCACTATATTCCAGGTAGAACTAGTGGGAATTCTATAAGCGGTAACAGAAACCACTAATGCAAACCCTCCGCAAATGGTGTGAAATCAACGGATAGCAGAGCAGTTCTGTTTGCCCTAAACAACTGTAGGATGGGTCTGCAACACACAAAATAACAGTGTCAATTTCTGCTGCGTGAATGGACATGATGGAATTGAGGGGAATAAGGAAGCGGATGCTCAAGTCTGCAAGAGATCTGAAAGCGTCCTGTATGGCCTGAAACCTATAGCGCTGTAGCGCTGCAGACATAGTAGAATCGCTTGTCTAACTTACGATTGAGTGTGGCAATCGTAAGTTAGACAAGCGCTGCCGTCAGATGTCCAGAAATGATCTATGTATGATTGATTGTTAAGAGGACGTTGTAGAAAACAAACAACTTCGTACGGACTGGAAGTTACAAATAACCCACTATGGAGGATGTAATCTAAAAGACGAAACTGCCGAGCATATGTTGCATTACTACCTGCTCTCTCAGAGAAACGGGAATCTATGCTGGGGTATTTTTGGCTCAGTATGTCCGGTATATAATAGCTCATACTTCACTGAGCCTGCTTTTTAAGTAGGTCACAAATATTGGTTTGGCTTGAGGAATGACGGGTTCGGCAGTCATGTATCCACCTGCAGGAATACCACAATGGGCCCATTCCACAGTGGTTCAAAGTGTAGATTTAACCTGTTAAAATTCTGAAAATTTGGATGTATCTCTAGTTTGTAGCGGTAATATCGGGAAATATATTGAAAAAAATCTAGAAGTGTCGGGAGTAGAGCTGGAGGGTGAAAGATGTCTAATTCAAATTCACAGTTGCCAGTCTGCCACATAAGGGGCTAAAATACGACGTTACTACATTTTGTTTTAGCCGAAGACTGTGCGTAAGTGCGACTTGAGTCCACTTGATGACATGCTAATCGCCTTTCAATCAATCCAGAATCCCCAATCCAGTGATTGAAGTTTTAATTGTGATATTTTAAAAATAGGAAAGTTCAGAAACAAATATAGTGCTATTTAAACGTTTATGCATCGATATCTAGATACATATGCATTTACAATCATCGAAAGACTTTAAACCATTTTAGGCTCGGATTCCATTACGAGATCTTGATACTCTGGCCTATGACGCGATTTGGAGGGCATCAGAATAGCTTCAAGATAAGATTTCATGGAACTCTATATTATAGTGTTCTATATAAAACTTTGCATATTGCTATGCGTCATTTTAAAACGTTTAATGGTTGAACTAAAAATGTAGGGACAATTATTTTTTCACGTAAATGGGAGTTTTAACTAGTTTTTAAGTCCATTCATTTCTTTTTCACGTGAAAGTCCCCAGGCAATAAACATACAAATCTCAAGTGGGCAGCAATATATGCGGAGAAGAAACAACTTAAATGTAAATGTAAATGTATTGCGTTTGCGGAACAAGTTAACAGATCTCCACAGTATCATCAATTGAGTCTACGTTGTTAGAAAACAAACATAGGGAATAGAAATAGTTACAAATTGTCCTTGCCCTTTTGTTGCAGACGCTTGACTCTACCTGATCGACGGCAGTGCAATATAATCGTAGCTTGAAATGTAATACTTATTGATCAATACGCAGACTCTTTTGCGAAACAGAGAAAAATTGTACCTAGACATTATACTTTTCCCCAGTTTTTCTATAATGTTTAAACATTCTGTAGGATACTATTCACATTTTTGTGAAAATAAGTAATTTTCTTAGGCGTAATTATTGTTATAATTTAAATATCATCATCTCCCGATGATGCCAGATCGGTTGGCTAAAAAATTGCACTATTTTTTTTGTAGGAGCTTTTCAAATGATTCAAACTTCTTAAGGCGTATATTTCTTTATTCAAATATAACAAATTTTATATTTTCAAAAACAACGTGCTTTTTCCCCTTCAGCTCGTTCTAAATTACAAACTAAATTTAAATAAAAATGGGACTCTCCGTTTTTAAACTTTCCTTCATTGAAAGAAAAAAAACGTGACGCACTTACATGACAGACGAATGTATGAATGGATAGATGGATGAATGAACGCGCGGATGGATGGACAGACGCATGTTTTAAGGGTTATTCGATATGAAAAATATTTCTCTACAAGATGTGTGCCGACCAAATTCAATATATTCTACGTTGCCATATTTGGGAAGATTTAGCAATGAGGTGAATGAAACTGTTCTGCATAGGAAATCTATGCATAATAAAGGCAGAAGCCCGTTTGTATAATATGGCCAACATACTTTAGGAAAAATTAACTCTACCTAAAAATAAATCCACTAATAGGGAAACTTTGCATATGCATATTAATTGTGCCCAGAAATTCATACCAAAAATCAACACAAATCTCACTAATGGATGAAAATGTTGAAAAATGTTTTAGATAAAAGTTGAAGAGCATTAAAGAAATAACTGTTTTATAAGAATAATTTTTTTGTTTCTTCAACAGTTGCCGAATTATAGGGCAGACAATAATGTAAAAAAATCTTCACAGCTATTTTAATCCACATTATTGGTTCTGATGATGCAGACAACTATTATAACCTGCTGATACTAGCTAAAAACTATTCATGCGTGAAGGCCCACAAAAGAAAAGTGGTCTGCGCGAGGGTACTGACCATATCTATCCTTTGTATTTTGAGCCGCTGAACACGAATCTGATCTTAGTTATTCCCCAGCACGTCAGATTTTTTTTTAACAGAAAAAAGCCTGTTGTATCGTAATATTGCTTACCCAGCTCATTTAAATCAGACTCAGTGATTCAACTTTAAAACTTCAACCTAATAACATTGTGGTACTTCAGTATTGATCACATAATTCAAAGTCTTGGGAATCTGATGAAAATAGTAGGAAATCTTGATTGGGGAGTTAATGAGTTGTGACTCCTGGTACTTGTGCTTGAGTATCATATATCCACTAAAACCTCATAACTTCTTGACCTCAACTCCAAAACTCTAGGAAACTGAGGAAAATAGTGAAAATCTTGATTTTCACTATTATAACTAGGAGTTAATGAGTTGTGGCCTTGGATATTTATGCTTAAATGTCATACATCCACAACTTTATGACCCCATGAACTCAGCCCACTTAACTCTGAAGATCCAACGGAAAAAATGGAGATTCTAAGTAGGAGAATTCGTGTCATTATGACCTTGAAATCAAGCATCCTATGGTGCCATAGCTTTTCAACGGCAATCCCTGTATCCTCATAACCCCATAACCTTAAGGATTCAATGAAGAAACAGGAGACTCTCGATTGGGGAATCAATTAGACTGTGTCTTCAGAACCTTGTTACCTTGTTACCAAGTAAGGCTATAGCGCTCCAGCAGAAAACTTTTCTACTACATAACCCAGTAACCCCGTAAAGCCATAATTGCATAACTCTGGGAATATAATAGAAGAATGTGGAACAGGTGAATTCATGAGATTGTGTTGTCGGAATCTTGAAATCGAGTAGAGTTAGCTCTTGAACAGCAAAATTTTTAGCCTTATAACACCGTGATTCTTGGTATTCAATAAAAGCAAATTAGGAAATCTTAATTGAGTATTCATTGAGAATGTAACTTTGGAATTGGAGTATCTTTTCAGATGATGATCTGTTTAGGTGACTTCATTTGATTTCTTGCTTTTGTGAACTATTTTATCTTATGATATCAAGGAAGGTGGGATGAGTATGTGATGGCAGTCTTTTGTTCGATGTTGAAGGGGGAACATGTGACGTAGAGCAAGAAGCCTAAAAGAAATCCGTTACATAGGTCGTTTGAAGATAAAAGAGTTTGCAAAAGCAAGAGACCACATGAAGTCACCTAAACAGAAACCACCTGATACTCTACTTCCAAAATTACATTCTCACTGAACCCCAATTTAGGATTCCTTAATTTGCTTTTATTGAATCCCCAGAATCACGGCGTCATATGGCTAAAAGTTTTGCTGTTCAAGAGCTGAAGGGTCATGGCCTACTCGATTTCAAGATTCAGAGAACATAATCTCATTAATTCCCGTATTCAGAATCTTCACATTCTTCTATTATATTCCCAGAGTTATGCAGTTATGGGTTTACGAAGTTACTGGGTTATGTAGTAGAAGGGTTTGCTACTGGAATAGACTTACTTGATAACAAGGCAACAAGGTTGCGAGGCACAATCTATAATCGATTCCCCAATCGAGAGTCTCCTATTTTTTATTGAATTCTCAGAGTTATGGGGTTATGAAGAGCTATGGTGCCATAGGGTGCTTGATTCCAAGATTCTAATGTCACAATGGCACGAATTCTCCTACTTAATATCTCCATTTTTCCGTTGGATTTTCAAAGTTAAGGAGTTACGGGGTTATGGGATGCTGAGGTCATGGGGTCATGAAATTGTGGATGTATGACACTCAAGCACAAGTATCCGAGGTCATAACTCATTAATTTCCCAATCAAAATTCCCCACTATTTTCATCAGATTCCCATTTTTGAGGGTTGAGGTTGAGGAGTTATGGGTTTAAGAAGTTATGGAGTTTTACAGTTTCCTTGAGTTATGTGGTCAATACTGAAGTACCACAATGTTATTAGGTTGAAGTTTTAAAGTTGAATCACTTTTGGAATCTGATTTAAATGAACTGGGTAAGCAATATTACGACCCAACAGACTTTTTTGCTGTTAAAAAAAACCTGACGTGCTGAGAAAAAACTAAGGTCAGATTCATGTTCAATGTCTCAAAATACAAAGGATAGTCAGTACCCCTACGCAGACCACTTTTTTTGTGGGCCTGTGTTATGTATCGAAGCATCAGAAGATGAGAAATTACTTACAGATTTCTACAATGCTTTTTAAGATTCAAAGTCTCGCCGCAAAACTACAAAATCGCTGATATACCCTACAAATCGGAAGCTGTTACAGATATGAAGAAAAGTATTATTGTATTTTTTAATACCTTAATAATTTTATCTAAAACATTTTTCGATATTCCCATTCGTTAATGAGACAGTTCTAAAAAATCTAAGAAAAGCCGCCATTTTTCAAAATGATGGCCGAAGCATAGCATGCACGAATACTGATTTTTGGAATATTATTATTGGACACCAGTACAATACATACCTATCTAAATTTTACTTTTAGGGGAATTATTTCCATACAAAATGTGGCTGAATTAAATCCACACGACCTATTTTTGTCTCACAATATTTTAAGTCAATCTTATATTGGTGTAGTAAATATACCTGTTGTATACAAAGTCAAATATTACCTGATTAATAAAAATGTGAAAATTAACCAAAATCAACGAAAATTAGTAGAAGTTACAGTCTGGCGCGTACGACTGCGAATACCCATTTCATTAACATTTGGTTAGAGTGCGGCACAATTTATTTTTATACGGTGTCATTGACATTAAGTGGGTAACAAACATATTTTACTTCCACATCCAGTGGAGGAAGTATAGTAACGCGAAAAAATAATTTGAATTTTTTTGTTCAAGAATGTTATAAAACGTTGAGATTTGAGCAAATAAAATTTTTTGTCTGTCTGTCGTTCTGTCTGTAACTTTTTTTGTCGCACTATTACTCTGGAACCATCACGAGATTGGCTTGAAATTTGGTACACGTATCTATTTTAACGAGATTTGGAACTAGATTGTATTTTTATCTTATTCCGATGCAGGATTTGGGGGTAAATTTTGGTAAACGGGGGTAAATAAGTAAATAAAGCACATGAGAGCCCATAAAATTGGTATTCAGTATATATAAGAGAAGCTAAGGTTTCAAAAAAATTTTTGGCATTAGCATTACCCCGCCTCCCACCTCATTATTAAAAGGGGGGTGAAAAAATTGTGATTTAGTGTGTGTACAAAAACGGAAGGCCTCAACAATTTTTTTTACTTCATCCATCAGAACTACCACTCCCCTACCACCACCTACACCCCCACTACCGATGGGTTTATGGGTTTTTGGGGTCGACGATTTCAAATATAAATTATTAAAGTTCCATAAACAATTATTTCCACCTAGTAGTGGAGTGAAAACTCTAGTATCAAAGTTTTTTGCGTTTTGAGAGACTTGGATAGAAAATCTGGATGAGGCAGCTGTTTTTTGTTCTTATTGATCGAATAGGTATTCGCAGTTGACAACATCATATTACAACTTTCACGCAACTTTCATTCTGTTCGTAAAAGCCTTACTTAAAAAATTGCATTTAAGAGAAAATATATAACCTACCCAATCTATGTAAAGTTCATACCTGTAAAAATTACAGTTTTAATATCTTTTAGATCTTCGTATTTTTGTGTGCTTAATTACCTTTTGCTCTTAAACATTTTTTTAAAAATTTTTATGAAACATAGTTTATAAAACTTAAGAGTTTAAAAGCCTCAGACGATTGCCATATGTGGCGATCAGTTCACTTGCTGGGTAAATATAAGTCACCAACCCCAGGCTCCAGGAAACAAAATATAATACAATAACAAATTTAACAAAAATTATAATTTTAAAATTTGAATACAAATATTTTGAAACCCTTTTCGAATCTTATTTAATAGCATTACACCGCTATATTGGTGACCCCGACGCTTCACGCATTGTATGCCCCCTGAAGCAGAAGAAGAATTAATGGTGAAGACTGAAGTTTGATTTCTCTTGACAGTATTTTTACATAGTTTTGCCGAAAATTATCTCCCATAGATTTCCTAGACAGCTGTGTCAGTTGCGACAAGACTATGGGGCCAAAGGAAACTGCTCGCGCTACTAACCGCTGTTGATTAGAAGACAAATTCAAATTCGTAGACTTGGAAGTATATACTCCCAACATTCTCCTAATCAATCCTAGTTGGCGAAGAAGCAAAACTGTATTAATTTAAATCAATCCTAGACGGCGAAGCAGCAAACTTTATTTATCTAGTAAGTGAATTGTTTTGCCATTTATCATTATTTCTTCGCTATTAAAGGGAATCATGTCAGTCATTCAACGTTGACGTCTCAAAAAATCTCATTCAAAAACATCACAAATAGCATATTATATTCAATCAATTAATCAATCGATCAATTAGTCATCCATTTATTTTTTCTTTCTTTTAAAAATGGCACCACCAACAGATAATATTTTATTAGATGACATACAAATTTCATCAGGTGCAGGGACATCTCATGGTAATTACGTCGTGACCATTAAATTACCACCTTTCTGGGATCTAAACCAGAAATATGGTTTACTCAAATTGAGACAATTTTCAATTCACCATGTTAGCGATCGAAAAAAAATACGATTGTCATTGCCAGTTTACCCCCTGAAATAATTACCACTGTGTATGACGTTGTCACTAATCAGCCAGAGAGAGATCTATATGACAACTTGAAAAATATACTAATTTCTCGTTTGACCTCAAGCGAGGAAAAGCGATTAGAGGACCTACTCCCTGGTTCCCAGATGGGAGACCAAAAACCATCAGATTTTTACCGGTCAATGATATCAACGGTCGGAGGTTCCCATGTGGTGAGCCAGGAGCTCCTGGTCAAGTTGTGGAAGCGGCGACTACCCAAAACAATCTTCATTGCAATTACCGCGTCGGGAAAACGGAGATTAAGGAGTTAATTGACATCGCCGATCGTATATGGGAGTCGTGTCAGAATTCTATGACTTCCCTTACCTCAAATTCGATTTGTAACATCAATCCAACAGTTTCTACATCTAATTTGATCGCAACATTTCAAGACACATTAAATCAAATCTTACACAAACAGGAAATCTTTACATCTCAATTACTTGCTATTGAATCTAAAGTTTCTTCAATTCCTTCCACTACTCCTACAGTTTCTGGAACTTATTACGATAGTTGTAGAAGTCGACTCGACTCGAGAAATCGCAGAGGCTCGAGGCCCCGTTCTAACAGTCGAAGTGGTACCAGCTTTAGATATAATCCATCTAATACCAAAGTTTGCTATTACCATCAACTTTATGGTCGTAAAGCATTTAAATGTTTCGGAGATTGGTGCACGTTCGCCAAAGATGTCAAAACCGACAATCAAAGATGACTAAATGTCAATAATATTTTGACAACTGACGTTAAAATTTCGGATAGTAAACCTCGTCTCTTTATATTTGATAATACTAATAAAATAGAATTCCTCATTGACACGGGCGCTGATTTATCAATTATACCTCGGAATCTATTAACAAATACTAGGAGAAACCCCGATGTTGTACTAACAGCAGCTAATGGTTCAGTTATAGATACCTTCGGGAAGAAATTTTTGAAAATTGATTTAAACTTACGTAGGTTATTTCCTTTCGTTTTTAATATAGCAGATATAAATATCGCCATTATCGGAGCAGACTTTTTAGCTCATTTTGGTTCAGTTGTTGATTTAAAACATAAATGTTTAATCGACAATATGACTGGTTTGTCAACATATTTATTTTCAAACAATGGTCCGGAGTATTCTCTTAAGTTATTTAGCATATCAAATGAATTCACTGCATTACTTTTACAATTTCCTACTTTAATTAGCTCTCCAAATTACAATTTGCCAGTTAAACATTCCGTTCAGCATCATATTGTTACTGAAGGTAATTTACCTTTCTCACGCCCACGTAGGTTGCATGGCGTTAAATTCAAGATAGCTCAAGACGAATTCAATAATATGGTAGAATTAGGTATTTGTGTACCTTCTTCTTCCGTATCCTCACCATTACACATGGTTGAAAAAAAAAGCTCCGACTGGAGACCTTGTGGGGACTATCGTCGTCTAAATTCAATTACTGTTCCTGACAGATACCCGTTGCCCCACCTCCATGATTTTAACTCGCAGTTGTATAATTGTGTTATTTTTTCAAAAATAGATTTGGTACGTGCTTATCACCAAATACCTGTCGCAAAAAGTGACGTTTTTAAAACAGCGACTACTACTCCTTTCGGTTTGTTTGAATTTGGTCGTATGCCTTTCGGCTTACGTAACGCCGCACAGTGAGGCAAATAGCTCATTTTTTGGACAAGCGATAATTCCCAAGCCTGGAATTAATGAAATTTAAAATTTTTTTTTTTACACTCTTCGTTATAAAATTGCCTTTAATTCTATCGAGCCTGAATTTTGAAATTTCAAAATTAAAGGACTTAAATTTTGAAAGTAAATTAAAATTGTATCAAAAGATTGTTTAAAATTATAAAAAATTGTTACTTGGGGGTTTTTTTGGTTTCTAATCTCATTTCTGATCCCCGAATTTTACTATTCAAAAAACCAAGATAGCGGATCCAATATGGCGGCCATAATATTTTTTTAAATGACATGTACATGCGCAAATTGATAAAAATTGTTACTTAGAGTTTTTAAGGGTTTCTGACCATGAATATGAAGTCTAAATTATGTAATATCGTAATCCAAGATAGCGGATTCAATATGGCGGATCCAATATGGCGGCAACAATATTTTTTTAAATGAAATGTACATACGCAAATTATTAAAAATTGTTAATTAGGAGTTTTAGGGTCTGCTGAACATGAATCTGAAGTCTAAATTACGTAATATCGAAATTCAAGATGGCGGATCCAATATGGTGTCCGTAAGTTAAAATAGAATGATAAATCAAGAAAGAAATTGCTAAAATTTGTTACTCAGGGGCTTAATTCGCTAATCTTGTTTCGGATATTTTAGTTTCGTCACTTTGGAAAACATAATATCGGATCCAATATAGCTGTTATAAATTTAAAAAAAAATAAGACGTACATGCAAAAATCATTAAAAATTAGTTCCTAGAGGTTTCTGATTCTGCAGTTAAAATTTCGTAATTTTGAATTCTAGTATGTGCTAAAATGAAATAATTAATCAAAAATTAACCTTAAATGTCCAATCATAGAGTAGTCAAAAGAGAAATACTATTAGCTAATACTAATAGGCAAGAACTATTAACTTTAATTCTAATATTTGGTCAAGTCATAAAATGACAGAAAGTAAAATATTGTAAGCCATGAACTTAAAATAACCTAATGCTTCTAGTCCTAAACAAACAGCTAGAAAAGTACGATAAGATATAAATCTCACATAATCTAATACGTAAAATGATGAAAGAGTAGAATCTTCAACTTAGGGACACCATATTGGATCCGCCATCTTGGATTTCGATATTACGTAATTTGCACTTTAGATTCATGATCAGCAATCTCTAAAACCCTTAAGTGACAATTTTTAACAATTTGCGCATTTACGTGTCAATTAAAAAAATATTATGGCCGCCATATTGGATTCGCCATTTTGGATTACGATATTACGTAATTTAGATTTCAGATTCTCGATCAGAAACCCTTAAAAGTCCTAAGTAACAATTTTTAACAGTTTGTGCATGTACATTTCATTTGAAAAAATATTATGGCCGCCATATTGTATCCGCTATCTTGGTTTTTTGAATCGCAAAATTCGGGGATCAGAAATGAGATTAGAAACCAAAAGAACCCCCCAAGTAACAATTTTTTATAATTTTAAACAATCTTTTGATAAAATTTTAATTTAATTTCAAAATTTAAGTCCTTTAATTTTGAAATTTCAAAATTCGGGCTCGATAGAATTAAAGGCAATTTTATAACGAAGAGTTTAAAAAAAAAAAAATTAATTTCATTAATTCCAGGCTCGGGAATTATCGCTTGTCCAAAAAATGAGCTATTTGCCCCACTGTGCGCCGGTCAAACTTTCCAACGTTTCATGAACGAAGTTTTAGTAGGTTCACCCTTTATTTTCGTCTATTTAGATGACATCCTGATTGCAAGTAAATCTAGTTCGGAACATTTAGAGCACTTGAAACTTGTTTTTCAGAGGTTAGAATTGTACGGCATAAATATTACAGTTCATCTCAAACTTATAGCAACATGAGCCCTAGTGTTTCAATGCAAAGTTAAGCACTTTGTCCTACAAATAAATTAACTAGAAGTTTAGAATATGTTTTTATTAAACACTTTAATATTGCAACTTCATATTCTAACCTTCTAGCTAATTTATTTGTAGGATAAAGTGTTTAGCTTTGCATTGAAATACTGGGCCCCATGTTGCTATAAGTTTGAGATGAACTGTAAACCGTCAAAATGCATATTAGGTGTCAGTCATTTGACATTTTTAGGATACAATATTTCTTCAGCCGGTATTTTACCTTCTTCTGAACGTATTGATGTCATAAATAATTTTCCCTTACCTACCAGTCAAACAACTTCAGCGTTTCATAGGTATGGTTAACTTTTATCATCGTTTCATACCTTCTTTCGCTGAAATCTTAATTCCTTTACATGCACTTTGTACTAGATTACTGCATGATAAAGTTAAAATAATAAATGATTGGCCTACCGACTGTCTTGACAGTTTTTCCAAAGCCAAAGCTGCTATAGCTGGCGCAACCTTTTTAGCACATCCACGTTGTGATGATAGCTCGTTTTTATCGCTGTTGATTGTTCTAATGTCTCTATGGGGGCAGTTCTTGAACAGCGCGATGACGAAGGTGTACTTGCCCCATTAGCCTTCTTCTCACGAAAGCTTACCTTGGCACAAACAAAATACAGTTCCTTTGGCAAGGAACTTCTTTCTTTATTTACAGCGATTAAACATTTCAGATTTTTACTTGAAGGTCGCACATTTATTTGCTTTACTGACCATAAACCTTTGGTCAAAGCATTATTCACTAAAACTGAAAGATCTCCCAAGCAAATTAGACATTTAGAATTCATTGCTCAGTTTGCCTATGAAATCCGACATATCAAAGGGAAAAATAAACATTGTTGCAGACACTTTATCACGTGAGCATGATACGTCTTCTTTACAACAATGCATTTCTCCAATTTCAGCCCAAAAGTCTAACCTAGTTGATATTAACTTTGACTTTTTATTGAGCGAAGCTCAAAAAGATGATTCTGACCTTAAATTTTTATTATCGGATACTTCATCGAACACGAAGAGAACTTTTCATTTAAAGAAAAGTAAAATTCCATATTCAGACAAGTTTATTTGGTGTGACGTTTCTCGCCCTAAACTTCGTCCGTATGTTCCTATCGTTTATAGACGGACAATTTTTGATATTTTTCACGGTTTGTCTCACCCTGGTATCAAAACGACTAGAACATTAGTTTCTACCAATTATTTATGGCCTAAAATGACTTCAGATTGTAATCTCTGGGCGAAAACTTGTATTAGCTGTCAAACTAATAAAGTGACAAGACATACGAGGAGCCCGATTACTGACTTCGATATACCTAAAGGACGATTCGACCACATACATATAGATTTAATAGGACCATTATCTCCTTTTAAAGGTTGTTCTTATATTCTTACTGTGATCGAGCGTTTTACTAGATGGCCCGAAGCTTATCCACTTCAGGATATTACTGCGGAAACTGTAGCGCGTACGTTATTTCAGAATTATGTTTGTCGATTCGGTGTCCCTGTCACAGTGACAACCGATCAAGGCGTTCAATTTGAATCAAAACTGTTCAAAGAATTTTCAAAATTTCTGGGATTTCATAGAATTCGTACGACACCATATCATCCTTCCTCGAATGGATGATTGAAAGGTTTAATAAATCTCTTAAAACTGCTCTGAGAGCTAAGTCTTCTACACCACATTGGGTAGATGAACTTCCTATCATACTATTAGCTCTCAAAACCATCCCTAAAGACGATTTGCAATGTTCCTCCGCAGAACTCGTTTTTAGTCAAACTTTACGAATACCTGGTGAATTTTTTATTAAATCATATACTTGTCCGGATATTCCTTATTTTATTACTAAATTACGTACTTCATTTAATAATTTAACGTTCATTCCACCTGTTCACCACGTTAATTACAAATCATTTGTCAGCCCAGATATCTCGAATTGTAATTTTGTTTTCGTTCGGAAAGAACGTTTTAAAAAATATTTTACTCCGCTGTACGATGGACCTTTTAAAGTGTTGTCCCATACAGATAAATTGGTTACTTTTGTTAAAGGAACTAAAGCCATCACGGTAAACATTGACAGAATTAAACCAACATATTTATTATCTGACAAATGTGATGTCACTCCACCTTCGATTAAGAAAGTTCGTTTTGCTATTGACAAATTGAATGACTGGCTGATCTTTTTATTAGCGGGGGAGTAGTGTGGCGATCAGTTCACTTGCTGGGTAAATATAAGTCACCAACCCCAGGCTCAAGTAACCAAGGATCCAGAAAAAACAAAATATAATACAATAACAAATTTAACAAAAATTATAATTTTAAAATTTGAATACAAATATACCCTTTTCGAATCTTATTTAATAGAATTACACCGCTATACCATATATGATGAATATGGCCCAATTTGAACTTCTTCGCACCAAAATATCCTTTTCCATACCAGGTATTACATATTAACATTTTTTTAAAATTATTACCGGGTTAGCAAATATAATAAAAAGTCCATCCACAAAATATCCATACTTGGAAATCGTGGTATAGACAGTGGTATCTGAAAATATCTATATGTGGATACCCTGGTTGTGAAGGTGTAGAGAGTATTCTATCATGCTGTTTTATATATGCCGCAAATTTAAAATAAAAGTCTAATAGAAGGTATTGTATATACAAGAAATAGTCTTCACATACAAACATATGCACACCCATGCATACCAACGTATTTTATTTAATTTTATTAAATTGCCTTATTTATATTACCGACCTAGCGGATTTTATACATAGTTGTTTCACCATTCAACCCATTCAACTAGGACGCACTCACAACAAAGTCTTACACAACAACTATTCCCTGCGATATTGTCATCTGCCACAACTGAGACTCAAAGTCAGGAGGGACAACAGTGACTAGCCGTGTTGTTGTTATAGAACCTTCCACTTCTACTCAGGAAAATTTATTAAAAGACAATTTAGAGCATCAACGCCGAAGACTGGCCCAAAAGGACTCATACACATTCGCAGAAATGTAAGGCATATCAAGGCGCACAATTCAAAAGTACGCCAAAATTTTACTCGGCGATGACTACATTCAAAGGCGTAAAGAGCGTCGAATTTCATCAAAATATTTTTAAATTTTTATCGCTTCACGAAACACGGGGAAATTAGAGATACAGTCGTTGTGGATATCATTCAAAAGAATGACAACAGAATTCTGTTGTCATTCTTTTGAATAAAGTTTGATCAGGCGACGTACTCAAAACGCGAGACCGAAAAATGTGGCAAAGGCGAGTAGCGTCAATATTAGACAAAAATTAGCAAAAATGGAAAAGGTCAGTTTCTTGAATAAAACAAATTTGGATTCGTCCAGCGACTCGTCACTTGGAAGAATGCGTTGGAGAATCGGCAGAAAGCTGTGGTAGCCAAACCAAATGTGGGCCTTTAAAGATGGCGAAGTTACAGAGAAAACTGCCTTGTGCATAAGTAAGATAAAAAGGACATTTGCAAAAAAGTCGCTCGAAAGCGAGGTCATGTCACATATCCTAATTCGAACCTATATGGGGCCAGTACGTTGCTGTCAAGGAGGTAGGAAAGCAAAAATATCAATGATATTTGATATCAATTATCGATACCAATCCACGTGGGATTACTCAAACTGCAGGTGATTATTTAATAACGAATGCACAAAATAAAAGTCATGAAATTATCGAACCAGAAATTTCGGATCATACAGCACAATTATTGACCTGTTTGGACGAAAATTTTAATAATATAGAATGGAATGTGGAGGATGTGAAAAATACTCACCATCGAAACATAAATAATTTTTCAATACAACATTTTAATTATCTATTTACTGGTGCACATACAGTCTTATTAAACAGCCCCAATATTAATAATATTGATGCATTTTTTTGAACTTTTTTTGGAGTGAATTTCACTATAGTTTTGAGATAACTTTTCCAAAAAGAACAATTAACAAGAAATTTCAATCCAACAAATCAAAAAATAAATTTAAATTTTCTGCCGAATTACATGCTCTATCTCAACAGTTGAAACATATGAATTCGTTGAGGAAAATATTTAATGATGAAAATTTAAACAATCAGCACAAAATTGATTAAAAAAAGTATAGACAAAAGATAAATGAAGAAAAACGATTATTTAACAGAGGTAAAATAGATACAGCGCAGAACAAAACAAAGGCATTATGGACTATAGTTAATAAAACACTTGATAGAGAGAAAACCCAATTTAACAATATTATTTTAAACTTTGATGATTGTGAGATTAGTGACACTAAAGAGTTGTCAAATATCTTTGCGAATCATTTTTCAACTGATGTCATAAACAAATTAGCCGAACATTTTCCATCATTATCTGACAATTGTACAAGTATGGCAATAAACGAAAAATCTATACTTTTTCGATCCTGTAACTTGCGATGAAGTAAAAAATATTATATTGGAGTTGTCAAACAAACGATCAACTGGAGTTGATGAAGTACCTATAATTTTAATAAAAGAATGTATTGACGAATTTTCACTGTGCTTTGCATTAATAATTAACAAATCCATCGAACTCGGACAATTTCCAAAAAGATTAAAAACTGTGTTAATTATACCGGTATTCAAAAAAGGGGAAACGAACAACATAAAAAATTACAGACCCATTTCTTTGCTTAGTGTATTCTCTAAAATAATTGAAAAAATTATGGCAAATCGCATTACACATAGATGAACAAAACTTAATGACAAGCAGTCAACACGGGTTTCGAAGTAAACACTCAACCGAAACTGCAACTACTGAACTTGTGCAATTCGACAATGATAGCTTAGACTCAACTGATTATATCATGGGGATATTTTTCGATCTCTCCAGTGCATTCGATACGCTAGATATTTAATTTATTGAGGAAAAACTAGTACACGGGGCAATAAGAATAATTTGATAATATCGTATTTGCCTATATTATTGAATTACCTGATTATATAACTTACGGGCAAATTTTCATGTATGCTGATGACACATCTATTGTTATATCAGCGAAAACTTTGGACGACTTATTCTATAGAGTAAATTTCGTATTACGAGAGTTTCACGTATGGTGCTACAAAAATAGATTGTTTATAAATTACGAAAAAACTGTGTGCATGTATTTTGAAACTAAATTAAAACAGATATGTCATAATAATACTAAAATTTCTATTAACGGCCATCAATTAAAAATTAAATCAGAAACAAATTTTTTGGGAATCACTCTGGATGAGAATATCAACTGGTCAAAGCATATTGATAAACTATATTTCAAACTGGAACAATCCTGCTTTGCTGTAAGTGTGTTAAAAAATAGTCTAGACCAAGGCTCTTTGATTAGTATTTATTATGCTCTATTTTACTCCAAAGTTTCATATAGTATCATTGTATGGGGCCAATGTTCAGATGTGCAAAGGGTTTTTGTTCTCCAAACATGCATTATAAGAACCATTTTTGCATGAAAAAACGGAATCTTGTCGCGAGACATTTAAAAAGAATAAAATATTGACAGTAACATGTATTTATTTGTATAAATTACTTTGTTACATATATACCATAAGAAATAAATCAAGAATTAACTCCGACAATCATGCATACCTGACACTAAATCGCCAAAATATATACATAGAAAAGCACAACCTTACATTATATAAAAAGTCACCAATATGTGCTGGCAGTATTTGTATAATAAATTGCCTAGGTGTACGAAAGAAGCTACTATAATATGTAAATTTAAAACAAGACTAAAAAAATTTTTAAGTGTAAATAGTTTTTACTCGTTGGAGGAATTTCTTAACTTCTTGTGACTTATTTGTGTATGTTATTTAGTGTAGTTTCAATCTGTATGTATTATGTATATGTATATAATTTTAACTTCTGTTTTTTTTACTACATTTTTATTTTATTCTTTTAAATTATATGACATATCTTATCTACAAATACTGCAGCCACAAAGACAAATAAAAAAAAATAAATTCATATATAGGTGATCTCCGTTCTTGTGAATGATATAATCACTAAAAGGAACATTAAAGCTAACCACTGGTGTCCCAAAATTTTTAAGTATATTTTAAGTATTTTCATATTATTTTATTATTTATATTATTTTCAGTCAGTCCCAAAACCAAAGTGCCTTCATGAACCTCTGAGGAAGTTGGGTGACTATTTTTACCTAATCGATGGTTATTGCACGCTTTCCATTATAAACGTCCTCTATAAGAGGCATTCGTCCTTACCATGCTTGGGGCGGCGATTCAATTACAATTTTCATATTTTCTTTGGATATGATTGCATAACATTATCTGTATTCTTTGGTATTATTTGAACTGTTGCATTTTACTGATTCGTGTGTTAGGTCGGAGTTGAAAATCGGACGTCTCCTGACCCCGCAAGATTGATTTTCACACTTCACACTATTTGGATCCAGAAAGCCCGAGAGGGATTTCCTATAAAAGTAATTAAAAGATCTCTAAGCACAAGATCCTTTACAGTGTTAGAGATATAAGCAAAAGTGTATCACCAGACAAGCCAAATTGACAGAGATGGCAGTTAGCAATCTACGGTTAGTAGAGCTTTCACCTTTCTCTTCTATAAAACATATCCTAACATATAGAACTCAACTGGGAGTGGAAACAACCACACGCAGTCAAGATGGAACGCGACTGGCCCCCATAATAAATAAATTAGTGTCGCATCCATCAGACGTTGTGTGTAAGGTTCTTCTACATTATCTCACTCAACCCCACACTAGCGCACCGCTACCGTCTCAATAATACATTAAAAACATTACTAAGCATACGTACATTAGCCATGATTTGAACTCGAAGCTCCGTGGTCTCAAGCCTAATGCGTAAGCACTAAACCACTGGGTCGGCTATTTGAGTTTCGTGTACTGAAACAGATTTCTGTACAACAAATTCTCCAAACATGACTATTAAAAATGTTGTCTGCTTATATACTTATTTGACAGTATAAATAAGTATACTGAAATTAGTTTGTTTTAAATAATATTGGGATGACCCAAAATATTTTTAGCAGCTCTGTAAAAGTACTTAAGGCAACTAAAGACTAAATTAAATAGGTATAATAACTCAATATATCATTTATTTAAGCTTTTCCATTGTTTTCTGTAGCTGCTTATTTTACTCCATCTAATTTTCAATAAGAACTGTATGTGAGCGGTAATGAAAAGTTAGCGAGAAGGGCCAATAAATTACTGGAAACAAATGCCTTAGAAAATAGTAAGAATGGCAATTAATTCAAGAGGCGTAAACGAGTTCAGCAATGCGGGAGGCACATGGAGTTTCACTAACATTGAATTTCGAAATGTTTTATTTCAATGCTGAATCTTGGTGGCGATATTTTAAAGACAACGTTTGGAAAAATTTAAGGGGCTATACCACAAAAGAAGTAACGTAACTTTCAATAAATTGTCTTCCAATTAGAATTCACTATATTAAAAATAATCATCTTTATTAGAAAACCAGCTAATGCAAGGCGTTTAGCGTAAAACATATTCTTACACACAACCCTCTACGTACCATTAGAATGTTAATTAATTACCCACTTGATGACTGATTTACCTAGATATAGGAAGAAATATATAACTATAAATAATCAGAAAATAATTCACTTTGTAACTTAAATAGATATTATTCATTAAGAGGTTTTTGTTTTAAATCTAATTTATCTAGAATGATTGAAACAAACTTAGAGATGCCCAACCAAATTCTAAATACTTTAATATTGAACACATGAGGTCATAGTCTACCGTGTCGAATGCTTCAGAGCAATTCAACAGTGTCAATTTTTTTTATCTATAATGTTAATAATGTCATCTACCACATTCAACAACGAACTTGTGCTGTGTGATTTTCGGAAACCAGATTGATGCTCCAATATAAAGCGAATTTCATTTAAATAATGGCTTATTTGTTTATATCAATTTTTTCAAGCACTTTTGACAGTATAATCGGTCTTAAATCTGACATTAAAGTAGAGCTTTACAAGAGCTTGTTTCCACATATTTAGAAAGCAGCCTTGTGTGTTATGTACGGGGAGATGTGAGGTTGACAATATTTAATCATAGATAAAGAAATGGAATTTAACCGAAAAAAGCATTGGATATAATAGAATTTATGTTTCAAGTTCATCAATGGTAGCTAATTTAAAAGTAAATATTTTATTAGTTAAATGTTTCGTGTTAATATAAAAATTAATTCTCTACAGTTACCATTATTTGTAGTAAAAAAATCTAGAGAAAAATTGTTATCCTCCTCAGGCCTAGACAGATCTTCTGTTATGCTATTTATATTTTTTGTCTCTATCCCTAGACACTCTTTTTTGTCACCACCTTTCAATAGTTCATTTATATAATCCTTTATTTCTGTTCTTATAGGACATAATGTGAAGTTTCTTAAATGCTTATAATTCTCCCAATCAACTTCATTTTTTGACTTTTTAAATTTTACTAATACTTTGTCTCTCTTTGAACATAACTTTAATGACATCAGTAAGCAGCTTTAGTTGATGACACGTAAATTTCCATCGTATTATTCAGGGAATATTAGCCATATAATTTCTAAAGTATTGTGGTCATACTTACGTTGGAAATACAATACAGTCCAGCGCCATAGTTTCAAAAATTAAGTCTCGTGTGCTACTTTGTATAGATACCGAAATATATAGAGGTCTTGTGCTCGAATCCTTGACAGGGTGATTTTTTTTTTAATTTTCCTTCATATATTTTTTTTCTAACAACAAAGTTGGTATCACAAAATTTAGAATGTCCAAAAACTAACATTATTTATAAGAAAACTGCGAAGAGTATCCTACAGAATGTGTAACAATTATATAAAAAGTTCAGTAAATCGGTATAATGCTTCCACTAGTTTATGGTTTTGAATACATATTTTTAAACTCCATATGTAGCAATCGGTCGGTATTTTCATAGACCTTCTTAGTTGTAGGCTGAAACTCTGGATATCCTAGTTCAATGCTCCCACATATTCACATCCTTTTAAACGTCCTTATATTCCCGTAATTGTATGACTGCTTGGTCGACGGCAAGCATACTTGAGAATCACCCGAGTTCAATCCCCGGCGGAGAAGGACTTTGTAAGAAAGAAAAACTATTCTCAGTAAAGCCTTCCAGCCTTCTTCCAAACAATATCGTTTAGAATTACATGATGAAAACTTAAAATTTAAATTGTTTAACTTCTTCCACAAATATACAGTGTGACACACTTAACATGAAGATATTTATAACTGTTTTCTTTTTCCCGATTTTAACCAAATTTTACTGAACAATATAAAGAATTACTATCTATTTATGGACAAAGGAACATTCGCCTCCTACAAATTCAAAGACACCTGCGCTACCAAAATAATCCGAAAAAATCAATAAATCATGTTAGGCATTTCTTTATCGGGAAATTTCATTAATGAAAGTTGTTCAAAATTGTCTAAAAACTTTGAGTTCAAAATTTCATCAAAATACAAAAAAAAATTAAACATGACATTTTAAGAATCTATAAAAAAGTATTAGAAAAACCTACAAATTACTTGACTTCTGCCTGACAGCGTTTATTTAATTTCAAACAAAACTGTTATCGATTTTAAACAAAATTATATTTTCGGCCTTGGATATTATTTAAAAAAAAACTCATTGTTTTTCAAATTTTGATTAAACTTTGGACAATTCTGAACAAATTCCATTAACAAAATAATCCGATAAAAAAACACCTAATGTGATTTATTAAGTTGTTCGTCTCATTTTGGCACCGTAGGTGTCTTTGAATCTGTAGGAGGCGAATGTTTCTTTGTTCATAAATAGATACTAATTTGTTTATACTTCAGTAAAATTTGGTTCAAATTGAAGAAAAATTGAAAAGTTATGATAGTTTTCATCTTAAGGGTGTCACAGTCTATATCAATTTCTATTAAACATTTTTACAAAGGGTACTAAACTGTTCAGTAAATAATTCCATTTTGTTTAGTGCAAAATTAAAAGTGAGCAGTATGTAACAAACTTTTGCAATATAAACAAATAAATAATTCTAAAAACAAGCTTATGTTATTATTTAAGTGTACTAAAATGAAAATAAAAATAAAAAAAATAGTTGTTGTTAAAATTGTTAAAAGCTTGACGTGCGCGAGAAGTTCATGCAGTCATTCATTTTATTTGACAGAGATTTTAAGTACCTACCTTTCTTTTCTATTCTACATCACATGTTCCCCCTTCAACATCCAACAAAAGTCTGCCACCATATGCTCATCCCACCTTCCTTGATATCGTAAAATAAAAGAGTTCGCAAAAGCACGAGATCAAATGAATTCACCTAAACAGAAATCACCTGAAAAGATACTCCACTTCCACAGTTACATTCTCATTTTATCCTCTCTTAAGATTCCCTAATTTGTTTTTATTGAATACCCAGGATCACGGGGTTATTCAGTTAAAAGTTTTGCTGTTCAAGAGCTAACTCTACTTGATTTCAAGAATCCGAGAACACAATCTCATGAATTCCTCTGTTTAGATTCTTCACATTCTTCTATTACATTCCCAGAGTTATGCAGTTATGCGGTATGAACCATATTACCTATCTCTTCACAGGCATGTATTGAATTGGTTAAATGTAATTGTAAGAGTCAAAGAGGGTGCACAGGTAGGTGTGCTTGTAAAACTGCTCGTTAGAATTGTACTGAACTGTGCAAATGTCAATGTTTGAATACGAGATAAGCAATTCATATAAAGGCAATCCTTATATAATTCAACAACTTTCATATACAATTTCATAATACGATTTATTGTATTTTAATTGTATACTTATGTATTTTATATCATTTTTCATGTATCACTTGAATTGGTGAATAGTTTGTAAATGGTAGCATATCATTAGTAATATGTGTACTGAATACCGCATTTAAACTTTTTCATACGACTGTATAAATTTGTTAATTTTCTACACAGTTAATCGGTGAATAGTTTGTAATTGGTACATATATTAGTGAATAAATATACAATGTGATACATTTGAAAATTGTGTAGTTGTATTCCCTTACCCCAAATATGTATACTTAGACACCAAGTTTGTGGTCCTAAGTGATTTAGAAGCCAAGATATTGATAATATACTTATATTTCAAAACGGCCACTATAAAATCCAAGATGGCCGACGGAAGAGTTGGTCCCTATCAAAAATTGAAAGCTACGTACCTAACTAGTATCTGGAAAAAATTTGGTGGTTCTGTCCGGTGTATCCACATTAACGCGAAATTTGACGTTAAGCTGCCCCACTATTAGGTATTAAGCAAATCACAACTTACACACTTTTTTTATGTATATTCTTTAATAACTAATGAACAGTCTTGTTACAAAGTGACGCAATTTTTCATAATTAAACCGATCATTTTACTATACCATTACCTTTAAATAGAATACTGTACATTTAATTACCACCTATGTCAAAAAAAAATCAGTGAAAGGGTACTCTTATTTTTAGTTAATTCTTAACGATTATTACAACAACCATTAATAATATTAAAATCAAAATTAACATTATTTCTGTAGTTATATAAATATAAATTGCTCAAATAAGAGTTTGTGTCACACACGAAACGAAATTATAGAGATTCGTCCTGGTAGTTTCTGTTTGTTGCTGAAGAAAGATATGGTAATGTAATTTATATTCAAATTGTATTATTTTTATGAAATGCACACAAGAATTTCAAGTAGTCTATGATAGAAGGATCAAAGCTTTCATAATGGATCAACTTTGCGAACGAATCTCATGAATACTACCCATACAGAGGTGAATGAAGTGATTTATTTTGTATAAAACTTCGTATGCCCTACACAATATTGGTAGAAAATTACTTCTGTAGAAATGCCGGCAAGTTTTTTTCGGTATTATGAAAGTAATAATCATAATAATTAAATTTCTTTGATATGAAATTCTAAAGCGTAGCTCTTTTGTTGGTACGTTAGAGTCTGCCTTTACAAAACAATTTTCAGAACTCTTGATTTAAAAAATAAATATATTCATTTGGTCTTTAACAGTTTAAAAGTTTGTTTATAATCAATTCTTTTCAAAAGCTTATTTATTTATAATAAATGATTTTTGTCATATTTAATTTTAAAACAGTTTTATAATATGAAGAACGAATAAAGTCGTAGTCGGGAGTGGCGGACAGAATCACTATAGAATATTATTATGAGAAGAGGCAGGGGCGGAGCCAACATGCACGGATATTTTTACCAGTGGCAGCGTCATTTGGGGTATAAGGATGTGTAATTGCAATAATAGTTTCGTGGTTAAGGTGCTGTTTAATGGAGTAGATTAAAACTTGCACAACTGTTACGAATAATCTTTTTTCAGGTGAAGTGTAAGAACAGTAATTTGTGCTAAACTTCGCCTAACAAAGCTATTTTATTATTATTATTATAAAAATAATATAAGGTAAAAGAGTTGCATGATATAATATTTTATTGTATGTAAACATACATTTTGACACAGTTCAATTTAAATCTGATTCTTCCAGAGGCTCTATTCCATGCATAAAATCATCGCCCTCTTCTTCTTCTTCTTCTTCTTCTTCATCATCATCGTATTCTTCATAGTTTTCTTCATCAGAAGAATCTGTAACTGTGAATCGTAGATTAGCATCAGTAACTTCGTCCATATAATTCAGTTCAACCTTGCCTGCATGCTTAAAAATGTCTTCCCACTCTTTAGCTTGCCTGGCTATGCAATGTTTTTTACCTTTTATGTCGATATACGGTAATGAATTTGAAGAGCAGCGTGAACGTTTTCACCAAGACATGGAAGACTCGATACCAGGGAAGATGAGACGAAAATATGCTGGCAGACTTTTGTTGGATGCACAAATGAAAGGCAAGAAGCTTAATCGAAATCATTTGCGCAGATCTTTTGAAGAAAAGAGAACTGGCTATAGCATCCAAAAAGAGAATGAGTAAAAGACGTTTTCGTATACTCTAAATCCAGTTCATAAGTTTTAAGTTTGAAGTTTATTAGTTCAAAACACTGCTGAGAGCATAAATTCAGCCCTGTTTTAATTAGCCTAATCCACTCAGCCTTGCCTTTACAAACCGAGGTATTTCCAGTTCCACCTTGCTCTTGCTGCCTGGGTCGTGTTCCTTTCGTCTTGGATGATTTCTCTAATTTGACCTTTGCCAATGTTTCTAAATTGGCAAGAGCGTCTCCACCTTGGTCAGCTAATTTCCATCCTGCCTCAATTAACCCAGACAAATCTCTCTTCTTTGGATTTGCTAGATTGATATTTTTTTGCCTTTGTGAATTAAATTAAATCTCTACCTTACCCTTGTCAGGGCTACATGATGTGCAAAATCCGCTCGCGTGACCTCCTCGTGGTGTACATCGGGTAATGCTAATGCCGACGGTCACATTTTATTTTTTTTTTTTTCATTGAAAATAAACGTTTAATCTTAGGTATAGGGTCAGTAATTGCTCATCAGTATAGTGAATAAAACGTCAGTATTTTGGACAACACACCAAAACAGGCCTTGGTCCTAGCTGCGGTTTAGGTTTAGGGGTTTGAGGTCCATGACTGGAAGCTCCTTGTATCATAAACAGGTCTTAGGCCTATCTGGGTTGAGAGGTTCTGGGTTATGAGTATTTGTGGTCAATAATTTATATTTTGTATAATTAAAGACAGACCTTGGGCTTGTAGCGCTCATATTCACGAATTTTTTTGCATTTTCTGCAAAACTGAGACGCGTTGACTCAAATCTGATGGCATATTTGGATTCAGCGGGTCAAAATAAAAAAGTCTGATCCCCAGATCAGAAATTTTTTTTGTGTGGTGAATGCAAAAAAATACTTAATCAAATAAGAAACAGAAAATAACGAAAAAGAACTAACAACAGCAAAATTAAACAAATACTAAATGATTAGTATAACTAAAGATACCTAATGCGTTACAGAGGATATGCACGTAAACAATGAAATTCTCAATGTTGAGCAAGATGCTGTATGTAGTTATAGGCATATAAATTACAGTAGGTTTATAGAATTTTTATGATTTAATTTCGGATTTAATATTTTGATGAGGTCAAAGGAGCTATTTCAGAAAGTTTTTCAAAAAGAGTTTTTTCATCAGGAAGACACAAACTTTATGCAAAAAAAACTGTCAATTTGACCGAACATTTTTTCTACTTGTTAATTTTTGGGTAGAATTTCCGGTGCCTTCGCCAACATTTTTCACACTTTATTTTGTTTTGTTCGCTATTTTTATTACAACAACAAATCCCTTTAGTAAAATTTATTATAAAGGGCTATTAGAAAATATCACAATATAAAATCTATGAAAAAAAAAAAAAAATCATGAATTCGGAAATTTTTTAATTGACCTCTTGTACATTTCTTGAGCTCTATCTCGAAAACTAGCTATAGGGTCGAGTTGGGCCCATGAGAGTTTTTGGTCACATACCTATACCTCCCATCCCACATTCCTTTACCAAGCGCCATGTGGCTCTCGCTGCATGATCCTAATCCAACTCAGCGTGGACGTAGCAGGTCCAGCTGTATAACCTTGGGAGTGGCAGCAATGTCTATCGCACGCTAGTAATCAATCAATCAATCATTTAAAGTCGAAATCTACATATTAAAAATTCACCCAATTTAACCGAAATCCAATTTCCCTAAGAAAACAGCGGCGTCCTGTCCCTTCAAAAAATTTCTGACATAGTCACGTAAACAACATGTGATGTGGTGTAACAATTTCTAGTACAAAAATCACCCTTTGCCTATCAACTACTCTCCTTATTCATCATTTACATTTTAATTGAGGAAAAATATTAAAAGTTTACTAGGCTAAATCCATCAACATTCGATGGAAGGAGTGAGTTTAAAAATTTGAGTAAGTGATGGTACTCCTGCTTCAAGAAATGATGGAAACATTACAGTGAATCAGCGTCTCGAATTTCATGAAAATAAATATGTCTGCTAGTGACAAGTTCAAAAGTGTGCCACTAAAGAGTAATTTCTGGAGTGCATTTCCTAACGTTCCAGTTCATTAAATTTCGGTGGAGATATAGCTCAGTACCTAGAGGTAAAAATATGTAAAATTTCGGAATAATTTCATATGTGATGATAATTTTTCTTAATGGATTATTATTGAAATAAAAAGTATCGTCTTCAGTTTCTATATGGCCGGATATTTGCTAGTACCATCCCTAAATTTAAATGAACAATATTTGAAAAAGTATTACTAATTTAATTTTGAAACGTAGGACATTTATGTTTTTGTTATCACAGATTCTGACGTCAGAATTAAAAAATTCAAAACCGCTGCTCTGATATGATGGATGGAATTTTTTTAAAAAGATTTTAAACAGCCAAATTGAGCTTCTAGGTGATGCTATATATTAACGAAAAACAGCATTTTTGAAAAAAAAATGAACTACTGAACAATTACAAATAACAATAACAAAATGGCAACATTTTGTTAGAAAAAATGTGAAAACGTGCATTGTGCTGGCCATAACTTTCTTATTTTTTGTGATGTAAAAACAAACAAAAAATTGTTTTAAATAATCATTAATTGTCTTTAATTTTGTTCTTTAAAATTGTTAACGGATGTGTCACAGTTTCTAAGATATTCAACTTTTTAAACCAAATACTTCATCCTAAAAACGGTCGGATGCCATCTATAAAATTAAATATCTCCGAAACTAGCAACCTTACACAAATATTAAAAAGAAATCAAAACCATTCTCAGTTTATAAGCCTCATTTTTGATATCCGCCATATTTTCTATAAAACTAATATTTATGGAGATATTTGCAGAACAACAAAAATTTTACGTTTTATGTTTTTTTCCAAAATCCCCATACAGTTTAAAATACATTTTTTTCTAAAGCAAGCTCTGTAAACCGACAAAAAAAATTGAGCGACTAAATCATACTATATATTAACGAAAAACAGTATATGGGAATATATTTTTTAATTAATAATCACTTACATTAACAAAATGGCGACGTTTTTATTAAAGAAATGTAAAAAGTACATTGTTTTAGTCCTAACTTTTTTGTTTTTTATGCTATCGAAATGAACAAAAAATAATTTGAAAGCCTAGTTAATAGCCTTTCACTTTGGCTGTTAGCGTCTTTGACGTAAGTGCAATAGTTTCTGAAATATTTAACATTTAAAGTAAATACTTCTTCTTCTTATAAATGTTCGTACGCCACCTTTATACCTCCGGATCTCCGAAACCATTAGCTGTATAGAAATTAGGGAAAAAAATGAAATTCGTCTATTTAGTAGCTTTCTTATTTGTTTTTAGCATGTTTTCGCTCAATGTATTACCTTTCGAGTTTTTTTTTATGAAAACCTCTTTTTCGAGCTAAAATCAAGTTTCTAATCGTTACGACTTAAAGGCTATCAATATACCGGGCGCCACAGGATAGTGGCTCCCCCTTATATTTCTTTATTTTTAACTTCTCCATTTGAGTGCGTAAACTACTTGTAAAAGTGGATTTTTGGACATAAAAACGGTATGAGACCATTTCCGACTTACCCGGAAATGACCGCAACTTTCGATTTTTAAATGGAACACCCTATACATATTTGGATTCAAGACAACATTCTGAGTATACCATGAGATTTTCGTTAATTTTTGAGTCAATGTTCATTTTTTTTAAGCATTTTAAGACATTCGTCTAGAGTGCTTTGGAATTCCAAAATTTGTTCTACGGCAGGTAAAGTTCAAGAGAAAAATATAATTTTTCGTTTAATTTCATTAATAACTATTTACGAAGCCTCCAAAATTGAACAAATCAATTTTTAAACGAAAACTTTTTTTCTAAATGGGAAGGTGGTGGCTTCTAGTGTTCAATAAATTATAAATTTTTTTCTGAATTCATTGATATCCATTTCAAATCTATGCTATTTGTTTTTCTATTTTATTAAATTTATTCAAATATAAAAAATCACTTTCAAAATAATTTTTATTGATCCTTATACTTTGCACTAGTACTTATACCTATTAAGAAACAAAAGAGACAACCAAAAGGCTATTATTCACAAAAAGTTAGTTACTCACATTTCATTATTAAACATATGATTTTTACAAAGACAACTACGTTAAAGTTCATGAAAAATAATATTGAAAGTAATTTTTTATTCTTAAATAAATTCAATAAAATAGAAAAACAAATACCATAAATTTGAAATGGATATCAATGAATTCAGAAAAAAAATCTTTAATTTATTGAACACTAGGAGCCACCATCTTCCCATTTGAAAAAAAAAGTTTTCAATAAAAAAATGATTTGCTCAATTTTGGAAGCTTCGTAAATAGTTATTAATGAAATTAAACGAAAAATTATATTTTTCTGAAATCGATCGGCAATGTCTACATTTTCGGCGCGATTTCAGATCGAAAAATGCGCAATTCCAGTGTTTTAGTCCGTTGCTAAGAAACTATCAGAAAACAGACCGGAAAAGATCCGTTGCCAAGCAACGATCAACAAAACCGTACGGGAATGTTACTTTCCCGGCCTAGGCCGGGAAAGTAACATTCCCGTACGGTTTTTTATGTATATTTTAGACAGTAAATAAATACACGCAGACAAACCAACTCACATTAAAATTGCATTTATTAGTAAGCAGTTAGATTGTAATGAAGAAATGTTATGTATTAATACAAATTCCTTAATTTATAATACTAGTGATTGTGATTTCAGAAAAAATAGTATGTGTATTTAGGTGTGAAAGCACATTCCCGGACTTCGATGCTTGTTGGCCTCGGCTAGCGCCTCGGCCAACAATTTGCATCGTCGTCCGGGAATGTATTGCTTTCACACCTAAATACACAATATACTATTTTCCCTTGGACTTTACCTGCCGTAGAATAAATTTTGGAATTCCAAAGCACTAGACGAATGTCTTAAAATGCTTAAAAAACTGAACATCGACTCAAAAATTCGCGAAAATCTCATGGTATACTCAGAATGTTGTCTTGAATCCAAATATGTGAAGATATACAGATATACGTTTAAAAATCGAAAATTGCGGTCGTTTTCGAGTAAACCGGAAATGGTCTTATGCCGTTTTTTATGTCCAAAAAACCATATTTACAGCTAGTTTATGCGCCCCAAATTTCAAATGGATAAGTTAAAAAATAAAGAAAATATAGGGGGGAGCCACTAGCCTGTAGCACCCGGTATATTACAAGTTGCATAGAGCCTTTTCTTCTTAAAATATGATTATCCTTCAGCTCCAACGTGTTTACTTTTTTTTTAAAGAGGTGGGATCCACCTCCTATAAATTAGCAAACCGCCGCATAATATAGCAACTTTTCCTTGATGCATGTGCTATTAAATTGACAAAAATGAACGAAATCCGTTTCATATGACACTATTTCCAAGTTAAAACAAACCTCTAGTTACTGTACGACTAGTCTAGTTTTAAATAAATTTTAGGTCTAATAGAAGTTATCGGGTTTAACAGATATTCGCAGTTAGCAAGGCCCGACTGTAAATTTCATTCGTTTCATAATAGTCTTATTAAAATTACCTTATTCATATTCTGAAATATCGAGTTTACGATACCATAGGGAGCCAGAGAGCGTTTGCGTATGAGAACGTGGCTAGACAGATACTCAGGAGAAACAGAGTTCAAATCCGGGCTCCGGCTGGTGGAAATATTTTGAAGAGACTTTTATTTAGCATCAGCTATTTAAATGACCAATATAATTTTATACATAGTCATTCATTATTTTGTGCACCAGCTTCTACATAATAAGCAATATTGTTAGTAATCAATTTCCAATTACTAGAATAGTTGAATTCAGTGTGCAAAACATTACAACGCTTAAATCGTCAACGAAGATTGACTTTTTTAAGAATAATATTATTGTATAGTCTAGTTGTAGTTTTCAGCAGACGTCACTGAATGATAATGCAATTTAAGTTTTTAACTAAGAAATGTTTGAGGTAGGTACATTTTTGTCGATTCTATGTATTAATATTGAATTTACTCTTGAATATATTGCTCCACTAGAGATCAAACCTAACATATTCAAAGGAGGATGTGTCTCCACAATTTAGTATTTCATGCATTTCTTTATTATGTGCCACTCTTTATATCACAATCATATGATACATGATAATAATAATAGTTAAAATGTGGGTAAATTATAGTATTGTATATAATTGATTTTGACCATTGTGTTAAAACGATAGATATTTTTTGGAAGAAGGAGATATCTTTGGTGGTTTTCTTACATAAATATTCAACATATTTTAAAAACGTTAACTGTCGACCTAAAGTAATTGATAAGTATTTGATTCACTAATAAATTCAACTTTTATATTATTAATTTGCAGAAACCATTTATATATTTTCGGCAAGTAGCCTTAGTTTCAAGAATTTCAATTTATTTGCATGCATCTATATAGCATATTATGTCATACGGCATATAGCATTCATTATATCCGTGATTTCAATATGTGCAATAAGACTTTTTCTTGACATAGAAATTAATTAACAGTAGCAAAATGTTTTCGTATGAATTTTTTTAGGACATGATTTATATCACTCACATATATAATAAAGAGGTCCCCAAAAAACTACTCTGCTGCACCTAGTGTTACCTGGCGCCCGGCTTTAGCCGGACATGTTTGGCTTTTTAGGGTTTTGTCCGGCAAAAAATTAACATGTCCGGCCTGTCCGGCCTTTCTCCGGCTTTTTGCCTTAACTCTTTGGAAAATACGGAACTTTACTCCGAATTATTAATATTGGCAGAGTATTATTTTGCTACTCCAGTCTACAATGCCAATATCGAAAGAGTATTTTCGTTAATAAATGCCCAATGGTCGAAAGAACGAAATAAACTACATATAGATACGAGAGCTAAAATTATGTTCCTACAGTGCAATTTAAAAATAATTTGCCAAGAATTCTACCATATGATCTGTGAAGAAAAAAGCTTACTTGATAAAATAAGCTCAAATGATAAATATACATAATTTCTGCTTTTAAGTTTTAAAAAGGCGTTTTTTTATTAATAAAAATTATTATATTTTATGATTAGAATGAATTATTCAGTTTTTTTAGGTGATACACTTACCAAAGTTTCATTTGATATTGTATGGATTAGTTTCATACGTGATTTTTTCGTTTTTTTTTCCGTTTTTAGCCGCTTTTTTATAGATATGTTTTATTGTTTTGAGATAAATTTTCTGTTTCCATATAACAAATATTCATTTTTAAATTAAGTTTAATAAAAAATATTAAAAGTCTTATTTTGTGGTTTCGTAATTTTTTTTATGGGGAACGACTATTGTCCGGCTTTTTGTACCAAATGTCCGGTTAAATTTATAAGTAAAGTCCGGCTTTTCGAATTTTAGGCCTGGCAACCCTAGCTGCACTCCATATGAACTATATGAACTGGGAATTTTAGTAGATGTATTATTGTTCACTTGGCGTGAAAATTGGGATTACGTAGTTATGTGGACTTTTTTCATTGTAAATGCTCAGAATATCAACGTTAAAATCTATATATTCTTTGCAATTAATTATTTTTTATTTATTTGCTTTTATCATGATTAGAGAATATTATTTAGGTATTAAGCAAATCACAACTTACATACTTTTTAATTTATTATGAAAATACCTACTTTTTAAATAATTTAAGTATTTTCAATATATTTTTTTTTGCCTTAAAATGCCAGGAATCCTATCATGTAATTCAATACTTCGTCAGTATTAGCTAGAAGAGTAGTTGTTTTGGTTGGCTTTCCAATGAGTGTTTTAAAGTGTTATCCTAAGTAGTATATTAGCGTGACCCGGTTAAGGTACCAATATACAGAAAGTAGATAATTTCATATTAAATAAAAAAAGTGTGAATGGCTAAATGTAAATAAATGATTCAAATGTTTTCAATATTTTTTCTTTAAAATGCTAAGAATCCTATCATGTAATTCAATACTTCGTCAGTATTAGCTAGGAGAGTAGCTGTTTTGATTGGTTCTCCAATAATAAGTGTTTTAAAGTATTTACCTAACTAGTATATTAGCGTGCCCAGATTAGGGCAACAATATACAGAAAGTAGGTATTTTCATAATAAATTAAAAAGTGTGTAAGTTGTGATTTGCTTAATCCCTAAATAATATTCTCTAATCATGATAAAAGCAAATAAATAAAAAATAATTAATTGCAAAAAATAAATCAAGAATAGGCTTGTAAATAATGAATGAATGTTTCTATACTCTACTGATGAGAACTAACGAGTTCGAAAAAACTTGTACAACTTTTCTAGAGTTGAAATAGAATGTAAGGTTCAATAATAATTGTTGTGAATGACTGAATTTCAATAAATAATTTAAGTATTTTCAATATATATTTTTTTTTGCCTTAAAATGCCAGGAATCCTATCATGTAATTCAATACTTCGTCAGTATTAGCTAGAAGAGTAGTTGTTTTGGTTGGCTTTCCAATAATGAGTGTTTTAAAGTGTTTTCCTAAGTAGTATATTAGCGTGACCCGGTTAAGGTACCAATATACAGAAAGTAGATAATTTCATATTAAATAAAAAAGGTGTGAATGACTAAATGTAAATAAATGATTCAAATATTTTCAATATTTTTTCTTTAAAATGCTAAGAATCCTATCATGTAATTCAATACTTCGTCAGTATTAGCTAGGAGAGTAGTTGTTTTGATTGGTTCTCCAATAATAAGTGTTTTAAAGTATTTACCTAACTAGTATATTAGCGTGCCCAGATTAGGGCAACAGTATACAGAAAGTAGGTATTTTCATAATAAATAAAAAAGTGTGTAAGTTGTGATTTGCTTAATACCTAAATAATATTCTCTAATCATGATAAAAGCAAATAAATAAAAAATAATTAATTGCAAAAAATAAATCAAGAATAGGCTTGTAAATAATGAATGAATGTTTCTATACTCTACTGATGAGAACTAACGAGTTCGAAAAAACTTGTACAACTTTTCTAGAGTTGAAATCGAATGTAAGGTTCAATAATTGTTGTGAATGACTGAATTTCAATAAATAATTTAAGTATTTTCAATATATTTTTTTTTTGCCTTAAAATGCCAGGAATCCTATCATGTAATTCAATACTTCGTCAGTATTAGCTAGAAGAGTAGTTGTTTTGGTTGGCTTTCCAATAATGAGTGTTTTAAAGTGTTTTCCTAAGTAGTATATTAGCGTGACCCGGTTAAGGTACCAATATACAGAAAGTAGATAATTTCATATTAAATAAAAAAAGTGTGAATGACTAAATGTAAATAAATGATTCAAATATTTTCAATATTTTTTCTTTAAAATGCTAAGAATCCTATCATGTAATTCAATACTTCGTCAGTATTAGCTAGGAGAGTAGTTGTTTTGATTGGTTCTCCAATAATAAGTGTTTTAAAGTATTTACCTAACTAGTATATTAGCGTGCCCAGATTAGGGCAACAATATACAGAAAGTAGGTATTTTCATAATAAATAAAAAAGTGTGTAAGTTGTGATTTGCTTAATACCTAAATAATATTCTCTAAAATCTATATATATGCCAAATTATTTCCTAAATCCCCCGTATTCACTATATTCCTTTATTATAAAAATAATGCCATTAAATAACTACGTAATGTAGTGATTAACAAAATCGCTATAATTACAGCCGCGAATAAAACATAATATGAGCTCAAATTTTGGTAATTTGTTTGTGTCTACAATCATATTTACGCTCCCTAAATTTCAAATTGGGTTAATGTTAAACGTATTATGTTTTATATTCATTATAATAATTCCCGGTTGGTATTTATTTAGGAACGTTGTTTTCAAATAGGCATAATTGAAATAAGTACTTCTAATTATTTTTACATTTCGGTAATGATCGTCAAAAACATTAAGGCCTTTAATAATTTAGTAATATTACTGCTATATTTCATTTTTTGAAACAAAGTGAATGTTTTATAAATCATTCATTACCTCTTTACTCTTTTTTTTTTAATACCATGTATTGCTTCACCTATAGTTCTTATTATGTTCTGGCAATGTAGAAATTCTAACATTTTTTGCTTCCGAAAGTTTTTTTTAATTCGCTTTCTTTTACGGTCGTATAAATGTTTATAATTAATTTTAGAACTAATTTCTTAAGAAGCAAATTACTAATTCTGTTATGTATAACAATAACCTTTTTCGACTTATATTGGTTAATATTTCTTATTTGTTTGTAAAAGACGGCAATATACATGCTAATTCATTTAAGTTGACACAACGAAAGCGATGCATTTTCGACAAAATGTTTTAATTTAAATACGAATATGTTTGCTTTTGAGGAGGAAACAAAATGACATTCGCAAATACGAAAACAAAGAGTATATTGCATTTAGTCGGCACATTTCTAAAATCATAAATATCGCTTGTAAAGAAAAATAATTCATACAGTCGTGTTAGTTATCCCAACCTTTCAAAATGTCCGTCCGTCCGTCCGTAACCTATCTTACACGCCCGATAACTGAAGAATGAAAAGATTGACCGTGTTAAAATTTGGACGGCGAGTTAGTGTTAAACGGAGGAACAAGTCTCATATTCTTTAATAAAATTGATCAATAAATAAAAAAATTATAAATAATTTATATTTAAAAAAAATGTCAGCCGCATTTTTGCGTTCTGTAATTGAATATAATTCTGGTGAAATGTTTTTATATCGTTATTTGCTTATATATTTCACTAATAACATTTCATAATGCTAATTATTCAACCTTCGAAATAAGATTTTCAGTTAGACATTTATACTACAGACACTACTACTTAGAAAGTAAGGAATTTTGGCGAAGTGGTTACGCTTTCGACTTGAAATCTGCTTCTACGATAAATGGAAAATTAAAATAAATTCGGATAAGATGAAAACCATACCTTTTAACAGAAAATTACCAAGAATGAAAATAATAACGAAACTAAAACTCGACTATATAATATAATACTATATATAACACAAAGTTATCTAATATCTGGGGGGGTCCATCTTCAAAGGGCTTTGTTTTGCATGGCTATTAACACAGACCATAAACAAGACCTATGCAGCTCTAACTAAATTTTATAATCTCGCCAACAGGTGCAGTAAACTGTAGATAAACAGCAAATTACGTCTATTCAACACCATAGACACACCAATATAACCTACTTCTGCATGGTCTGTAACAGCATTTCAGCAACTCAGTATAAAAGAATACATATGATTCAAAATAAAATATTGTGTCTGTTGACACACTTCAACAGATATATAACAATCGTAGACCTGCATAGACTAAGTGGGGTGCAAATAGATGTTGCAGGACTTTGTCAAGTAGACCTCACAGAAATTCCTTTCTACTGAACCACAAGCATGTAAACAAGCGACGTTACACATTTACGAAACACGACAATACAGCATATACATATACATAAACTACTTCACCAGACATTACCGATCTTCGAATAAAATAAAGTCTAACACAACCGATGTACGAAAATCCTCTAACCTATCCACAAAAAACTCGTGCTGAGCCCTTCAAAACTAATCACCTAATAACATTATGAAAATGTTTTGTTCAAACAATCAGGCAATAGTTGAAATAATAATTGAAAGTTACGGTATTTGTTAAATTAATACGTTCAAACGTGAGCGGATAGTGTCACGAAATTATTTAAATTATTAAAAACTTAGTTGTCCTCTTAGCGAACGCGAAAGATTATGCATGTTGTTACAATATATTCATCTAAATGCAAATGAAATATTGAGCTAAATAAATGTTTTGTGAGGAAATAGAGAATGATCAATAAATCTGTTAAGTAAACAAGTAAGACTCGAAATCTATAGGTTGAATTATAGCTTCTCTTTTTTACTTTACTTTATACTGGCGAGAATTTCACTAACCAAACCTACTACAAATTAAGTTGCTGTACAACTAGACCAAGAGTTCGTATTGTACATAGTAATAGAATAAGTTGTACACTAACGATAATTTTGTTACAGGTGAAGGAGTACTAAGAGCCAACAGAGGCAAGAATTCTACAAGAGTCTTCGTAGGCTTAAAACTCCTGAGGCGCAATGGAGCGGTGAGTGAGTTAAAATAACTAGACATAATTTTCTACCAAAAACTGACATGGAATGCCCACATCCAAAGTCACACAGAGAGCAACAGTTGCCTTGAGAAGGTGCAGGTAGATATATGACAAAAACTGCTATACTTATACACCAGGTTTGTTGGACATACGATCACCTACGAGTCACTAGTATGACACTTGCAGTGAGGAGCAATAAGTGGCGTACAAAGGATTGCTTGCCTGTGCGCCACGGGGGACATAAAAACCACTCTTTCAACAGAATGGGAAGTCATTTTAGACTTGCCATCACTGCATCCATGAGGGTGCTCGTTCAGTGGTGCTCTGGGTAATGCAATGCACAACGCCCATAGGGCAACAGCATGGAACAAAGCACCAAAAGTTATACTGTGAGCTAAAGGCACCCCTATGGATACTATAGTCCCAAATTATAACTGAAACGAAAATTTTCAAATCAAAATATCAAAGGGGAAAGAGGTCCTCTAATATCGGCACAAACAGTCTAGTACATAAACGGCTTCAAGATAAAATAGGGAGTGCTAATAGCCAAGCCGAGATAAGGGCAATCGATTCCATACAGGTCGATTTGGGCCTAGTAATCCCCCCAAAATCAAAATTGAGACATCTAACAATAATTAAAGAGTATCGAGGAAATGGCGATTTACTTTCTCATAGTATTTGGTAATCGTGGTATGTTTTAGAAAATTCCATTTGGGTTTACACAATACTGTTGGTCAATAATAATAAATCTATAAGAAAAAGCTCAATAAAAATCTCAAGTAAAAAAAATATAAGAAAAAAGTAGATGCTACACTTTTGCTTTGGATAGGAGTAATGTTTGTTGGTATAATACAAATGCAAAACGCGTTATTTGTAAAAGAAAAGATAAAGACAATACTTTGTGAGGTAAGGTAATAAATATGTAAACAACTGAATTGAAAAAACTCATTCATCCTTAATCAAACAACGCGAACTGATGGCAGCTAGTACTACTATCTAAATGGAATCGAAACGCGACATTTGTATTTAAAGAGCAAAAATGCAGTATCTACAAACAGTTGCCGCGTTTCTGCTTGGAATTTTTCAGATGCCGCTATCTTACTCTGATTCTGCTTACAAAATAGTTCAGATGTGGCTAATATTTACACGAAATGTCCATATTTGAGTGCAGATACAGCTTCTTAATAAGTATTTTATAGTAAAAAGCAGGTCTTTCAACTGACTGGAGCAAAAATCTTATGTTTGACATTCTTGTAGATGCAGCACTTTTGCTTATGGGGGCAGAGTATGGGATTGCATAATAGTTGCTCTTATGGACCTAAAAAGTCAGAAGAAAATGACTGTGACATGGGTAGATTGTTTAAAGGCCCTGAGTTGGCCTTTCTTCACTTCGACCTATAAGGTCTTTTGTGAATTGACATGGGTGACATGGCTGACATGGGAGACATGGGTACCAGAACATAAGGGATACAGTGGAAATGAAAAGGCTGTAAAACTGGCCAAAAAAGTCGCATCCAAAGCTCTAGTAAAACCCGAACCCTTTTGCGGTGTAGCTAAACCATAAGGGTTGCAAATACATTTTTCGATTGCTTAAATATTAAGACCTGCAGACTGATTTGAAAAAAAAGAATTAATAACTTTGTCATTATCTGCGGGTCTTAATACTTCAGTAATCGGAAAGTTTTTTAAATATTCGTTTTTTAATTGCCTATCGATCTGTCAAGCCAGATTTTCGAATTTTGGCCCTGATTTTTCAAAATTTTTAATGAAAATTCAAACTTCTTTCAAAAATTTTGAAAATTCAAGGACAATAATCAAAAGCCTGACTTGACAGATCGATAGGCCATTAAAAAATTAAGATTAAAAAAAAATTTCCGATTGCTTAACTATTGAGACCTGTAGACTGATTTTAAAAAAATACTTTGTGGTCATTATGCGACGGAAACAGGCCAAAGAGTTCCTAAAGAACGATCGGCCAAATTTAGGACACACATACTACGCCAACATCGGCAGGCCAGGAAGAGAAAACATCTGTCGTTGTGCTATACCACTGTAAAAGGCTTAGTTAAAATGAGATTTCAACTATCTGCGAGGAGAAACCACGGGTTGATAGCTATACTAAGGGGTCTTTGAAAAGGCTGTGGAGTCTGATACAAACAGCGAAATTGGATGAGGAGCTCTAAAGAAAACTAAAACATGAACATTACAATATATCCACAAGGGGTTGTGGTGGACAAGGCCAATGTATACTTTAGTTTAATTTTGTTTTGGTGAAGTTTCTAAGACCATTTAAAGGTAAAGAACAATGTTTAAAAAGGGGCTTTCTTGACCCATCCGTGGTAAAGTGTGGCTTCCACACATCTTTTTTTTCTAATTTTGGGATTCTCAAAATGAAACCGTCATCCGTTTTGGCGAAATATCTCGGGGACACATTGAAAAACAACCCTTATTTGGGGATGACATTGGAATTGATATTAGTCTAAATACTAAGTTTCGATAACTAAGTAGAAAAAGAAGTAAAAAAAAAACAAATTCACCCCTTCACCCTCCTCGCCATTTCCTCACCACGCCTAAGAAGGTACTATAGGAGCTACTATAACTACTATACAGGGTGTTTCAGCTAAAAGTCCCCGGGTCATTATCTCGTAAAATAATAAAGATACTTATAATTTGTAAATCGCGGATAATTGACACAAAAAAAGGTCTTAAATAACTGCAGTTAGAATTGTCCCTTCGCAGTGCACAGAGATGGCGCTGCGGTGAGAAATTATTTTTCGATGGCTGGAACCTTGAAACACGATTCATACGATTAATGAATAAATTGTGAATAATTTTTACTGTAAAAAATCTTGTAAATACCAGCCGTTTTGGAGCTACATGAACTTTTTTCTTCATTTTTTGCCTCTGTAAATTTTGAAAACTCCTGTAACTTTTCGGTTTATCATTTTAGAACACCAATTATTTAGAACTTTTTTTTAATTATATTACATACTTCTTATATTATTACATATTTTGAAAATTTTTATAATTTTCAGAGTTTTTCAAATGCAACTAATTTTTAAAATTTGAAATTAGTCAAAATTTCCAAAATATGTAATAATATAAGAAGTATGGAATATAATAAGATAATAGTTCTAAATAATTGATGTTCTAAAATGATAAACAGAAAAGTTTTCAAAATTTACAGACAAAAAAAATGGAGAAAAAAATTCATGTAGCTCCAAAACGGCTGGTATTTACAAATTTTTTTACATAGTCAAAATTATTCACAATTTATTCATTAATCGTATGAATCATGTTTCAAGGTTCCAGCCATCGAAAAATAATTTATCAGCGCAGCGCCATCTCTGTGCACTGAGAAGGAACAATTCTAACTGCAGTTATTTAAAACCTGTTTTTGTGTCAATTATCCGCTATTTACAAATTTTAAGTATCTTTATTATTTTACGAGATAATGACCTGGGGACTTTTAGCTGAAACACCCTGTACTTTGGGCTTTTTGGCCCATCCGTGGTAGACTGTGGAAATCATCTTTTTTTAATAATTTTGGGGTTCTGAATACGAATCTGTCATCAACATTGGCTAAAAACATCGAGAAGACAGTAAAAAACAACTCTTTGTGGGGTGGCATTGAAATTAATATTGGAACTTGCAACAAAAACTTATTTTTTAGTGCATGCATGAAATTCTTTCAAAATGCTCAGTTTTGTTAGGTAAGCAGAAAAAGGAGCAAAAATTCTAAATTCACCCAACCTCCCACCTCTCTTCCCCCACCCTTCACCACCCATAAGAACGGTGTAAGTTATTGTAACTTAATCTAATATATGGTTATTTATTTATAAAAAAAAAACCAAAACTGCTCGTTAAATGGCTATTATCAGGCTATAATGTGATTACTTCTGACTACTCACCAATTAAGGTGGTGGATTTCATCTTTTTTGAGATTTTATTGGTTGCAAAAGAAATCCCTAATCACCCAGTTTGATGTTTTTTTATCATAAGAAATTCTTTAATTATTTAAATAACTAAATAATTTTTTACTGTAAAAATCAAGCAACTTTATTTAAAGGGGATATTGACACCCTACACCCTATGGCAGCTCTCTTACTTAGCTCACCAGTAACCAAGGGTATATGAATAACAAAAACAAGAAATAATAAAAATATATTACAAAAATACGAAATGATATGTATTTCTTAACAAAAGTGTAAGACATCATTTCAAATATTTAATATATTCAAATATTACCAATGGAATAATATTTATTTTACTATAGATAACATTTAAATAAAATTTAATATCTATAACTGGTGACCCCGAAATTTGTGAAAACTGGTGAAATTGAACCGAAATTTATAACTGGTAACTCCAAAATTTATAACTACTGACCCCAAAATCAATAAATCTGCAAGTTGAAAATAAAAAAATATGGTAAGCATTTATTTAAAGAAGAGTTAACAAATGTAACTTTAAAAACGACAGTTAAATGTAAACCATTGTCATTAAACGAAATATCGAATAAATGGATTAGATTGCTGAATTGCTATAAATTGTTAATACCTAGATACAATTGATTTGGATTTTTCAACACCCACCTGATGATACAACGATTTCCTAAATTTTCAAACTAATGGTTGAAGGTATCTGACTTTTGATAAGAATAATAAGAACTCCAAGATAATTATCTACAATACCTATACTTTTCGAAGCAACTTTTGAAATTTCTCTACTAGAACGCAGACACTCTGAAGACATCCAGAAATTAAAAATATTCCAAAAATTTCCTTCTAGAAGATTCTTTATTTTATGTGGTAAGCGAGTTGTTTTAACATTTATTTCCCCTGTTAGTAGAGAGAATCAATCAGTCAATCAATTAATTAAAAATGACAGATCCCTCCATAGAGGGGCAATAAATATTCATGAATGATCTGAATTGACTAAGTCACCTTAATATAATAAAAAAATATTCAACTGAGTATTCGGATTTTTTTTTAATTAAAACCGATCAATATCCCTGAGAAGGTGAGATCTAGGGATGAGAAGGCATATGAGTATACTGAGAAGTAATCAGATTATTATATTCTGATAGCAACCACTTAATGAGGTGTTCTGGTTTTTTAAAAATATGTAAATAACTGTATACAGTAGTTATAGTAGCTTACAACCTTCTTAGAGGTGATGAGGGAATGGCGAGGAGGGTTGAAGGGGTGAATTTGGTTTTTTCACTTCTTTTTCTACTTAGTTATCGAAACAGTATTTTAGACTAATATCAATTCCAATACGTCACCCCCAAATAAGGGTTGTTTTTAATGTGTTCCCGAGATTCTTCGCCAAAACGGGTGACAGATTCGTATTCAACCACGGATGGGCCAAAAAATCCCTTTTTTCTAAATAACTATATAGTAGTTATAGTAGCTTCTAAAGTACCTTCTTAGGGTGATGAGGAAATGAAGGGGTGAATTTGTTTTTTTTACTTCTTTTTCTACTTAGTTATCGGAACTTAGTATTTAGACTAATATCAATTCCAATGTCACCCCCAAATAAGAATTGTTCCTTAATGTGTTCACGAGATTTCTCGCCAAAACGGATGACGGATTCGTCGTCAGCAACTTAAATTTAATAAAGAAAGATGTCTTCCACACTTTACCACTTTTTAACATTGTTCTGTAATTTTTAAAATTGTCATCTAAATAAGTTTATTCAGTATCCCATTCTATCAAATAAAAAATAAGCAACTTTGGTCTGAAACATATACAAAATAATGTTTTGCCCAAGAAAAGTAAATTGAAATAAATATTTTTGTCTAATATTTTTTCTCCAAAATTAATAGTTTCGAATAAAAAAAATTTTAAAGTCCAAGAATCTCTATATATTTAGTTTAATATTTCTTGCAAATGTGAATTGGGATAATACAGAATACCTTTGACTAGTGTTGAACGCAATAAAATACTATCGAAATGAATATACCTTAGGTTTAAGTATATGTAATTAATATGACAAGATATTAATTATTCGTGATATTCCTTTTTTAAATGGATAAAATGCAATACAGTACATATAGATAATTTAAATTATTACTTATTTTATTACGCTTTATACTGTACTACAATGTCCACCCTTCCTTCTTATTACCCATTTACGGGTGAATATCTCTACCATAATTAATATATATTTTACCCTTTCAATGCGTATGTAAAACCAGAATTAATCCAAATTGCTGTCAGATTAAGTAGCCAGAAACCCTTGTAAGGCCTCGGTCCATTTTAACCTATCTAAGATTAACTTAATTAACCAAGTTTTGTACATACAAGGCCATTTATGTTTTATGTATGTCATTAGTATCCAGTGGAGAGATTTAAATAGGATACAAAAACACCGGGTAAATAATTTATGATTAAACAAGCTGCGCTACTTATGACAAAATAAAAACATTTGAGTTTCATACATATTTTCAATACATAAGAAGAACATGTGTAGAAGTTGCAGTCGGACGTGGCAGATTGCGAATACCTCTCAGAAATTTTTTCTTGCTCAAATTTAAAATATCGACGTTTCATGCATTCTAAGCCTATTTCAACAAAAAATTTTTTTAAAAACACAGCCCCACAAAAAAAAATCAGACCAACGAACTAGACCTATGTATCCCTATGGATCTTCGGTCGCTGGATCCGAATCCGAGGTCAAAGAAAATCGTACACCTCCAAAATCATTAGCTAGAGCCAAGAAACACCCCTGGAATGGGGTAAAAAGGAGATTAAGCTACGAGAATAGTAATTAAGGTTAAACAGCAGCGAACATACAATAGATATGAAGCCACCCACAGGGAGGGGCCCCATATATAAAAAAATCAACCAAAAACAGCAATGACTGCTGAGAAAGCTCGAAATGTCTAAGTTTTGTTAAAGTGATACGAAACTGCATCAGGTCCGAAGTATTCTTCATAAACTGCCAATAGGGGGTTGAGAACAATACACTAAGTTTAAAGGACACAAAAAAAACAATAAAAACCTCCGATTAAAGAACTTATATCTAGATACATCATTGCACTGATTTGTATGTTGCTGAGATAGTTACAATCTAAGGCACTTCTTCCCATAAGTTCTTGATTGGATAGTCGATCTGCTGCGATTCGGGCACGCTCGGTTCAGTTCGATTAACATAATCTCAGTTTGGCACTTTTGACAGTGTCCGCCATTAATGTTAATAAGTGTTTTTCGTGTTTTTCGATCAAAATGTGGTGAAGAAGTCTTTTTATTTTAAGTTGCGATTTGCTTAGAACCTAAATAATATTCTCTATTCATATTTACACAGTTTAGTGACAATATATTTAGTGCAAAAGTGCTGTGCCGTTTGCAGAAAGCAGTTTAGGAAAGAAGAAAATCGATTGTTACATAGTCGTGACATGATGAAGTTCAGTTTACAGTTATAAAGTGAATAGCAATTAAATTTTAATATCCTTTCAATAAATATTTATCTTACTGCATTATCTTACTGTAATATCGTATGCCTACATCACGTTGTATAAAGAGCCGGTAATGCAGGAATTGCAATAATTCATTTTAATGAAAATATTTACCATTCTACACATTTTCTACACACATAACGCCACTGTTGCCTATGAGATGTGATGTTCATCTATTCTTTTTAATGGACATATAATGTGACTATGTTAGGAGCAAACAAGGTATATAGTGAAAAGATAGCCTGTTATGTATTTAGGTATAAGTTCTTTAATCGGAGATAAAAACGTTAAATCCAACAGGATTTCTATTCCCATGGATGCTACGATTGGCTGAAATTGCGTAGTACTCTAAAATAGAACTAGAAACCTTCGTACCATCAACGTCCTGCAGTGTCAACCCTCAGAGGGTGTGAAAACTACCCCCATTCAAGATTCAACTTGAAAAAGCTGCAGTGACCCTCGAAAAAGCTCGAAACTCCGGAGGTTTGTAAAGGTGAGAAGAGTCTGCAGTAGTTTTGGCTCAATTATTGAGCGCTGCCAAAAATCACTCCTTATCTTAAAAAGTTCGTTATAGGATACATGTCAAAAAATAGACTATTATTAATTTTTATTTCAAGTGTATAGTATTTTGGCTAATGTTTCCTATAGTTCACATTATATTTTATTTAATGTTGATACGGCAGTGCGATCTAGTCGCTAGCATTTGAAAAAAACATTAGTTACTGTGATGACCACCAGTGGCTTGTGAGAAATGGCGTCTCAATGAAATCTTGGGGTAAGTAATATTCATTTATTTATTATTGTGAAGAAAAACATTGAAAATAAAAATAACAGGTGATGAAAGATATGTAGAAGTATTGCTTGTGATTTTTTTTTTGCTTGATAGCAACGAATAGTATTATAATTACATGTCATTTTGTAGATGTATCTCCCGAGATACATTGCCCAAAACTGATCCAAGACACATCGCCCAATGTATCTCCTAAGATACATTGCCCAAAGTCAGGATATATTTCAGATCTATTGTACTTCCAAATTCTATTTTTTATTATTATTTAGGGCCATCCAACATGCGGACACTACATATTATCACTTGTTCCAATGGTAGGGGCCGATTCTGATGTATAATAATAATAATAATAATATTTTTATTTACCACAAAAATAAAATCTACATGGTAAATAGACAACATTTCACCTAGATGATGCTCTTCCAATGGCCCTAAATACAATACAATACAATACAATAAAAGACAATAAAAGTGTTTGTTTGAAAGTTGAAGTTTGTTTGAAAAATTTTCATTAAGGCACCTACGTACAGCAACCGAATAATGTATAGAAGCACTATTTATTTAAAGAATAACTTTTCTTTTTCCTTCCTCATTTAGTGTCTGATGTTCCCTAAGTCGAATAACTACTTTACCTTTTTAGTAAACCTAACCGACTTTCATACGGATCCAGTCGAAAAGTGAGAAATTTTAAATTTGGCCATTGAATAACAAACGCCCTATATGAGGTATCGAGTTAAAATTTTGTATAGAGATATTTGAGACAACTGCGAATCGAATACGTTATCCAATTTGCCGATAAAAAATTGAATAATGGTCGATATCGAAATTTCTACCCATTCAGAGAAGCTTAGTAGGCCTTGAAAATATGAAAATTACACATTTTTCAAAATAGTCAAATAAAGCGCATCGAGCACTATAACCAAAAAATTTTAAATCGGTCAACGCGTTCCAAAATAACGGGGTGTTGCGGCCTTAAATAGCATACACTATACAATTAACCACGACAAATAATTTCATTATAATTAAGTAATATTAATATTTTTGCCCTCTTTGCTTTTAATGAATTATTAGTTATATTCGACTTAATACCTTTGTTTCTGGCTTCGAATCTTCTTTGAGTCATCCGGTTGCATTTCGAATTGCCATTAGTGGAGTCAAATTAGGATTATAATGTGAATTGTCTGGTCAGGGTGGTTTTTTTTTTATTTTAACGTGTTCAGTGGATCAACTATATAGTTCACAGTTTAGTTTTGCAGTTTATGCGAGGTCGGCGTATTGTTTATTTAAACAATTTAATTTTTTAGACCATGGTTTTCATCGGAAAACAACAAAGAGAAGGAAAACGTTCGTTATGAGTTGTGGAACAAAAGTACATAAACTATAATTCCTTCCAATTGTTATTATTATTTAAAAAAAATTGAATATTGCAAAATTATGCGTTTTTAAACGAATTGCTGTGCTTTCAAAAATAAAGGATCATGTTCAATATAACTTTGAAAAAATATAGCTCTTATAAAGTACAATCACCGCTTAAAAAATTCAAATCTAAATGATTATTAAAACGAGTCAAATATACAACTGTTGCTAAAATTTTGCACCCTTTTGAAATCCTGCCATCAAAACCGATAAATGTGTACTATAGCTCAAATTGTAGCTTTTTATAAGTACTTTAAGATCACGAAGGAAAAACATTTTTTTCCAAAATTTAAACCGTTTTCATTGCTTTTGTCTATAGTTTTCGAAATTTTAGTAATAAACAAATTCAAATAACTCTATGGCTTTTTCATGAAATCAAAATCGGTAAACGATTTATGAAAGTAGATTAAATAAGCCATCTTTCAAAAAAAAATTTAATGCTCTGCTTACATTTGTAGCTGATATACGTTGGTTTTTGCGTATCGATCACTTATAAATAAACAAATAGATATTTCATCTTGAAATTCGGTCTGATTATTCCCCAGTGCTTATATTTTTGTTCCAATTGGTTCAAAATAATCTAGAACTGCATTTTTTAAAATTGCATCTAATAAAACATCTTTAAAATCATAATTCTCGGTTGACAGGTAATATTTCCCTCTTCCGCTCATCGTATTTCGCAAACTAGGTAACTAAGACAACTAACGCAATATCTCTCTCGATTTCCATCTTACCGAGATACATATTTTTTAATTAATCGTCTTTTTTCGCAAATTTTGATTATTACATTTAATTTAACGTGAAATAATTCGTTTATTTTTTTTTTTGAAATTGCAGTGAATTTTTTTTTTTTTAATTTTGTTTTCTTGGAATATTCTTTCTTTCAAATGTCTTGTTTTTTTGCGTAGATTCCTGATAGTTTACTTCAACTTAACCTAAACTAATTTGTTTAGCTTTTGTTTATAAAAAAAATGCAATAAATTTGTTGTCGCTTATAGTTTTTGTCGTCTTTTTTTTGTGCATAGATTTCGATTGTTCACTTTAATTAAACGCAAACTAATTTGTTTAGCTTTTGTTCATAGAAATTTGTGTAGGTTGCACACTGTTTTAAAAATCTTCAAAGGGGCTTTATTTTATGAAATTAGACGTTGAAAGTTAAAACATTAATAGAGCAACTAAAAGTTCGCAAGTCGGAGTCATTAATAAAGTCACTTAACCGTTAATTTTATCTAGTGGTATACTCACTAAAAAGAAAACCAACCTAATTAGAAAATTTTTAATATCTCTGATACAATAATAAAAACTTTCTGTCATCTGGATTTAAACCCGAAATATTCGTCTTCTGAGCTAGTCATGAAACTAAAAATCAAATAAAACCAAAAATCAAATCAAATCAAAAACAATTTTTTTTGAATTATGTATAACATATTGTCCTTCCGAGCACTTGTTCCGAGCCAGACATCCCCAATGCGAATCATCGTGCCAATTGAAAGGCTGGACGGAGCAAGGCCAGATCCTATTAAATAGGAAATGAAATTATAAACACAATCTTCTTTCGCAGGATGGGCGAATTAAAAAATGTACAAGATAAAACATGTAAAAAAAAATAATTGGTACATACAATGAAAAAGACGCTAGTATAAATAAAATATCGCAGTTAGATATGGTTAATTAGTGCGGGAAAATTACTAACCAAAAAACTTGTTCCAAACAATGCAGCAAAAGCGAGCGGTTATGCCAGACAACACACTTGGGGTTTAAAATATTTGTGTTCCTGAAACTTTTGATACTCAAAGAAACATTGTGACCTTTTGAAAATAAGTTAAACCATTAGCGATTACGTTAAAAATCCGAAACTCATCAAATAGGTATGTATTACATCTTATATTGCAGTTTTACACATTGTTTAGTCGTTTAAATAAACATTTTGCGGTAAAATTTTCCACCAAGTCTTAATAGGATTTTACAAGAATGTAAAGTTTTAGCAACAATTGCTTTTTTAGCCGTTTTAATAAATATTTTGATCCAAAATTTTAAATGGTGATTGTACTCTATAAGAATCACATTCTTCTTAAATTTCATTGAAAAAATCTATTATTTTTGAAAGAAAATTAATTGGTTTAAAAACGTCTAATTTTGTTATATTTAATTTCTTTCAAATAATAATAACATTTGAAATGAATTATAGTTTATGTACTTTTGTTGTTTAACGTTTTCTTTTGCTGGTTTCCATAGGACCCTAGATTTCGAAATATTCAAAGAAAATTAATGGAAAATACGGCATATAAATTAAATTGTTATTGTTCCCATTTTTTATAAACAGAAGCTAAACAAACAACATTTAAAAGAAAGAATAACATTCCAATAAGACAAAAATAAAGAAATTAAAAATTCGCTGCAATTTCAAAAAAAAATTAAACAAATTATTTCACGTTAAATTAAATGAAATAATCAAGACTTGCGAAGAGACGATTAATTGAAAAATGTATATCTTGGTAAGATGGAAATCGAGAGAGATATTGCGTTAGTTATCTTAGTTGACTAGTTTGCGAAGCTGGAGAGGGAAATATCACCTGTCAACCGCGAATTATGATTTTAAAGATGTTTTATTAGATGCAATTTTAAAAAATGTCGTTTTAGATTATTTGCAACTAACTGGAACAAAAGTATATAAGCACTGGGGAATAATCATTCCAAATTTCAAGATGAAATACTCCACTACATGTTTACTTAATGTATTCACAGTGCCAATTTTTATTGCGAACAATATTAGGTTAATAATTTATGAAAATCTATTAGAGAACCGCGGAATTAGGTAAATGAATAGTGGAGAGAAGAAAGTCATAAATTAAAATAATATTATTCAGAATATCTGAAATACGAAACTCCAATCTAACAAATCATTCCTTTATAAGAAAACTAATAAAAATATTACGTCGGTTCCTACTCTGACCTAAAATACCGAATTTATTTATTTGTAGTGGGGCGTGTTAGAAAAGGAACATCTCAAACGGTGGTGATTTTCAGCTGACTCCGATTGTACATTATTAAGAAACACGATAAATTATTGCACTTACTATTATTGTATCCACTTTATCCTTATAGCACAGTCACTTCATACAAAAAAAACTCCAAACCTCTAACAAAATCCAATCCAAGATTTTCCAACGGGATTCTCCTTATTTTGGCATCACAAAGAGTTTCTCAAAAGTCCATAAAGCCAACTGGACGGCTACAAAAGTTACAGAAGATCAAACGTCACGAAAATCTGTTTTTATCAAATATCTCGTAAATTATAGGTTTTACGTTAATTTTGGCTATTATAAAATTTGTTCGTGAGACATAGAACCAATAGTTTTTGAGCTATTGGGCTGAGAAATTTCGGAGCAAAGTGTACGCGCCACTATTCTATATGTATAGTGGTGTATAAAGATAACAAGACCTATGTATACAAGGGAACATTGTTTATGCACATATACCCGCATAATTTCTTTCTGAGATGTCCTTGAAATGGACCCTTCTTGATAATAATAATAGTAAGCAGAATTGATGTATGGAAATAAATCAAAAATCCACTGATATATGGTCTTCGAAGACACAAGGCCAATAGCTTCTAAACAACAACAATTCGTGTCCAATAAGTTGAATAAACACAGATTTATTTCTTGACCAAATTAGAAATATTTAAAATTAATAGTATACAGGCCCCGGATGATGCTGATGTTTTAATCATAGAAACAGCTCTGAAGCAGTCAATTGAGCGCACTACAGTGTTGTTGTTGGAGAAGATATTTTCATAATTTTAATAGGACGCACTCCGATTACTCACAATATTTATTTCCTCAAACCCGGAAAAGGAAACGTCCAATCAAAGATTTACAATCCCTGGGCATATGCTATTTTTACATGCCGTTAGTGGTTGCAATACCACTAGTGCTTTATTTAGAAAAGGAAAAATAAACGCATTTAAAATATTACAAAAAAGACCAGACTTACAGGAAGCATTGACGGCATTCAAAATAGAAAACTGTTAGAAAAATTTGCTAATAAATGGTGGCACATTGTTTATTTTAGCTATGTAAGGAGCTACAAAAAAGATACTTCAATTGATAAGTATAGATATTTCAGTGTTTCAGATTGCACTAGACTAAATAAGCCTGTACAATTGTCGTCACTTCCATCCACAGCAGCAGCTACTCAACAACATCTATTCAGGGTATATTACCAGGTGCATATATTACCAGGTGCAAACTTGACTGGGAAAAGATTTAGACCCTCAGCAATGGGGTTGGATTTTAAACAATAATTTATTTGAGCCAACAACTACTCTGATTCCTCCTGCACCAGATGAACTTCTCAATTTAATTTTCTGCAGTTGCACATAAGGTTGTGGCATCAATTGTGGATGCAGAAAAATAGAATTGCCATGTTCCGTAGTGTGTGGCTCTTGTCGGAGCCAGTCATGTCACATACGATGTCCAACGGTATAATCGTTGAATCTGAGTTTAACGATGATGAAGCCGACTTCATTTCGTTATTTTCTGCTGATTGACTGTTGATGAAGATGAAAGTATTGAAGAAGTGGAAAGAGATAGACGGAGACGAAGAATAAGAAGACAGTAAAGACGAGCATTAATCAACAAAATTATAATCTAACTTGTGACTGAATGAATGAATTAGGCTTACAGAGGACACCATGTAAAAAAGACATATTGGTTATACGTAAATTTTGTATACAACCTTTGCTATGCAGATTTATCTCACAAACAAATTTTATAATAGCCAAAATTAACGTACAACTGATAATTTACAAGATATTTAAAAAAACTGATTTTAGTGACCTTTGACCTTCTGTAACTTTTGTAGCCATCCAGTTGGCTTTATAAACTTTTGAGAAATTATTTTTTACGTCAAAATAAAGAGAATCGCGTTGGAAAATCTTAGGTTGGATTTTTTTAGAGGTTCGTGTGACTGGGCTACTATATATTTTCTTCTAGATAAATAAATTCTATTTATAAAATCCTTAAAAATACGTAATTGTAGTTGATCACTAACTACAAACAGTGATCTTACGTGCCACTAAATGAAAACGGCGACTAATCTTCAATTCACTTGTGGATAAAATATCAAAAATTAGCTGAAAAATAATCCTATACGAAAACATTTATTAGTTCTCACAAAAATTTTAATTATAAATTCATCATATAACATTTATTACATAACTGTTGACAATCGATCAATATAATAAAGTATAATAAGAGGTAATTTCCTGAAAAAATTATCTATAAAACCTAGTCCTCTGTGGCCCACTAATTAATTATTCACTCCACAAATTGCAAACGTGAGGAACGTTTGTTAACCTAATTAATTTTCCACTAAATAAACATAACAACGCATCGCGATTTTAAGAGTGTATAGAAAATATGTACCCAGCGTATATAATTTTCTATGTGGAAATTACATATTATACCTCTCTGCCAGCTTTATATTTAGCTCTGTAATTAAATGATAACATTAGCAAGAATACTTTCCACGAATTAAGGATACTTTATAATTAATTAACATAGTCAGCAGAGTCCAACATATATGTACGAGATTACAAGCTCATATGATGATGAGTCGAAGTAACATTTGAAGAAGGAAATTAATTAATAAGTAAATATTGTAAAGTTATAAATTTTTTCTTGTAGTGTAATCAGAGACTAGACTAACCCCATCGAGATTCGACGAAGTGGGAATGTTTAAAAATATATCGTTACGTTACAGAATAAACCCAAGTCGAAGACTAAGTAAAAATTTCGACTTTAGGAAAAATTCATTTAAAAAAGGCATTTTAGAGCATTGCATACAAGATTTAAAAGCATCAGAGCTGAAAACTGGCGCAAAAGGACTTATATACGTTCGTTAAGACGTAAGGAATAACCAGGTGAAAATTCGAAGAAAGACCGAATTTTCAGAAATATTCCAAACTTCTCAGCATAAACTTTAACAAAAATATTTCATTTTTCACCATTCTTTAGCATTTTATAACGCCATTGATTCCGCCATCTTGCAGGTTGGTTTATAATAATTTGGATATCAGATTCGTAATCAGCGACCTCAAAAACCCCCGAGTAACAAGATTTGTGTAAATTGGATAAGAAAAAAGTTTTTATTTGTAAGTTTTATTAAGATTTAAATAAAAAATGGCCATTTTGACTAAGCTCAAAAATTTTGGTTAGTAGAATTCAAAAATCGGCTCTCTTACGTTTTTTGGAAATTAAATAACGAGTATGTAAAAAAAAATTTACCCAATCGGTTGCGAAACAAGTGCTCTAGATAATTTTGAACGAAAAAATCACGATTCGTGCCACTGTGCGATTACCAAAATAACTATAACTTAATTGTTTTCTGTTACTTATACATGGAACTTAGAGGGAATTTCTACAGATGTCTCTGAGGGTAAAAATATGTAACAATTTAAAAGAAATTATTCTTTAGAGCAAACCTTTGAACTTACTACCAGCACTAACATTTTCGAGAAATTCGCAACCCCGTTTAAACGCAATGGTCTCACGTTTTTTAGAGAAGTTCATAAAAATAAAGGAGTACCATATTTTACTCACATTTTCAAAAATACACCACCCGTAGAATGTTGACGGGTTTCACCTAGCTAACTGTTTCATTCTTTTCGTGACCATGTTTTTCACTAAATCTTCACTTAAATCTTAGTAATTTTTTGTGTTCAATCTCTATATTTCTTTTATCAAAATATACCAAATTTTTCCATGGCAGTAAACCTCAATTACCTGCCGAATATTATTTTTCCCTGAAATAGTTTTTAGATATAGAGCCAGAGACCGACTGCAAACTCACTGAATGACTGAATTGAGATACCTAAATTTTCATAGTCTAAATGATCTGAAATGTTATTTTTTCACTATTACAATACTTCTCTTCGGTAAGCGAGGGATATAAAAAATTTGCAAAATTATTTGCAGAAATCTTCCCTCCCAATTTGAGACCTTCTATTCATTTATTATTTTATTCTTTCCAGTGACCATTATGTATGGTTATTTTCATCAAGATTATATAAGATTTTTATCCTTGTCAACCATGTTCTAGATATTATTTTCCTGTAGTTTTACTTTTTTAGTGTACCTAACTCTTTATTTTTCATTAAGTTATCAGACCTCCTTCCTAGAAATAGCGTGAAGTACCTGTCATATATTATTCATCAAATAGGTTTTTACAGCGTGTTTCACTTCTCGTGAAGACACGTTTGTATCTTTTTTATGTGTGGCCCAATTCACTTCCAATTTTTATCAGCCATACAACTCCTTAAGACGACTTTATTCAACATATAAATGTCGCCTAGATCTAAAACGTCAGCCTACTGCGATAAAAAGAATATCGCAATTTTCAAGAAATCATAGTAGGCTTAGAGATAAACAAAAATTTTGTTACTGAAAGTTATTCAGTAACATTTTGTGAAAATCGGCATATTTTGTGAAAATCGGTATATTAAAAAAATAATAATTTTTGTTTCACTTCTCGTGAAGACATCCCTACATCTTTTTTATTTGTGACCGAATTCATTTTAAATTTTTATCAGCTATAGAACTCCATGAGACGATTTTATCTAACACATAAAGAGAATTTTTTACAGCAAATGAAAGTCATACACAATGCACAATTATTATTGAAATTATTTATTATTTAACTACACGTGTATGCAAAATTTCAGCTCGATTGAATGACGGGAAGTGGATAACCTTGATACATAATACATACATACATACAGATTTCCGAGTATTATAAAACCACTGAAAAAAAGAAAACGATATTACATTTAAGTTGATGTGAAATAATAATAAAATGTGGTCCTTTTAGCGTTTTATTGAACATCGATTTTTGTTGACAACTTTCATTTGTTGGAAAAAGTTCTCTTTAGGTGTTACATAAAATCACCTTATGGAGTTGTATAGCTGATAAAAATTTGAAATGAATTCGGTCACAAATAAAAAGCAGATGTATTTTCACGAGAAGTGAAACAAAAATTTTTTTTGACAATATTTCGATTTTTACAAAATTTTTCAGGGGAGCATATCAATTGATTCCGAACAACTTTCATTAACAGAATTTTTGTCTATCTCTAAGCCTACTATGATTTCTCGAAAACTGCGATTTTATTTTTATCGCAGTAAGCCGGCGTTTTAGATTTAGGCGGCATTTATGTGTTGAATAAAGTCGTCTTATGGAGTTTTATGGCTGATAAAAATTTGAAATGAATTCGGCCACAAATAAAAAAGATACCGGGGTGTCTTCACGAGAAGTGAACCACACTGTATACACAGATAAAAATAATGTTTTGAATCAAGAATCCATTGTTTCAGATATACACAAAGAAATTAAATTCCTCATATAAAACAAATACTTTTGTGGCAAGAAATAAAAAACTTGTCGTAAACAAATTATTCTTAAAAAAAAAGTATTTGTTTTATATGAAGAATTTATTTATTTGCTTGTATATGAAACAATGGATTCTTGATTCAAAACATAATTTATATCTATGTATAACGTCAACAGACAGACACACGACAAACATACAGACAGACTAACAAAATTGGAAGACGTTCATTTTTGTGATCTACAAAATCTGAAACATGATAGTACGAAGACATTCCGGAAAGTGATTTTTTCACGATTATAACATTTCCTTTCGGTAAGCGAGTAATAAACTGGAAAATACCAAAAACCAAATAATTATAAATAATTAAACAATTTAATAATATATCTTTTCGAGTCTAATTTTTGTTGGCTTCAACAATGTCAATTATATATTGCCCATAAGAAGCACGGTCTGTATTCCATTTGAGGTATAATGAATAAATTTTATGATGTACTACACCAAGAAATTTGAAACAATAAAGACCATATCCAGGAGGTATTTTTTATTTTCACTGAGTGACACGAAAGACAAAGCATTATTATATCGACGATTATCTTTATAATCTTTTTTATTTGCCTGAGGTTAATTCTTTGTTTTTCATATGGCATAAGTTTTGGTATTGGTTCATCTGTCTTTACTCTACTACCCGTTAATGTCTTCTTTGTTTACGTTTCATTGATATAGTATTCTGTACAACATTAGAGAGAGAACCTTGCACAACATTAGAGACTGAAACTTTCATGTAAAGCTTATATTGGATGAAATTCTTAGAGACTATCAAGTCCTGCAATAGCATTGCCAGAAAAGCGTAAATTATCTACAAATAATATTTTCCGAACCGTAGTTAAAACTTTCATTACACAGGCACACTAAATAAAAAAAGTGCTGTCTTCTTCTGAATAGGAGAACTTATCTATTTTGACGCGATGAATTCGAATTCGGAAAAATAGTGGTTGATGGAGCTAAACGGACACCCGATTCGTATTCCGCACGTAGAAATACACAGAGGTTGCCCAATGGAGTCCCAGAAACAGACCATTTTTGTGTGTGTGTGAGTGTGTGTGTTTGTGTAATATGCATCTATAATTATCACCAGATCCTCCGCCATTTTCTAGAAAACCGCGTATGCAAATAAATTACACAGACATACACAAAAAAAAAATTAAAAGTGGTTTGTTTCTTAACTCCATTGGGCAACCCTTATTTATCTAGACCGGCTAAATACGAATCGGGTGTCTGTTTAGCTCCATTACCCACCAATTTTTAGTAAATCCCGAAAATAACGTAAATTATGATTTTTTTTGTGGTTATTTTCAAGACTTACAAAAAAATGGTGGGTGATAGAGCAATTCTGACTCCGGATTCAAATTTAGCGCGTCAAAATACATGAAGGTAAGTTGGTCTAGTCAGAAAAAAACACTTTTTTATTTTGTGAGCCTGTGTTTTTATCCGTCTCTGAACACCCCCAAGTAAATAATCAGGAAATAACTGAATAACGGAATGTAAGTCAACATCACCAGCGTATTAACCTTCTAAAATAAATTATTAATGGTAAATTATTAATGGGCCGTTTATAAAATGGGTCACTAACAACAACATCTTCATAATATTCTTATTCGTTTTAAATTTTTTCGAGGATTCAAATATTCGTCATTATTAAATAAACACATGGGCTCATTTAATGAATTTCATTTAGCTTGACATACGCGCTGACTGCTTCTACTTAATATTGGTTGGCTCTCAATCAAGTGTTAAACTAAATCCACAACATTCAGTTCCTAGTTCCTAACGAACATGCAGAATTTGATGTAGTGGCGTGACGTCACTCCTGCAAAACCGGAAGTTCATACACATCAATCTGAGACAAAAATAATGGTAAATAGTCTGATTATTCATTTCCAACAGTTGCCATTTCAATATCTGCAGTACATTTTGAGTCATCGTTGATACAGTATCGAGAGATAGGTCCAATCTTCGGAGCCATCTATCGGAGGAACTGTCCATAATTTGAAGTTTTGCCAAAGGAACTTACTGTTTAGAATCAGTTGAACTACAACATATCAAAAATTTCAGGCATCTAGATCTGACCGCTTCCTAAAAAGCCTAAATTTTCAACCTGTTTTTTCGGTCGTATATCTAAAAATCCCTTCTTAGTTGATGCCTAAGTGATTTGAGGAACATTTATGCAAAATTTGAAGTTTCTAGACCCAGCGGTTTGAGCTGCGCGTTGATAGATGAATCAGTCAGTCAGGGTATTCTTTTATATATATATATATATATATATATATATATATATATATATATATATATATATATATATATATATAGATATACGGTTTTCCCGGAATGAATCAGGCAGGCAATTTTTTAAGGTTTTGTTGCCCCTAGGAAGGGTTCAGGAGAAATTTTGAAAATGAAATGACAAATTAATATTAAAGAAATGTAGTATAAATACATATCTTCATATTTTAATAAAGTCAAATTTTAATCGAGTCAAATTTAGAATTGCTCATTTCTATTTCTTTAGTTATAGGCGTAACATTTTAACTACCTATTGGTTAATTACGATATATATGAAAACACAATATGTTAAGTTAAGAATCTAATGTTGTGTTACAATTAAAGTGATTAGTTATGCATGTAATCAAAAGCGTTCCTCGACTGAAGTAAAATACATAGGATGACATGGAAAATAGTGAAATATCCTTTTTTTCTCTAATTTTAATTAAATAATAATAAGAAGTTCTTATTATGTTGATTCGTATTCCACGAATCTAAGAATTATTTTAACATTTTTGAAGAATTTTTTTTGCCATAAAAAACATATTTTCTAGTACAGTTGGGGTTTCTGAAAAATATTTTAACTGTTTTCAATTCATTTATCCAGCAACTCCGCCAACCCAGCCCAACTTATTGAGCAATGAAGATAGAGGGTCAAGGTCAGAGCAGAGGGTCAAGGGCAGAGCACAAACATAAAGGAAAAAATTCAGCAAAAAACTGCATTTTTTATCAAAACCAAAAGTGCTAAAAAATGTGAAAAAGTGCTGTTCAAAGTGAAACCGGCGAACAACAGTTAACATATTTCACCGAACGCGAGCCAACTAAAATTAATGATTCACCTGCTTCCACTTCTACTTCCTCACCAGTTACTGAAACTTAACAACTGAGTGCGAAACATTTTAACTACCTATTGGTTAATTACGATATATATGAAAACACAATATGTTAAGTTAAGAATCGAATGTTGTGTCACAATTAAAGTGATTAGTTATGCATGTAATCAAAAGCGTTCCCCGACTGAAGTAAAATACATAGGATGACATGGAAAATATTTAATTAAATAATAATAAGAAGTTCTTATTATATTGATTCGTATTCCACGAATCTAAGAATTATTTTAACATTTTTGAAGAATTTTTTTTGCCATAAAAAACATATTTTCCAGTACAGTTGGGGTTTTTGAAAAATATTTTAATTATTTTCAATTCATTTATCCAGCAATCCCGCCAACCCAGCCCAACTTATTGAGCAATGAAGATAGAGGGTCAAGATCAGAGCAGAGGGTCAAGGGCAGAGCACAAACAAAAAGAAAAAAATTCAGCAAAAAACTGCATTTTTTATCAAAACCAAAAGTGCTAAAAAATGTGAGAAAGTGCTGTTCAAAGTGAAACCGGCGAACAACAGTTAACATGTTTCACCAAACGCGAGCCAACTAAAATTAATGATTCACCTGCTTCCACTTCTACTTCCTCACCAGTTACTGAAACTTAACAACTGAGTGCGAAACTGATGGGATGTAGTATAAAGGATGCAAAATGAATATGTCGTGGTCATTGAGTAGGTGGTATCCATTTTTAAAGACGTTTAATTATCCGACGAAAACAGAAAGAAGTGGAAAATTGTTGCACTATTTGCAAGGCAGCAAAATTTGCTAAAAATTGGGTAGTTCCTCTGACTACAGGAATTAGGTGCTATTCAAAGCAAAGTTTAGAAAGAGTTGTCGATCATTCGACCACTAAAAGCCTATAGTGCTGCAGTAGATGCCAAGAAAATGACAGAACTGTGGAACAAACAATCTGAGCAACATCTATGAGTTACGACTTTAAAAATATTGAAACTCTTTCCGCTAGATCATGGCACAATCTGTAAAAGCACAATTAAATAATTCTCAAAATAGGTACGCTCCTTTGGATAATTTTCAGCCACCCGCTGCAGCATTGCATTATCGTGGATAAAGATATGTTAGATATTTGTGGAGAACTAGAGAAGAAAAAAGTAGCAAAAGCGTTTAAAAGCTCTGTGTGCATTTCACTTCAAGTTGATGGAAGTGTTGATAGACACCATAGAGATAATAAATTTGTAGCAGCAATATAATATACAAAAAGTAAATCCGGCTGTCATTCAAAATACTTTCATAGGTGTCATCCAACTTAATATTAGTGCAGCTCCAGGATTATTAGAGGCGGTAATTAAAACGTATGAAGCGGCTGAGGTTCCAACAAATTGAATAGTGGGAATTACAACTGACCGCGAAGCAGCGAATACCAGAAGAAAGAGTGGGCTGTGAAAGTTGTTAGAAAACCACTTCGGACATGAATTGTTAACGGTATGGTTCTGTTGCTATAGATCTGATTTTGGAATTAAATTGAAGCGATTACAACAAATATTTCCACAATATCAAGCTTTTCCAGCATACTTTGAAGTACGGTTTGCTGAACACTTAAGGAATCTTTACTGCAACTCTGTGTAATCTTTCTGGTTGCCGAGAATTTTGGGAGGAGTTTTCATCCTCAAATGAGCGTCGCAAAAAAGACGCTGTCATTGGAATGCTGAAAGCATGGGAAGTTTATTTAACATACATTATGGCAGACATTACAAAAATATTCCAGGAATTGCAGAAAAAATGTAAAGTACGGATTTGATTCTCCCAAATATAATAACCCTAACAATAGTGCTATTTCGAAACTAAATCCGATCAAAGATCGTCCGTTTCCAGGCGGAGAAGAGGAAAAATTAATATTTTAACAGAATCAGAACAATAATGAAAACGACCTGTAACAACAAAAAGGGGGGTATAAATAGTGAAAGCATGCAAATGAAAAGTCATGTTCATATGGTTACAATTGGGAGACGCCTATAGTCTACCGTGAGCACGGAAACAGTTCATTCGTTTATTAATTCTTTAGAGGACCGTATGAATGCTGAAATGGATGGAACCATTTCGCAAATGTCTTCTATTTTCAATGCAAAGACTACAAATGAAATGATCGATGTTGGTCCTGGTACAGTTGCTTTTTGGAGACAAATCAGTAGGTGACTTTGCTGAAAGTGTATGCGATAATTGGTCAGTAATTGAACAGATTCCGAATTTAGGCACTACTAAATTGGGCGCGCAGTTTACTAATAAGTTGAGAAAACTTGTTGCACGTACCTCTGGGATTTTACAGAAGTTGTTTTCATCAATTTTTGTGTTGTCGCCTAATTCGATGACAACCGAAAAATTATATCGCGTTATAATAAAATGAGGTCTATTTACCGAATGTCGATGCATGAAGATACTACGAACGCGAAGCTATTCATAGCTTTAAATGGGATTGGTACTGCCTCTTATGATCCTCGACCAGCAGTTGCCCAATTCTTAATAAAAAATTATCGAAGATATCGGGAACAGCATATATAGATTATATAGGTAGCCGACGAGATTTTGTAAAAAAAGAGAAGGCTCTGTTATAAGTTATTTTGTCGTAAACAAATGCCGACTTCTTTTTTGATCTTATTTATTTTATTTTCTGTTATTACTAAATACTTTTTTTTTCGGTGCGTGGGAAATTCCTTGTGACTGGATGGGCAATTATCAAAACTGAGTAGGAATTTTCCCACACAATTAAACCTTTAAAAATTGCCTGGAGTCGGGGTGGACCAAGCCAGTTTTAGGTGGGTCATGTCCCACTAGGTATACCCCCTAACGACGCTACTGGCTTATAGAATAGAAATCTATTCGGACTTGCAGCAAGAAAATAATAAAATGCATATGTAGAATGCACACTAACTATTAATTCTACTGTAGTAAACAAACTACATATGTGTACACAATAACACGTTGTTATTTGAAAGTACAAATCAAGATTGGAAAGAAAATTGAACAAACTCCAAAACAAACAGAAACAGACGTTCACACAAATAAGTCTCTGATAATTCACCTTGTCAATTTATTTCAGATAACACGTCTTGCCGCTAACAAAAACAGATTTTCAATCTGATGCTAACCACGAGGGTACGAGCACTGTTGGCAGATTTCAATTCCCATCAACTTGTATTGTTTCTTAACAGTTAGAAAGAGATTACAGACGTCGACTCGTCGAATATCTATATACCTTTACTGCAGGAGACAAAGTACAGTATTTCTTCGCCATCTCAGTTGTGCATTTTGATTGTTCTGAAAACAGGACAGGAACTAGACACAAGACTGTAATACAAAGTAGAAGTTTGCAGTGCTGTCTGTTATCTATATAATACACAGCAAGGCAAGTACGATTGGTTTCTCATGGGAGCTCTGCTGAGTTGATAGATAATTGAATTTTAAATTTAACACTTAAACTAGTGGGAATTGTATCCAATAGTTGCCGTTTGAATGTACTTACTTGAAAAACATTACGTTTTGAAATCACAATTGATTTGAATTTTTAGTTTAAATTTTAAACACACATCATGTTAGATACTGTGTTTTATGTGCTTGTTATTTTATTAGTGAAGTCAAACTAGGATTCTAATGTGAATTTTCTGATCAGGACATTTTTTTGTTTAAACGTGTTCAGGGGGTCAAGTTCACAGTTTAGTGGCGCAATTTTGCCGAGGCCAACGTATTGTTCATTTAAACAATTTAATTTTTTAGGCGTGTTTTCTATCATTTTTGTTTATCTCGAGATCTATACGTGTGAGGTTCATCCCAAGAATAATTTACTAACTAAAGAATTATGTAAATAACACAGCCCCACAAAAAAAAGTTCAAAGCAGCGAACCAGACCCATGTATTCCTATGTATTTTCGGTCGCTGAATCCGAATCCGGGATCAAAAAAAATCGTACACCCCAAAATCATTAACTAGAGCCAAAAAACACCCCTGAAATGGGGTAAAAAGAATATTAAGCTACGAGAATAGTTGTTACATCATAATTGAATTATACAAATAAAGGTTAAACAGCAGCGTACATACAATAGATATGAAACACACCCCAGGGAGGGCGAAAACTAGCCCCCATATTTAAAAAAATCGATCCAAAACAGCAATGACTGCTGAAAAAGCTCAAAATGTCTAAGTTTTGTTAAAGTGATAAGAAGCTGCATCAGGTCCGACCGTAAACTGCCCCTATAGAGTTGAGAACAACCAAGAATAAAGGACACGAGAAAAACAAGAAAAAACGTAAAATGCAACCGGATTTCTATTTTCATGGATGCTATGATTGGCTGAAATTTCGTAGTACTCTAAAATAGAACTAGAAATTTACGTACCATCAACATTCTACAGTGTCCAACCCTCAGAGAGTGTGAAAACTACCCCCTATGTAAGGTTTGACTATAAAAAGTTACAGTGACTTCTATAAAAATTCGAAACACCTGCGTTGTGTGGAAGAGAGAAGAAACTAGACTATGTTCGATGCTGTACTTGAAAACCACCCCCACGGGGTTGAAAGACGCCACCCCTATAAAAAAACCTATGAAAATGAAACGAACAAGCAACAGTATAGCTTCTTCGTTACATCTTGAATTACGGTAGTTTACATCCTTTCTGGGGGTACTTAATAACAGTTATAGGACATGAATTTCAAACTCTAAGTGTGCAACACGATTTTTGCCAATCATAACATCCATACAAATGTAAATCCGGTTAGTTTTTTTCTATTTTTTCAGCATCCTACAGATATAGCAACCCCGTGGGGGTGGTTTTCAAGCACATCGTCGAACATAGTCTAGTTTCTTCTCTCTTCCACACAACGCAGGTGTTTCAAATTTTTATAGAAGTCACTGTAACTTTTTATAGTTAAATCTTACATAGGGGGTAGTTTTCACACCCTCTGAGGGTTGACAGTATAGGATGTTGATGGTACGCAAGTTTCTGGTTCTATTTTAGAGTACTACGCAATTTCAGCCAATCATAGCATCCATGAAAATAGAAATCCTGTTGGATTTTACGTTCTTTCTTAGTTTTCTCGTGTCCTTTAAACTTAAGAGTGGTTGTACTCAACCCTATAGGGGCAGTTTATGAAGATTACGTCGGACCTGATGTAGTTTCTTAACACTTTAACAAAACTTAGACATTTCGAGCTTTTTCAGCAGTCATTGCTGTTTTGGATCGATTTTATTATATATGGGGACTAGTTTTCGCCCCTCCTTGGGGCTGTGTTTCATATCTATTGTATGTACGCTGCTGTTTAACCTTAATTTGTATAATTCGATTGATTAAGAAGTAACAACTATTCTCGTAGCTTAATCTTCTTTTTATCCCATTTCAGGGGTATTTTTTGGCTCTAGCTAATGATTTTGGGGTGTACGATTTTTTTTGACCCCGGATTCGGATTCAGCGACTGAAAATACATGGGGATACACGGGTCTGGTTCGCTGCTTTGAACTTTTTTTTTTTGTAGGGCTGTGTTATAGGGTGGAACTTAAAAATTGAAATTTATATTTTTAATTCTAATAGCGCCGAAAAGTTGCCTTATAATATCCTTATTAAAAAACATTATTACCCTTTTTACGTAAAATATTATCTTCAGCTGCCCCAATACCCTCAAAGTTTTTGTTTTATGTTAGTTTTACTATACGAATATCATATGTCTATAATTCGCTGTCATATAACAATTTGATATTTGATATTTATAGTGTCTTGCTAATACAGATTGATTGAAAATTTATGAGCGTCACTCTACTGTGGTTTATTAGACCTTACCAGGTTCTAACAAGTCTAGAAGTGGCATTTAAAATGTATCAGCGTTACGTGTTGAACCGCTAGTTTTCTTAATTCGTGTACTGTGTTAAAAATATATTAGTGTCTTATTGTGTTTTAAATTTTTCACTAAAATTAGGTACTTTTAGTGTTATAAAAAAAATGAAAGCTCAAAAATCTGCTTCAGCAAAAACAAGAAGTAAAATACAGTGTGTTGTGTTTGGTGCCCCCAAAGATTTAAGTGAGTTAGTTTTACCTACTTATGAAGACGTTATGAAATGTTATTTATATATAAAAAATGACATAAAAACTCAAAACAATAATAAGGAGCCTTCTGTCAGCGAAGTGTCGGAAATTGTCGCAAATAAACTTGAAAGCTTGTGGTTAAAAGCTATTATTCCAGTAGTGTCGAGAATGAGGGAGTTGCAAATGATCCACGCATATCACGATAAATATAGGAAGATGTTAAAACCATTTAAAAGTAGGAATACCTCAAACAACTATCAAATGAAACTTAACAAATTTCGTAAAGATGCCAGCAAAAAATGTTTGACATATCGTCGTGCAAATGTCTAGAATATTCGTTATGTAGTTGTCCAAAAGATCGTAATATACCAGAGAGGGGAGAGAGTATTTTTATTAGATCAAAGAACCGAAAGGAAAATGATCATTGGAGCAATTGACGTTTGTACTTCCCTGCAACTTACACAAAAATTCGAGAGGCAAGAAAAAGAAGCTTCGCGAATTGCAAAACGGAGGGAAGTTCAGCCGGAAATATTATCCACACCAAAACAGGAATCTGATAAGGATGTCTGTGATTCAGACGTTATGGAGGAAAATATTTTAGTAGATATGCCATCTACTTCAATGGATAGTCTACGAGTAAGACAAAAACTTCCTTGCCTAGCGATGGCTTGTGATAGAACAGGCGTTTCAGATATGTCTGCGGCATTAATTGCAAGTGCTGCTTTAGAGGATTTCGGAATAATTTCAAAACAAAATGCTGCTCAAGTTATCGATAGAATGAAAATTAGGCGCCAACGGGAAAAGCAACGCAAGAAGTCACAAGTTAGTTTATTAAAGGAGGGTGTACCTATACGAGGACTCTACTTTGATGGACGCAAGGATAAAACGGTCGTTCAAGAAATTAAAGGAAAAAAGCGTTACCGAAAAACTTTTACTGAGGAACACATATCTTTAGTTCAGGAACCTGTATCCAATTATATCGGCCATGTTACACCTGCTTACGGTAGTGCCATTGCTGTTAAAGACAGCATATTAAAATTTTTTAAAGAAAATAACGTAGATGGTTCATATCTTATAGCGGATGTGATGGTACTGTTCTCAATACTGGTACGAAAGGATAAGACATCTAGAACAATATTTTGGAAAACCCTTGCAATGGTTAGTGTGCCTCTTACATTTGAATGAACTTCCATTACGGCATTTGTTACATCATTTAGATGGGCAAACGACTGGACCTGTAGGATTGTCGTGACCAATTGGTAAACAACTGCAAAGTTGTGAGAATCTTCCGGTAGTTAAATTTAACAAAATTGAATGCGAATTGGCAAATATTAATATAAAAGATTTAAGTACTGATAAAAGGTATTTATTGAGTATGTGCCAAGCTATATCTAATGGAAATTGCTCGTTAGATTTGTCGAGGAAGAATCCTGGAAAGTTGTCACATGCAAGATGGCTTACAACTGCCAATCGTATCTTAGGATTATATGTTAGTACTAGAAGCCCATCAGCCAATTTTCGAATATTGACAGAATATATAATTAAAGTATATGGTCCAGTATGGTTTAGAGTTAAGTCAAAACATTCGTGCAAAGACGGCGCTAAACACTTATTTTCCATAATTAAGCTTTCCCGGTATTTGACAGAGGAATTAAAGGCAATCATTGACTCTGTTATTCAAAGGAATCGATATTTTAGTCATCCTGAGAATATCCTTCTGGGCATGATATCAGATGAAAGAAAAGAAATAAGGGAACTCGGTATAAGGAGAATTATTAAGGCAAGGAGAGTTGAAAAAGAAATTCGTGTTTTTGATGTGCCACCCCTAAATTTCAGTGCTTCAGACTACATTGATATGATAAATTGGAGTGATTGTGAAGTAACCGAACCACCAGTAATACGAGACATTAGTGATCAAGACTTGAAAATACTATTGAGTGATATGACAACTCCCAAGTTAGAATTTCCTCGCTTTCCATGCCACACTCAAGCTGTTGAAAGGTGCGTGAAAGTGGTAACAGAAGCCTCGACTTTTGTATGTGGTGCTACAACTAGAGACAGATTTATAAGTGTAAGATTAAAATCGCGCAATTTAATGCCTAGCTTTCGTACAAAGGCTGAATATAAAGCAGGAACATCCAAAGACAATTAAAAACAATAATAATTGTTAAGGATTGGTAGGGTGATTGGGAAGCGCAGGGGTGAAAATCAATTAGCAGTCACCTTCACATGGTAAGTTCCGTTTTGTTTTTATAAAAAATAAGCAATAGTACTACAACATAATGTCAAATTTCATTTAAAAAAAAATCATTTTTTTTTTAATTTCAAACAGTTTGGGGCAGCTGAAGATTTTTTTTAATTCGAAATTTTGTGTGTGTATTGTAGAGGACCAAAGGCAACTTTCACCCGCTATTAGAATATAGCATTAGAAAAAAAAATTTTTAGCCAGTTTAAGTTCCACCCTACTGTGTAATTAGTATTTTATAAAAAGAATACGATAAGGTAAGTTTGTAGGGATGGGCCCGATTTTTTCAAAAAAATCGCTAAATAATGGAGTAATTTATGTACCAAACGTCGTTCTTTTAAATCATATCTCAGTAAGCATAAAAATGTCGTATTCATCTATGTGATAAATTGAAAGATAAAGAAATTGTAATTGTAAATATCCGTCCACCAGTAGACGTCTCCTCCGCGTCTGCCCCTCGCTTCTAATTTGTTAATTAAAAAAAATTGCACAAGGTTTAACTCGGTAAACTTTCCGCATTATCATTTCTATCATTTTTGAGAATATCGTCCCAAATATTCAGCGAGTTCAGAGAATTTCCAAAACAAAAATCTAAATGCATTGGGATATAATGGGAAAGAGATTTGTGAATGTCGTACGCTTAACACAGACAACCAGGACAAATTCTGTGAAATTATACGGCCTCCCATACAATAAACACAAGCCAATTTGAATAACTTATGGAACACAAATCGTCTGCCAAAGCGTTGTGCATGAGAGTATAAATATTCTAATATCTGTCTATGCCAAAAAATGTTCCATTATTTCGGAAACTATTAAATGTACGAGAAAAATGCAATGAATAAAGCTTTAGAAAATGAAATTTTATTTCGATTATTATGTATCACAAAATTTCGATATGACCAAGCGTTCATGAGATATTCTATTACATGTAAATGAAAACTACAGTTGGTGGTGAATTTTAATGTCCTTGGCTCCCCAGTTAACGTTATCCGATCGAACTGAAATATTACACATCTGATTTTTTAAATAATCGTAGTTACTTTAGGAAGTAAGACCGAAAACATTGGAAGAAAAAATATTATCAAGTATAGTTGAAAGTATTAAATGAAACAGAATCGTATTACCATTTATAATTCATTTTTTAAATCAAAATTATGATTTTCCCATAATATTGCTGTATATGTAAACAAAAATAATTAACAAAACATTTTAGTGGATCGAAGCTAAGCGATACGGGTTCTTGCGGAATATTTTGAAATCTACTCACACACGATCGTCTAATAAACATTAGACGCGATGTTAATTTAATGGTACTCTAAATCTCTAGGCTCTTGATGTGGTATTTTCATTTATGTGTTGTGATTTTCATATAATAATTTAATTGAAATATAATGTACCTATTTTAATATACAAATACATACAGTAATCTAAGGTATCTAACTACCGAAACTTGGTAAGGCTTTTATTACCATAATTCAATTGTACTGTTTGTTATTACATAAAGCGCCGAAGATAAATAAATATAATAAACACAGAAACAATAATTGTTTGTATCGATATAACCATAATTAATAGATTAGATGGGTAACTCAGATAGGTAGAATCAATATGATCAACAACCGGTCCATACTTACAGGTAGATATTTGGCATCCTTTTAAATGTTTCACATTGACCAAAGATCACAGAACGTAACTAATAATGACTGTGAATTATGGTGTTTCTTAACCGATTTCATAAAATTTAAAAAAGGAGACCGTTCTCAATTCGATCCATATGTGTATTTTTTATATACAGATTCACATAGGCCGTTCGTTAGAAATTTTTCAACTTGCAGTTGGATTGCCAATTTGAAACTTGGTATGCGGCCATAATCGATCATGTTCGTTCGACCTAAAATTTTCAGTTCTCCAACTATATTGGGTGTGCCAAAAGTCGGTACCAACTTCCTTATTTTAAAAGGAAACCTACATTTTTTTTACATGATTCGATTGACCTTCCAATTCTGAGTTTAGATAACCCAAGTTATGTTAACTTATCTGTTACAGGTTTTGATACAAGTCAATTTTTTTGAGAAAAATTGCCGGTGTAGTAGTTTACGAACAAATTTGAATCTGGCAAACCGTTCAAAATTATGAAACCAAATTGATGAAGCAGTTAGCTGGAAGTCCAGGATAACACCTGATGTCCCATCGGTGGTCCCATCTTGTACCATATGGGCGCAGGCGATTTTTAAATATCGCAATAAAAAATCGTCAAAAAGTCGATTTTTTCAACTGGCGCTATTTCTTATACCTCGTTACAAAGAATTCTTTGTCGTCATAAGTCACACCCTTATAAATTAATAAGGCTACAAAAACTACAACCCAGGGACTAAGTACATAGGATCAACTTTTGCGAAGAATTCTTGATAAGGATTCATGATTGTAATTTTTTACAAAAAATTATCTGGACAGACGAAGCAAAATTTTGTATTTAAGAGAAAAAATCGACATTTTTTGACTCACGAAAAACCTCGTATTGTAATGGAGGAGGAAAATCAAATTCAATTTCGCATTAATGTTTTCTGTCTGTTAATGGACAGCGAGGTGCGATATTTCATGTACGATGAAAACTTGTATGGTGAGGATTATTTGAGAATCTTAGAAGAAGTTATGGAAAAGTACCTGGATGATGTGCCGCTCACTCGACTTATTAATCGTTGATATCAAATGGACGCTCCAGCACATTCGACTAGAGCCGTAGATGCCAAGTTAACGGAAATCTTTGAAGATCGTTGGTGGGGAAACAGAAGTCCATCACTTTGGCCCGACCGATTTCCGGATCTTACTCCTTTAGTTTTTTATTTATGGGGTCGGGTCAAAGAAGTAGTGTATACAAATCCGATTTTAAATTACGAAGACTTGAGTTGAAGTATTTCTCGATTTTTATTGAAAAACTCGATAGGAGGTGAAGTTAGGTATAGGGAATGCTTAAGTAACTCACCCCAAAATTGAATTTTCTTTTGAACGATGTCAAAAAAAAACAATAGGTGCCATTTGAAAAAAATCGAATTTTTGACGATTTTTTATTGCGACATTTGAAAATAGCCTTTCTTTACACCTCTGAGATATGGACCGTTAGGGAAGCAGACAGACAGCGTATTGATGCTTTCAAAATGTGGGTATTGGTACATTAGCTGTCAATTCTCTGGAGAGCCCATCGCGCTAATAGTTTGATTTTCTAAGAAATACGTTCCCAAAGTTTCTGTCCAGCATCCTATTCTCCCAAATCCTTTCATTTCTTGGCCACATCAACCAGAGAGAGAACAATTTAGAACGGTAAACCAGATGATAAGAGGAGAAGAGGAGGCTTTCCAAAACGTTGGATATATGGAAGGTATGCGCATAACAGTCAACCACGACAGATGGCGCGAACAGCAAAGGGAGTCCAACTAGAATAATCACACAGTGTCTGACAAGACATTGTGAATTAGAAAAATACTGGTTAGACATCGAGAAACACAGATCTGCGTTAACTGGACGCGCGACAATTGGACGCGTCTGACAATTAGACGCGGCGACAACTGGACGCGGTAAAATAGGACGTGTAACATTGGACGCGTTTATTATAAATAATTATGTCTACACGCTCTAACCTAACCCAACCCAACCTAACCTATTAGAAAACACATCAATCGTTTAATAGGACGCGTGGAATAATTGGACGTATTTACTAATAGTCTGGGTGTCAATCAAAAAAGGTGGAAATAAGGTATAGTAGAGGTTTTTTTACGATTATCGGCACTTTAGTAAGTCTAATTTAAGAATCCCGTTGATGCCACTCTGGCACCCTTGGGTGTTTTGAGATATTCAAAATGACGGCATATCTAAGGTTCAATTTTTTTAAATTTTAATTTACCAAATGTTGGCATGTGATACATCGTTTTCTATGTTTTTCGGGTTCAGAACTCAATTATGAGGTCTAAAAAGACTTAGGGGCTATTCCTTCTGTGTTGACCTATCAAAATATAAAATAGCTGTCAATTGTGGGTGTTAAAAACAAATTCGATACAAAAAGAAATAAGATGCAATTATGTTTTACAACAAATAATTTCCCATTTATTTAATAATTTAATATTAAACTTTCTTCCGTAAGGAATTAAAAGTTATTTTTAATTTCTTACAGAAGAAAGTTACGGCATAATTTAGGTACATGTTTTTTTAGAGTGATATCTGAGAGGGCTGATCTAGCGGCGCAATATGAAGAAGCGAATACCATTATGGTACAGCAACTTATTCACGAGATTAAAGGAAATCCAGACATCGTCGTAAATGTAATAAATGATGGCACCGATGTTTTTGTCTTACTTGTATATTATTATAATTTACTAGCTGACCCAGTAAACGCTGTTTTGCCATATAAATTATAAATTTTTGTCGAAAAAATCAAAATAAAATTTCTGGATGGGGCCACCCTTATCACCTAGGGGTATAAAAAATAGCCTACGACCTATTGTCAGACCTACCAAATATATACCAAAAAGGACAAGGGTAGATAAGCTATATAATTTTCGCCCACTAATTTCATAAAAAAGAAAAGTTCTCCTCAAAGTCATTAAGAGTTATTTATTTATAGTTGAACATATGATCTTTATGTTTCTATAAGTTTAACATTTGAAAAACAACAGTAGGTCATAGTAATATCATTTCAAAGTGGGCATGTTTGCAGTTTTTTAGTAATTTTTTACCGTTTTCCGAACTTTTAATGTATATTTCAGTTAGATGCGCTCGATAAAACAAGATAAACTATACCTCATTTCATTGTTGAGCACTTAAGCTTTTAAATAATGGTCAATTTATATTGTTTCATCAAGCGCTTCAACTTATAAAAAACAAAATCGTTTCCGCGGGAGTCGTAGTAATATCGGCGTTGCTGCGAATTTAAACGTGTCAGCGCTCAAAACCACATATTGTGGTATGTATTGAATAAGAATGTGTTTATCCACGACCATCGTATAATCATTGCATTCTACATTTAACAATTGTCAAATAATGATAGTCATTATTCCAACCTAACGTATAATGAACATAATCTGATTCTAACACGTATTTAACCAACCAGGAACTAGTTGTTTTCATTCTAACGCACCTTTTACCAATCAGGAACTAGCAATTTTCATAAGGAAACGGCGAATTCATTTTTCCATGTTTTCGTGCATATTTTCGGGTTTGACGTTTAACACGTCTACGTTTTACTGTAAATGAACTTTATTTTGTCACATTTAAATGATTAAAACAGTTAAAATATGCGATAGTCGTGGATAAATTATAGTATTCAGTTCGCGTATAATGGCTATTACACACTCGGATGATTTACGACACGCCTTCGTCTCGTGCCGTAAACATCACCCTCGCGAGTAATAGCCATCATATCATAATATCTGACAATTGCAATATTTTAAGAGTGGCACTGTGTCTTTAAACAACATTTCTGATCATGAATTAGTTTATGCATTTTTGAGTTTTAACAGATTTAGTAATCCGGCTGCACCAATAATTTACAGGGACTTTAAAAACGTGAACCTAGAATTGCTATATGCCCACCTAGAATCTATTCCATGGAGAAATATTTTTGACATAGACAATATAGACGACAAAATTACCTTCTTTAACGAAAATATAAGAGTTTTAATGGATATGCATGCACCTCTAAGAACCTGTGTTTTTAAAAAACAGCACAAGCCATGGATAACAGAAAATATTAAATTATTAATAAAACTTAAAGATAAATCCCTAGCAAAATATAAAAAAACTGAAAACCCTGTTCATTGGGAAGAGTACAAAAATATAAAAAAATTTACAACTAACTCGATTAGAAGAGAGAAAAAAGCCTATTTTAAAAAGTTTCTAAATAAAGATAAAAATTCTATGTGGAAAGCACTTAATAATTTAGGTATTAATACTAAAACAAAAAAAAAGGGGAAATTCCCAAGAATCTTTCGGATGTAAATGCTATAAATCAAAGTTTCTTAAATTCGGTGCCTCATACTCCTCCTAGTGATAACATTGCAAATTATTATAACACTGTAAAGGATTCCCTACATGCTAATCTTTCTTTTAAAACAGTTAGTGAAGCTGAAATTGGTAAGTTGCTATTTTCTATAAAAACTAGTGCAGCTGGGGAGGATGGAATTCATATAAATTTTATCATAGCCTGTTGTCCTTTTATTCTGGAATTCATTTGTCATATTATAAATTTTTGCATTATTAATTCTGTATATCCTTCCGATTGGAAAATAGCACAAGTAGTACCACTTCCCAAAATCGATTTGCCTTTAAATTATAATGATTTAAGACCCATTAGTATTTTACCAGTACTGTCAAAAATCTTAGAATATATTATTAAATCGCAGCTTGTCGATCATATAGAAACAAATAACATTTTACCAGATACCCAGTCTGGGTTCAGAAAAGGTCACAGTTGTACAACTGCTCTTTTAAATGTCACTGATAATATTTTAACTGCGACCGATGCTGGTAAATGTACAGTGTTGGTGTTGCTGGATTATTCCAAGGCATTTGATACTCTGGAACACAATGTATTATTAATTATATTAAAACACATTGGATTAGATGAAAAATCAGTATCCTTTTTTAAGAGTTATTTAAATGCTAGAAAACAAAAAGTGGTGCTTAATGGTCAGTCTTCTGATTTTTTATATGTGTCACGGGGCGTACCACAAGGGTCAGTGTTAGGTCCCATTTTATATACAGTGTACACGTCATCGCTACCTAGATTCATACAAAGATGTAATGTGCAAATGTATGCAGATGATACGCAGGTATTATATATATATTTTTTCCAGATGAAATACAAAATAGCTGTGACATTATAAATTCGGATTTAGAAATTATTTACAAGGTATCATTAGAACATTCTTTACATCTAAATCCAAATAAGTGTATTGCTATGTTTTTTGGTAGAGCTGTTGACAGAGAGAGATTATCTCAACATGTTCATCTAGCAATTAATGGAACTCACTTGCCGCTCAAAGGAGAAGCAAAATATTTAGGTTTAATAATTGATACTACACTTAGATTTGAGAAACACATTTCACTTTCTATCAAAAGAGCTGTTTCTAGGTTAAAAATGTTGTACAGCTTCCGCCATGTTTTAAATATCGAAGTAAAAACTATGCTATGCGATACTCTTATTTTGTCGATTTTTAATTATTGTGATTCTGTGTATGGACCCTGCTTATCTGCTGCTACTACACAGCGGATACAAAAAATTCAAAATTATTGCCTTAGATTCATCTATGGGATCAGAAGACACCATTCTGTAAGTCACAAGCTCTTGGTAACTAACTGGCTGAACATGAAACAGCGACGAATTTTACACTGTTGTACATTGTATCATAAAATCATAATTTCTAACAGTCCCTCTTATTTGTTTAGAAAGATTACATTTCGCACTGACGTGCACAATTTAAATTTAAGACATAAAGGTATACTGACACCTCCAATTCATAAAACGGCACTTTTTGAAAGGTCTTTTACATTTAGTATATATAAATTATATAACCCACTTTCCCCTCTACTGAAATCATGCACAGGTTTCACTTTTGCCAAACATTTTAAAAAACATCTTCTGATTCAGCCGTTTACATAAAAAGTAGTAATTAATTTTTTTTCCCCTTTTCTTCCAAATAATTCAGTTCATATGGACAAAGGTATTTTTTTTTCTCATGTTAACCATTGTACAAATAATTCAAATATGTTTGATGTTGCCATCTATCTATTAGCAGGTTGAGTGTAAGACCAGCTGATCTGACATTTCTGTTTTTTTCAGCTGAACTCCGCCTTTTCAATAATTAAAATATTATCATTCATATGTACACTAATTTGATATGTGAATAAAGATTATTATTATTATTATTATTATACGCTCACTGAATAATCTGCTATTCCAAAGAACAGTTTTTTATTACTCGTCAAGACATATACTACTCGGAAAATATAATGACATACAACATGACCGATGGGCGGAAAAAGACCCTTACCTATCCTTGTCCTTTTATAAAAATCGGTCAAGCCGTTTCGGAGGAGTTCGATAACAAACACTGTGACACGAGATTTTTATATATTAGATTAGATTTGAAAAACGAGATCTCTACGGTTTCTTTTAAGTCACTACGAGCCAGTACAGATATTAGGGCCACGGTTTTAAAACAAACAAATCATATCATATTTACCAGCCGCACATTTTTTATTTGGTTGGGACACGGTGGCTCAGTACCATGGGATTGGAAAAGAAAGTCATTAAATGTTTAACGGATGGTCGGGTTTTAACACATTTGGGTCGATTAAACAGCAATATTGAGGATGTTTTTCAAGTATGCACAATTTTTGTAGCTTCATGTTATGGAGTAAACAATGCTAGCAAAATGACTGATGAAATTCTCTAGGGGCTAAAAAAAGTCGAACAGGCCCAACTAAAAGCACCGCCATTCTCTGCTCTTCCACCAACTACTGAATGTTTTCAAGAAAACGTAAAAGGGCACATTTCCAAACATTTTTGTGGTTGTCTTTAATGAATTTCTCTTGACCAAATATAAATGCCACTCAATACGGGTGGCAGGCTGATGAGGATAAAATGGGATTACATCCGACCGCCTTGCCAAAAAAGATTCAGATTGCCCCAGATTACATTTTGGCATTAGCAAAATGCTCATGCAAGTCAATAAATCCATGTAACACAACACGAGCTAGCAGGTCCTTTTAACCAATGTTTTTAAAAGGTCATTCAGCTTGCTCACGCAATTTAGGAGTAGGCCCCTACGCATACCACTTTTAAGGATATGGTGTTATCCGTATTCTTAAAGCCTAATATGGTTATGCAACAAAACTAGGTACTATTTTTTTTGCTTCAAAAACTAATTTATTCTCCGAATAAGGTAAATTGGCAACAGTTAAAGATTACTTCCTACACGATTTTTAACCTCAAATACTAATTCACAGACCTTAAAAACATATAAAACACCTGTCTTATAATGAAATATTTGGAAAGTCCTGTTTTTTCACTGTAAGCCAGTCGCCATCTTGAATATCTCAAAATGCCCAAGGGTGCCAAAGTGGCATCAATCGGAATCGTAATGTTGAGCCTTTGAAGAACCAAAAACAGCCAAAAAATCTTTACTATACCCTACTTACAGGTTAGGGTAAAAATCCTTATTTGGCACCCAGACTATAACAATGACTATAATATATACACCATTGTCAGACAAAGACAAAGACATTAATTTGTTGCAAAAATATATTGTGTTAATTATTATTATTACATGTTATATGAAAGGAAAGGACTGGAGAGAAAAGGAGAGGAATAATTCAAATACAATATAGAAAGTATAAAATGTAATTTATTCACAACAAAAGTCATATAAATATAAAACCATGACAAGGCTATGCAATATGATTATTTTTAATAAACGCGTCCAATGTAACACGTTCTATTTTACCGCGTCCAATTGTCGCCGCGTCTAATTGACCCACGCGTCCAATTGTCGCGCGTCCAATTGACGGGACGAGTAACTTCACCAAGTTTCATAATAAGTCTAATGTTTTGATGGATATTAGAGTTATAATAATAGTTCTCTAAATGGTTGTGTATGATAGTATAAATACATTAGATATGTAAGAAAGCTCTATGAATTATTAATAAATAAATTCAGTCTACTATGATCTAAATTTTAATGATAAGTAGAAAATGTACTCCATTATTGATAAGTTAGCTTGTTATTCAATGAACTATTAGTTTTATAATAAATTATTTATAGTTGAGTTCTCTTCCATAAATACGAAGATCCGTTGAATATGCTGATTTGTTATAAAAACTTTTCTTTGTTGTTGGATGTTGACAAGAACTTCTTAAACTTTAAGCGGAAGAGTTTTGTTCATTTTAAACTCCAAAGGAACTCCTTTTCTTTCGTCCTCAAAACTACTTCTTAGTTAACTAGTTTTGTTCAAAAATTAACTTAGTTTTCTGAAATTAAAAACGTGACTAATCCTTGGGTTATAAAACTTGGAAAAACACAATACACTGTTTTTGTTGTATTTACTTTCATATTGGTTGCGAAAAATCAAATAAAAACCTATAATAATCCTTATAATATCGGGTGAAAGTTTAAAGCATAATATGAATTAGAATCAATGAAATTATCGTAAATATATAAAATTAATACATCGTAAAATTTTTTAAAGACATGCCGTGTGTATAGAAGCCCTTTAAAAGGTGATACTAAATGAATTCATTGGTTTTAATCGATCATAATTTCCCTAATATTTTTAATTTATCCTAACAATTAGCATTATTTTGCCTAATTTTTTTTTTATATAAAAATAAAATATTGCTATCTTGATTATTATTATATTATAGATACAGTGTCAATTTTTTTCCATAATTATTAAAAATACTTACCTATTCGGTTATTATGTATGCCTATTCTACTAATTTAAACAATTATACAAAAGTTATACTTACATATTTCAATATTTTAGTCAGTTAGGTGATTACAATAATTTATTAACCAATTTTGGCCATTTTTTTCTTACAAATGGTTTCCCAAATGTGGTTCTTCTAATCTCCCAAAAAGAGGTGTCATTAATTTAATGTTTTTTCTAAAAACTTAATTTAAACATAAACTAGAGGTGCAGAAATGGTATTCTGTATGAAAAATAATTGCCGTAAACAACAAAATGTCCGAACATTTTTAATAATATCACATTCATATTTAGTACAGTCAAAAATATGTAAGATTTAGGATAAATGTCATATATGTAACAATAATAATTTTTCTTTATGAAATATTACTGAAGTAAAAGGTATTGTGACATGTTTCCACCCCTAGGAAACCGCCCTTGCAAAATTCGTGGGTTCCAAAAATTATAGCAAGAGATAACCACTAACACACTTTATTAAATAACTTACTGAATACTTCACAACACTATTATTAACTTAAAGAACATTTCTAATGTCTCACAGATGGCGTAACGTACATGTATTTAGTGCTGCCTAGTCGTAACAGTGTCATCTTCAGTTTCTATATGGTCCGGACACTTGCTTTTATCCTCAAGGAGTGAAAACCACCCCTAAAAGATGTTTCATATTTGAAAAAGTATGACTGATTTATTTTTAAAACGTAGGATATTTATATTTTTGAGATCGCCTATTACGAAGCTGAAGTCATTATTAAAAAAATCAAAATTGCGTCTCCAATATGGCGGATCGAATTTTTTTTCAAAAGCAAGTGTTTTAAACGGACAAGAAAAAATTGAGCATCTAAGTGATGCTATACAACGTGATCTACCACGACATGCGGAAAATTTAACAGTAGGTTGTCCCCACCGAAAGGAGTTGAGAAAATGAACAATTAAAAAAAAATGACCAAAAAAATTAGCTTATTTTTTTGTAGAAATGCGCCACCAATGACTTTAACTAATCTAACGTAACGCGCTACAACTATATCACTTTATCAGACTTGGGATTGACACTACTGACAGCAAAGCTGGATAAAATAGAAGTGACTTTTTGGTTTTAATCAAATCACACTACAAAAATAGCGAAATAAATCAAAGACATTAACCCCATGCTGAAACGACAAGCAGGTATACGAGATAGTTAGTTAAACCGGTCAATGACAAGGCGCGGCGTGTACCCATTGTTAGACCGAGAACAAAAAACGCGGCTCTCGAGGGGTCTACACACGATGCAGCGGCAGGTATCCAGCCTTGTCGGCAAGCTTTGAACTCATTCGTAAAAGTGGTCCGCTGCAATTCCAATTACCTTCAAAGCGTACCAACAATGTTGGCTCTCTGCCGCTGAATCGTGTGTTGACCTCTTTGTTTGATCTTGCCGGCCGGCTTCACTTTTTATGCCAATTAAGAAAATGTAAACAACTCGAATACGTTCTTTCACCAGTAAGTTCGTCGACCTATTCAGGGTAGGTCAGGACTTACTCAACATCAGTAGTGTATCTTCGCAAATTGACTAATAATTTAATATACTAAATTACCTCAGAATCCTCTAAAATTTTGCGGGGGCTTTCTCAGATTGAAAACTAGCACACCATTTTTTTTCCGCATTTCTTGTTAGATCACGTTGTATATTAACGAAAAACAGTACTTTTGAAAAAAAAATCAATCAGTTGACAATTACAATAACAAAATGGCGGCATTTTGTTAAAAATAAAATGAAAATGCGCATAGTTTCGATCATAACTCCTTTATTCTTTATGATACAGAAACATACAAAAAATCACTTTAAAGATTGATTAAGTATCTTTAATTTTGATTCTTAGAATTTTTTATTGAAGTATCGTAGCTCCTAAGATATTCAACATTTAAACTAAATACTTCATCTTATAAACGTCCAAATGCCATTTATAAGTTTAAACATTTCCGAAACTACAAATCTTACATAAATATTAAAATAAAACAAATTCATTCTCACTTCATAAGCTTTATTTTCGATATCTACCATTTTTCCGCTAAAATTAATGATTATTGAAATACTTGCAAAGAAACAGAAATTTTACGTTTGTTACAAAATCCCTTAATAGTTTAAAATACTTTTTTTTTTCTAATGCAAATCCTGTAAACCGGCGAAAAAATTTGAGCGTCAAGGTCACAGTAAGTATATGAGAATATATTTTTTTAAATATTGACTACTTACATTAACGACGCTTTTATTAAAAAAAACAAAATACACGTTGCTTCAGTCATAACTTCCTTGTTTTTTATGCTATAGAAATAGTCAAGAAATCATTTGAAAGCCTGATTAATAGTCTTTAATTTTGCTCGTTAGCATTTTTAACGTAAATGCCATAGTTTCTGAGATATTTAACATTTAAAGTAAATACTTCGTCTTATAAACATTTTGACGCCATTTTTATACTTCCAGATCTTCGAAACCATTAATTCCACAGAAATTAGGAAAAAACGTAATTCGTCCTCAATTTGGTAACTTTCTTATTTGTTTCTAGCATGTTTTCAATCAATGTGGTAATGCTTTAGAGTTATTTGACGAAAATAGTTTTTAAATATCTTCTTTTAAACTAATATTCCAATTTTCAAGTCGTTATAATCTGAAGACTATTAATTTATATGAAAAGTGGCATAGAACCTTTTCGTCTCAAAATTTCATTCTCGTTCAGCTCCAATGTTTTTTTTTGTTTTTTTATTTTTTTTTAAGTGCCACCCCCTGAACGGAGGTGGCTATAAATTAACAATAAGCCTCCGCATAATATAGAAACTTTTCTTGGATGCAGTTAAATCTAATTCATATGACATTATTCCGAAGTTAGAACCTCTAGCTACTGTACTAATTATTAAAATACCAACATATTATATAATTATATGATTTGTCCTTAACATTTCTAGTTAAATATATAACCAACTATTTAGACTGTAAAATTAGCCAGTACCTTCCCCCTGATATCATTAATATAAATTTGTAGTATAATCTAAATTTAATGTAGCTCTGTGTAAGCACAAAATCTCCAAATAAATAACTTTTTAAATTGACCCCAACGCTCGACTTGATATTTCGTCTTTGACGTAGGGGTAGAAATGGTCGCGTAATAGGTTGAGCTCTAAATATACAGCCACTGTAGGTCTTCGATTTACATTCCATCAAAATGTTGCCAGGGTCTACCTACTTCAAAACTCATCTGGTTTTGAATGGGAACCCATGTTTGTAAATAGATCTTTTCCTTGCCTTACTTGCCACATTTAAAATATTGCTTTATTATAAGAACTGGGATAGGATCATTTTGAGTTTCTTACACATCTTATGATTTTCTTTGGTCAATGTAGAGATTACAAAACTCGAATTAAGATACGCGATAAGAATGTAAGAGTTTTTAAATGAACGAGAAAGGTATGTCATGTATGTATGTATAATTAAAAAGAAACACAGTGAAACACCAAAAATTCAGCTTTATTGACAAATAAAAAAATATTAGTACATTAATAAAACATATAACAAACAGTTTGTCAGGATACCTACATACTAATGAAAAAAATTGAAGTATTATATAGCTACGCCATTTTTATTGCATATATTTATGAATAAACCTATAATGAACACAGTTGTTACTTTGAGGGTTGCATAATATGTCAATAATGCAAAAGCATTCTTAAATAGACTCTCACGTTTGAACACCCTTATAATAAAAACTTTTTAAAGTACACGTGATTATATTCCATTTGAGAGATCAACCATTCCATTATTTTTAAAAATAACAAAATTGTTAAGAATTGTTTATTAAAATTTTGAGCGCTTAATAATAGGTAAACATTAATTATTTTAAGTAGTCTTTGACAATAAAATAACATACCTGACTTTCTTTTACTTTGCATTAAAATACATTGTTAATGGTTAATGAAAACCTCGATAAAAACTTAAAGAATTCCATTTCAAAATGTATATTTTTTTACCAAAAACAGGTATTTTCGTAATTATTTGTCATATTTTCCCGCTTTTTGACATAATATTGTATAAATAATGGAATAGCAACATTTGTCAATAGGGGCTTGTCCCATGAGGCAGGTTAGGCAGTGCTTCACCAGTAAATTTACAGTAAATCTTTACCTAACCCGTAATTTTAAAAACTGTATTATTTTTCCAACAATTCATAAAATCACGTGTTTTTTTTATTTCGAACAAGACCAATGCAAAATCGACGTGATGAAAAATAAATTTTAATTTTAGGTCAAAAAAAAAATTCCGAATCCCTGCATCGTAAGTTTTTCCATTTTTTGTGAAACTTTTATATCCGGTGTATTTTTCGGACACCTGATGAATTTGAAGTGCCATTTTCTTATACGCTTATATCAGGGGTGGTTCCAGAGCGTAAGATGTAATAGATATCGAAATAGGCAACACAAGTGCAATATTTCCTAATTTTATCATTTCTCTTCTCTTGATTCCATGAACATATTTCGTGTCAGTTTTTTTCCATAATAACCTTCATCGCCCCCGCTTTAGGGGTGGTTTTAGTGTCAGAGGATATAACAGTTCTTGAAATGAATTCAATAATGGGCTCATTTTTACTTTATAATTTATTTTTGCATTTTCCGTAAGTATTTAACCCTTTAAGTATATAGTGAAAAAATTGACCCTAATATTTGGTTTCCAATTCGTAATATATTTGAAATGGCCGACGGCGCGGATGATGTCACACTACTCCACTGAATATATTCAGTTTAAGAGCTTTCGTTGTACACTGGGTGTAATATTATTTTACTTTATTTAACTAATTTGATTCTGTTATTTTGTATACATAAAAATATGTATTCTTTAGAAAATAAATACGTTAAGGCTGAATTCAACATTTTGCCTGTGTAGATGTTTATATGGTTATGGATTATTTTAATAATAATAAAGATTAATAACTGCTGAAATGAGGAGTATCAAATTACAAAGGTAAGTTAACTAGATACATACCTACTTTAATAAAATCTACCGAACTTATCTGACTTTTAGGTTAACCAGGCAATATTACGGCGGTAATGCCGCGCGGTGGGACCAATTCAAGTTTTAGCTGGTCAAAATTAGTTTTTACGTAATGATAACCTCTAGTGAATACATATTATTGAAATAAATAAAATCAATATTGTTGCTGACTGTAGAGCCAAGTACATTAAATAATATCACATACTGAGTGAAGTAAAATGCCCCAAAAATAAATAAAACCAAACTGAGTAATGTCGCTTTTATTATTAAGAATACACGACTGACCCATCTATCAACGCACAGCTCAAACCGTTGAGTTTAGAAACTTAAAATTTTGCATAGAGGTTCCTCGAATGTCATAGGTATCTACTAAGAAGGGATTTTTCGAAATTCGACCTCCAAGGGGGGTAAAAAAGGGGGTTGAAATTTTAGGCTTTTTCGGAAACTGTTAGATCTAAATGCGTGAAATTTGGCAGAAATATTTTTTGTTGAAATTTCTTAGATACGTGTCAGACGAAATTTCAATTTTCACTTTTTGAAGAGGTGAAAACGGGAGTAGTAGATGGTTTAAAGCGCACCCGTATTTTTGAAATCGCGTAAGTCATAAATGTGAGAAAATAAGAAGACACGTATTCGACGGATTTTCAAAAAGAGACGCCCCCGAAAGGGTAAACGGGGAGGGGGTGTTTTTTAAACTTTTCGGAAATGGTTAGACCTAGATGCGTGAAATTTGGCAGAAATAATCTTTACTGGAATCTATCAGACACGAGTATGACGAAATTTCGATTTTCACTTGTTGAAGGGGTAAAACTGGGAGTGGTAGATGGTCTAAAGGGTATCCGTATCTCTGAAATCGCGTAAGTCAGAAACGTGATATTCCAGTGACGGGCTCTTCTGAGGAAATAAGGAGACACGTATTCGAAGGTTCAAAAAGAGAACCCCCACACCCTACCCCGAACGGAGGACAGAGAGAGGGATGTTTTTAAGCATGAAATTTGACCATTACCCGCCCATGTGTTCTATTGTCGATTAAAATAATTATTTTTTTCGTTTAACTCGCTCTAACACAAAAATAGACAAATTGAGATGCGCAGTGAGTTTCCCCGATTACTAAGGATGCGCTGTGGTTTCCTCAAGTACTATGGATGCACAGTGGGTTTCCTCGAGTACTGTTATTGCGCCCCCAGCAAAATGGATGCGCAGTGGGTTTCCTCGGATACTATGGATGTGCAGTGGATTTTCTCGGGCACTATGGATGCGCAGTGAGTTTCCTCTTGTACAATGGATGGGCAGTGGGTTTCCTTAAATGCAATGGATGTGCAGTGGGTTAGTATCTCAATGTTCTTAATTCCACGCGGGCGAAGTTCCACGAGGACAAAGTCGCGGGCATCAGTTAGTGTATATATAAAGGGCTAGACATCTTGAACAGCTCGAACAGGTGTGACCGCGGACCCGTTACACCTGTTACACTTGTTCGAGCTGTTCGAGCTGATCATGCATAATATACGTATATGTATATGTATATATAAAGAGCTAGACATCTTGAACAGCCCGAACAGGTGTAACAGGTCCGCGGACCTGTTACACCTGTTACAGCTGTTAAAGATGTCTCACCTTTCTCACTCCTGATCATCATGTCAGGATAGGTTTTAGGAAATAAAAACACATTTTATAAATAATTTAAGTTATTAAATGTAAAATATTTATATTACAATATTAGCTGATGCCTGCGATTTCGTCCGCGTGGAACTTCCTTCGCGTGAAACTTCGTCTGCTTGGAATTAAGAAAATTGAGATACTAACCCACTGCACATCCAGTGCATTTAAAGAAACCCATTTCCCATTCATTGCACACGAGGAAACTAACTGCGCATCCATTGTACTAAAGGAAATCCACTGCGCATCCATAGTACTCGAGTAAACCCACTGCGCATTCATAGTGCTCGAGGAAATCCACGGCGCATCCATAGTACTGGAGGAAACCCACTGCGCATCCATAATACCCGAGGAAACCCACTGCGCATCCATGGTGCTCGGGGAAACTCACTGCGCATTCATAGTACTCATAGTACTAAAAATAACCAAAAGTTTGAAGTTAATTTTTGTCTAGAACTTCTGCCCGATTTCGATGACTTTTTTTGTATGATAGCCTCCTTATTCAAGAATGTGAATGTTCTATTGTTTTTTCAAAGAAATTTTGTTTTATTCATTACAGGGTGTAATAATTGTGACGTATTTTATCCATTAAATTTTGTAACACCCTCTGGAGTTCAACAGTTACACCAGCAAATTAGAATTTAAATCGTACTCTAGCCTTATCTTTTCCTAATAGTCTCTTTTTTGATTCAGTTTATTATCTTATGTTTTTACTTAAGGGTAATATCGAAAGAAAAAATTAAATGGAAATGAACAAGATGCAAAGAAGGAATGTCAATAACGCGTATTTTCGCCTCTACCACGATTAACTTCTTGGCAACGCCGATTCATGCTTAAAATAAGCGACCTTATTTCATTTTGGTCCAATTCTTCCCAAATCCGAACCAATTTCCGCCCAACGTCTTCTAAGGTGTCTAATTGATTACGTACCTCTTGTAATTTTCTACCAAGTTTATCCCAGAGGTTTTCCATTAGGTTTAAGTCCGGGCTATTAGCTGAAGATGTCATGGTGTCAATTCCGACTTCTGCCATATAATTTTGCACAACTCGAGCAACATGAGGTCTGGCATTATCCTGCATTAACATAAAGCGTTGCCCTATATATGACACATATAGAACCACGTGAATATCTAAAATGTCTTGTATGTATCGTACAGCTGTAAGGCTTTCATTAATGACGACAAGTTCCGTGCGATCGGTCAAAGAAATTCCTGCCCACATCATTACAGATCCGCCCCCAAATAATGTTGTATTGGAGAAATTGCACTGAGCATACCGTTCATTGGAACATCTATATACAGGGAGACGTCTATCATTATTATAAAGACGGAATCGGGACTCATCCGTAAATAACACACGTTCCCATTGAGCCACGGTCCAGTTAACATGCTTTGGTGATTCCTATTTAAAGCTGGACCTCGAGCAGCAACTCTTGGTCTCAAATTACATGCTCTAAGTCGCTGTGTAATGGTTTCCCCACTAATTTGTAAACCACTCACTTTTCGAAACTGTATCTGCAAACTTCGCGCTGTTACAAAATGTTGTCGCACCGTTGAGTGTGTCAAATATCGGTAATTAATTGGGGTTGTTACTCGATTTCTTCCTTGTCCCGGTCTGTGAACATGACTTCCAGTCTCTCTCTATATCTTTGTATCACTCTTGAAACAGTTATATGCGCAACATTATATCGCTGTCCAATTCTTCGATAACTCCAACCCAGTTCAACCAATATTAATGCTTGAGCACATCCTTCACCACTAAGATTTCGTGCTTCACGTTCCATATTGACAAAAATATTGAAAAAAAACACGGCTACTACCACTATGAACACACTCCTTTCAAATGCTTTCTGACATTTAATCCACATATCTCTTATTTTTTCCATAGCATGCTACTTACTTCTATTTTTCCAAAATGAAATGAATAAAACATGTTATGTTTTAAAATTGTGTATTTCTGGTATTAATGAAGATAATAAACTGAATCAAAAAAGAGAATGTTAAGAAAAGATAAGGCTAGAGTACGATTTAAATTCTAACTTGCTAGTGTAACCGTTGAACTCCACAGGGTGTTACAAAATTTAATGGAAAAAACACGTCGCAATTGTAATGAATAAAACAAAATTTCTTTGAAAAAACCATAGAACATTCACATTCTTGAATAAAGAGGCATACAAAAAAAAATCATCGAAATCGGACAAGAGGTCTAGACAAAAATTAACTTCAAACTTTTGGTTATTTTTTGGTGGTGCGTTAATTTCTTGGAGAAGTGTATTATATTAGAAACTTTTTTCTGGAGTTAACAGTATTCGAGAAAAAGGTATTTAAAAGTACGGAACGCTCGTGCAGTGCAAAGTTAGATAGGCTATTATCCGAATAGGATCCCGTTGTTATTTATTGACAGCAGTCTGTTGTTAGCAACTATTAAACAAAACTCACAATAAATACACTACCGCCAACTTAAGTCAATCTGTAAAACTAGTTTTCTTGCAAATTTATTTCAGTAATGGTAATAGAATTAGCATAAATCATAAATATAGCCTATTATTGTCGCATATTATTATTAAGAGTTATTAATTGTTACATACATTTTTTTTTTTAATTTTATCAGGTAGAAAGTAAAAACGAAAAGAACTATTCTTTTTGTTTATTTTTTATATACATTCTTTCGAACTAAAATTGAAGCAATTGTTTGTGGAAATCATCAACGATTTTCATTTATTTTATTGTAGAACCAAAGAGCTGAGTTATATTTGAGCAATGTAGTTAATAAAAGTATTTACCCGAAAATAATATTTACTTTTCATATTTGCATAGTATTAAAAATCTTTATATTTCACTATTTTGATATTAATGCGTCAATATTTGTACTCAGATATATATGAAATGAATATTATTTGATGCTAGAAGGTTTATTCGAATACGTGCGTCATTTTGGTATGCTTGGGAGACACATTTCACGGTAATAGCTTCCCAGCCATTATACTTATGTCAAATTTATTGTGGTTCCCCTAATATTCTCATTTCATTCTACACCCTCCATTGTGAGACTGCCTCTCTTTATTTTTTCACTATGCCGGCAAATGTATAAACCGATATTTTTCAAAATTAATAAAAAATATACTTTGATTGCATAGCCCGGGAGACAGCGTTGCATTTTTGATGGTGATTTTACGCCGCTTGATTTTGTGTGTAATCGATAGTCTAGATATGGCTAGTAATGGAAACACTCGTGGTGGACCTGGTCATGGGAGAACGTCTATTATGTCGAAAAAAAAAAAAAATTAAAAAATGATTTCAGGTCGTTTGAAACTTTGTACAACAAATGTTTACATGATAATATTAATTTAAAGAAAAGTCAGCTACGTAGATAATGAGGGATAATACGTGAGCCGCTTACATAAACCTGTATAAAAAACAATTGATGTAAAATCATTTCAGGTTCAATGAAACTTATACAGCTAACTCTTTATATTATTAAAATGATAAAAACAATTACCCACACCACTAACAAATCGCAAGGATATATACTCTACCACAATCGGAAACCGAGGAATTAGAAGACTTAGAAAAAGAAGATTCGAAGAAGCAGAAACGCAAAAGAGAAGCAAAAACACTCCATATTACGACACAACACGGCAACATATTTCACAAGAAGAGTCAGAATAAGGCAGAAGTCCACAACCAAACACACCAAAAAGGGAGCTTAAACGCTCCCTCACAACACAATGCGGTAACGCATCTCACAAATACCTACACCTCCCATCCCACATTCCTTTACCATGCGCCATGTGGCTCTCGCTGCTGGCAACAAGCATGACCTTAGTCCAACCCGCGTGGACGTAGCAGGCCCAGCTGTATACCTGGGAGCGGCAGCAATGCCAACCGCACGCTGGTAAATCAATCAATCAATCAATCAATTAATAGATTTTCTATAATTTTAAATTAATTAAATTAATTAATTCCATAAATTGATAATCCCGAAGTGTAAACCTTAATTGGTGATCCCGGAAGTTAAAACCATAATTTATTTTGAATATTGTATGAACAATAATTGGTGACCAAAGAAAACTATTAAAATATTAAATGGATTAATTATCTATAGTTGAATATATGAAGTACTATTATGGATTAATTATTAAACTTTACTAATGCAATTTATCCGTCAAATCTGACTTTTCTTTTTTTATAGCTCGTTTTTATTATTGATACTTTGGTAGGTTGGTTTGTCTTTTGCAGGGGGGGGGTATATGTAGCGTATTCACTTACATATTAGGTATCGTCATGGATATAAAATAATAACAAAATATAATTAATTTCTATTTTACATAAAATGTGCACATTTAAAATAAATCTTTAAAATTTGATTCCTAAATTATTATTATGCTCTAGCTACTTTGTGCGAGTTATTTTGATTATAAGATATAATTTTAAGTAATGAAAGTCGTATACTGGAACCTTGCCTAAAGTGCTTTATTTAATAATTAATATTTTTACACCTTTCATTACGTGTTTCTGGTAATAATGTAAATATGTTCACTACATTTTGCAGTCTAATATGGTCTCAATTCGGTGAATAAAAATTAAAAGAATATTGTCTGTCATCTTTAAATTATTTTTCCGGGCCCAATCATCAACGATATATATGAAAAAAATAAACCGTTTTATTTTATTATTCTTCATCTTTTTCTTTTTCTACATTAATTCGAGTTGTGTATGTAATTCTTTCTTTTTTTAGATCTATTTGTATATTACCCAGAATAAATTACAAACGGTAGACTGAGAACATTTCTATTTGATCTGCCTGATGGTAGGAGTCTCTATTTTGCTACCAAGGTAGATATCTTGGTAGCGAGAGAGACACTGTATATATAGGTCCAGCATCTTTCTTGCTTAAGCTTTAATGCAAAAATAGGGAATGTCGGTCTAGCCTGTTATCTCTAAAGTTTAAATATACAATTATGTTTACTTTTATCAGAAGAAAAAATTCACATGACTTCTCAGGCACTTTAAAAAATAATAACTAGCTTTTACCTTTATGAAAAATGGCAATACTTCAATATTACTTTAAATAATTTTAGTTTATTGATTTTTCATAGTATTTTAATAAAAGTAACATTCCCATTTAAGTTGCAACATAAATTTATGCGGCCCATATCAAATTATTCACAATACACCTCCTTAAAACACTTTTATGCAGATTTCCATGACATAACCCCACTAGCGGGGCACATCCAAAAATTCCACAAATTCGACCTGAATGATAATCCACTAACACACAACATAACTCAAATCACCTTGCCATCGGGCGCTACCCATGCTCCCTCCCTTTGGATTAGCTCTATAAACGGTAATATTCATGACTTTATTTGTTTCGTTCACTTTTTGTACTTTCTGTTATTGTTCTAAATTATGTCTTCCTTATTATCAAATTTATTAAATCATAACACAGGCCCACAAAAAAAAGTGGTCTGCGCCGGGGTACTGACCATACCTATCCCTTGTATTGAGCCGCTGAACACGAATCTGACCTTAGTTTTTCCCCAGCACGTCGGTTTTTTTTTAACAGCAAATAAATATTATACGATTCAACAGGCGTGTTAGGGACAAAGTAAGGTCAGATTCGTGTTCAGCGGCTAAAAATACAAGGGATAGGTGTGGTCAGTACCTCCGCGCAGACCACTTTTTTTGGTGGCCACTGTGCCACAATCAGTGTGGCACAATCCCACAAAAAAAAAAGTGGTCTACGCCGGGGTTCTGACCACACCTATTCCTAGAAAAACTAAGATCAGATTCGTGTTCAGCGGGTCAAAATACAAGGGATAGGTATGGTCAGTATCCCGGCGCAGACCACTTTTTTTTTGTGGGCCTGTGTAATCTTTTAAAAATCACATTGTAAGACCAAAAGTTATGTGATTTGAGATTTGTTCCATCTGCACCCTTCAGTGTACGACATCTTTTATTAGCATATAAGATTTATTAAGATATTAGATATTTAAACCTCACAACCATTTTTATCATCCTCCTATGGAAGGAGTCTTTGTTTTATCCACTTATTTATCACTTATCCGACTCCATCCAGTCTGCAATTGCCGTGACGTTATGTGTCGTGGATTTCTGGCTGAGTCCGGGACTGTTATCGAAATTACATTGTATTCAACTTGACATTTATAAATCTGTGTTGAATTGAAATTGAATCGAATTTGAATTGAAGGTATGGCTAAATGTATAATTTTCAATTCAAACTACAACATAAATAGTCAGATACAACAATAAATAATTTCTTTTCAATCCAATTCCAAGATTTTCTCCCCGCTTCTACGCCTCTGCATAGAAGTGAATGTTGAATGAACTTTTTCTTAAATTAATAAGTACACTGCTGGAGTTTGGTCAATTATACTGCAGGCATTCTGTTCATAAGAAGCGGAAATAATTAGAGAAATCAACTTTTCTTAACTCATAGTCCTAAATTTTCCATTAACAACGTATAGACAGTGTCATCGTGTCAACATAACGTGCAGCATTCAAACTGCCTATATTGAATGCTGATGAGTCTCAATTACCATAGATATACAACACAGTATGCTAACCTGATATTAATTTATGCCATATCCTATGGCACGGTGTTCCTTAACACACATATTCATCAATTATACAATATACTCGTTAATAGCTGAGTTCAATTCGATCTCTATCTGCTGCTACTTGGGCTGTGTAGGTTATGAATCCACTTGTCAAGAATTCGTCGGATTTATAAGGTACAAATCAAAATTTTCTAACTAACCACACTACCTGATAGAGCCAAGCAGGAAACATATTTTCTCCAGAATCACAATATTCTATGTAGAATTTCAATTATTTACGTTAGAAATAACATGTACTTTTTGATGGACCTTTATGTGAGTAAAAAACAAAAATCGGTTTCACTGTCGCTGACTATTATTTATTTTTTCGGTATCTCCCAAACTTTCCATTTCATTTATTGAAGTTATCATATATACGTATAAAAAAGGCACCTAATTATAATACAATATTAATAGTGTCATATTTATATAACAATACTGTAGATGACAAAAAAAAAGTATACTAATTAAAAAATAGTAGTTCATACTTGGAATCGAAGGGAAACTGATGTAAATATATTCAATTTTATTTCACATCAACTGTTAGCCTTATAGAAACTGGAAGTTTATTACATAATTTTGATCTGGTCAGACACGGCAAGGATCGATTCCACCGCCGCGCCGCACCGCGCCAACCGTCGATCTCGACGGCGAATAGGGCTAGTGCGACGGTCGCGGCGAACCACGACCGCCTAGTAATATCACATTGTTTTGAGCCTTTCGATTTTCAGATATCCAAGAGATACCGTTACTACCTTCGACTAGAAAGCATAGATTAAACAATATTTTATGTATATATAGATAGGCAACTCTCAGTACATTTTCAAACTGCAAAACATACGTCGCAGATAGCGCTGTATTTCCGCCTTTTTGATGCAGGCGGAATTGGTACAGGCGAGAATTTTAAACGATTTTAAAAAAAATTGCTTGTGCCATCATTAGACTATAAAAGTTCTTTGACAAAGATCTTTTATAAAAGATATTTTATGAGAGATCTGAGAGTGTATTTGACCATATTTTATAAAATATCATCGATATTTTATAAAATATCTATCAAATTACTCATAAAATATCTTTTATAAAAGATCTTTGTCAAAGAACTTTTATTGTGTAATGATAGCTTTAAGTCATTTCGAAACTAGAAATTGATCATTTATTAATTTAACGGAAAATCATTAGAATAAATACAATATCATTTAAAAATACATTTGAAAAGTAACTGACATAAGTAAAACTATTACAAGAGCGTTAAGATGTTGAAATAAGTAAAGTGTTAAAGTAACTAATGTATCAAAATACCTACAATACAATAAATAATATACATTTTTACGTCCCCATTAGAATTTTTAGAAATAGCAGCACAACAATTAACACCAATTACAATCGTTAAAATTGATCAAAATCGAACAGTCGTTTTTTGGTCATTTCTTAGAAGTTCCGTTCTTTACAAAGCAATAATATGCATTCCCACGTAGTAACGCAACACATAAAGCTCATCGATCTTTAACATTCAACAAAACCCAACAGTCGTTTTTAGGCAATTTCTTGGGAGTCACGTTCTTTACAAATCAATTAATAATACCTATGCATTTTTACGTCCTTGTTAGAATTTTTAGCAGTCGCAACACAACATTTAAAACCCATTACAGTCTTAAAAAAAAATCGAAGAAACAGAATAGTGTCGTTTCTAGGAAATTTCATTGGAAACTCACGTTATTTACAAATAAGCAAATGAATCCTGCACTGTTGATTTAATAGTTATTATAGCTTAATGTTCAGCACACAAAGCACAAAGTGAAATATATTTGCATATGCGGTTTTCTATAGAATGGCGGAGGATCCAGTGATTCGCATACTGCACAGACACACACAAAAGAAGGTCTGTTTCTGGACTCCATTGGGCAACCCCTATGTATTTCGACATACTGAATACGAATCAGGTATCCGTTTAGCTCTTTTACGCACCTATTTTTAGTAAATCGCCAAAATAACCTAAATTATGAATTTTTTAAAGGTTATTTTCGCGATTTCCAAAAAATTGTGGCCAATGTAGCTAAACGGACACCCGTTTCGTGTTCAGCATGTCGAAATACATATGGAGTACCAGAAAAAGACCACTTTTTTTATTTTGAGTGCCTGTGTAATATATATTTTTCCAAGAACTTATGAATCTACTTTTAATACATTTTTAAAAAATTGGTTATGAGCCAATAATTAGCAATATTGGGGAGATTTCCTGATTTATCAATTGGTACAACTACAGAATGTGATGGTCCAATATTCATAGAAAATATTCTATTCATAATACGTTGTAGAAAAAAACTTATAAATTTATGTATTTTTTTAACACACTGACAGTTACATCGTTCATACCCGAACTGTACTTATTTTTCAACGATACAATTGCATATTTTTAAAAATGCATGTTTTATAACATGTGTGTATTATTTTCTAGATAACAAATATAATTAATCAGATTTCTTGAGAAACTAATAAGCGAAATATCTAGTAATATACAGAGTGAACTCAGTTTTCAAGATTTAGAGGCCGTTCGAGGTCTTGTGTCCACAACCTGGTTTATTTATCCACACCAACTCTGTTAGCATTATGTATTCTGTCTTGTTTATTCTAGAATAAACGCAAATGAATACGTTCTTTGTCTAATATACTATCTAATTTAATCTTGTTAGAAAACTGTAAAACAGTGCACATGAATGAATTTTGACCAACAAATTCTTAACTCAAATCCACTTTTAACGAAAGTTTTCTCAAATTAAATCCCCACGGTGTTCAAAAATTAACACAAGAAAAAATTAATACAAAAAAATGGCTAAAGTACCAATTATTTCGGTCCATTTCCAAATGATGAGTAAAGTAGTGAAAAACTTTGAAATTGGTGAAACGAATAGCTATTACCTTTAATGTAATTGCAAATAAATACGGTGAAATTCAGTATTTTTCAGTAAAAATAATTTAGAAATAGCAAATTTTTTCAGTCAGTATTTTTATAATAATCTTGTTTGTTAACTTTCATTAATTTAAGTTTACTAATATTCTATTTTAGAAATATTGCAGAAACAATTGATGCAAAAATAAATTTCTTGATGAAATAATTAACAATGGCTAATTAGGTCATTTAATTGGTTTATATATATTTAAGATAACTGTTTAAATATTTCTCTTCTTTGGATGCTCCATGGTGGATTTTAATAGATTTCAAGTTTAGGCAATTCACTTATACGACGGCAAAAAATAATATTTCTTAAATGTTTTTTAGATATATTTGATTATAAAATTTTGCACAAATAAAAATTCAAAAATCTAATCCAATAATTCTCTTATAACCAAATCCAGAACCAACACTTGACATATCCCTAAATACTACTAAAACAACTATCTAGCCTTAGAGAAAAATTCTTCAGTATTCGCAGGGACTGCCAGGATTAATTCACTCAAAGGAATTTATTACATATCCTTTGAAATCAAGAATAAAAAAATTATTGGAGAACAAGTTACACCTAAGAATTCCAATTGACCTGCGAACCAGGCACTGCAGACTAAATTGATCACCTACAGGTGGGCTCATTTAGTGATATTTAATTTACAATTTATTTTTACATTTTCTGTAAGTATTTAACCGTTTAAGTATATAGTGAAAAAATTAGGTCGCTAGCGTTAAAATTAATTGTAATATTTGATTTTCAATTCGTAACATATCTGAAACGTCCGATAGTGCGCGGATGATGTCACGGCACCCGCTAGACTGGCTTTATGAGAAGTGTTGCCAGTGTCAGTACATTTGTACTGAACTCAATACTTTTAGAGCACAATTAGGAAGTCAGTGCTACTTTCATTTTATCGCTACATTTTTTTGTATGACGTCCTATTTACTTATTTTGCAATTTTGACGACAAATTTTAATATAATTTATCATGATCTGTGAAGTGAAATACGGCAGGATCAAAAGAACATCAAGGAAGTTAAGTATTTACAGTCTATAGGAATTATAAAAATTTTTGTGGTCCTTGAGAAGTTATACTGCACTGAGGGACATTTAAAAATTCAATACTTATTGCATACACTAATAAAAATTTAACATGTGATTACAGGATACTAAAAGTATTTCGCATAAAACATGCACTGTTCTTTTTGTAGTAACAATTCAAGTGAATATTGCGAACATATTTGTTATACACAAAACAAATAAAAACTATCTGAGTGGCGAAGTATTTCTTTATATTCATTCAAATTCCTAGATATCGTATAACAGATTTAATCAACATCTGTACTTTTTTCATAAGATCATTACTTTTTTTGTTTCGATACCAGTACGTTAATTTTTTATCCACTGGCAACGCTGTTTATGAGTTATTCGGTTATAAGTATTTAGTTTAAAAGATTTAGTTGTACACTGTGCGGGTGTGGTGTTATTTTACGTTATTTGACTTATTTTATTCCGTTATTTTTCATACATAAAAATACTATGTGTTCTCTAGAAAATGAATACGTTAAAGCTGATTTCAAAATTTTGCCGTGTGTAGACATTTTTATGATTATGGAATGTTATTGGGAGTAGACACTGATGCACTTTTACAGTCTGGAACTATACAATATTTATATAACCCTCTTTATTACCCATGTTAATAATAAAATACAGATCACTTAAAAAATATGAACGAAATTAGCACGTCTGTTGTGCTTGCCCTATGAACCTATATGCGTGCAGGCTAGCGGTCGACCTACAGACGGTCGACCGCTCTATTTTCGTTATTTATTTTGAGGGAGAAGGAGTTGAAAAAAATCTAATATTTTGCACATTTACTAACTACAAGGTGTACTTTCGAAATATGAATTTAAAAAAATGCTAAATGAGCCCATTGCTGAATGCCGTCTGTGTTTAGAGGATAATGAAACAGCAGAGCAGACTATATGCCTGTCCTGCTACAGAACAAAATCAGTTCTCACTTTTTGGAAAGGGACAACTGTCGGATTTGAACAATTCATGTGCCAACAATATTAGAAACTAAGCGATTTTGCCTAGCACGAATACTCGACTATAAGAAAATTATGTTTTGAACATGACTAATATTTTTAACTTGTTATCTACACTAAGTATGTCATCAAAATATAATTTAACACAAGTGTGCCTACATATTACAATAACAATTTTGTCACAAAATATAAAAGACTGTTATAGATTTATATGTTTCTGCAAAAGCCAACGAAACAATCTGAAAATAGGTAGCTAAAGTACTTGTATTGATGTTTAATCACTTGTTCCTTCAACTGAGAGAACAATGTCGAGGACGTCCTTAAATAAATTGACATTTCTCTCACAATACTTCAATAATGGAAACACTATTACTGTGAAAATACATTTTTCGAATGACTTGTTGAATAGCTATGGATTTCTTTTTGTTGTAATATTGATTTTATTTAGTTTCTGATATAAAGCGGGTTTTTTTTAATTTCTTAAGAAATTCTATTTACGAATTAAAAAAATTAATAAGAAAACGTTAAAGTAGCATAGCTTGCGAAGAAAATTATTTCTTGACCTACTGTGGTACTTATTTTGTTTTTTACTTTCGTCGGTTACCGAAGAAACGTATTGTAATTGTAAAATAATCACTCTCCGAGATTTCATGGAATTTTCATGGTTCAAACTATGTAGATTACGAAAATTAATGTCTTTCAGATTCATCTATCTGCCTGTCGGTTTGAAGTATGCCTGTCTGTGTGTTTACGCTATATCTATAATACTATTTGATAAGAAAGAATAAAATTTGGTAGTAAGTTGCCAAGGAAGAAATTGGATACTTTTAGTGAAAGATATACATACAGGCTGGGCATCCTAAAAAATAATAATGAAAAATATTTGACACAACTGTCAAGGAAGAAACCTGCTATACTTTTATTGGAATATATACAGCTTCGTTGCCCTAAAAAATAATGAATTAAGAAACAATGATGGAAATAATATTTGGAATGTAATGACACCATGATATATACTTTCAGTGAAAAATATACAGGTCGCCATTGTAAAAGGAGAATTAATTTAAATTAATTAAAACTGTTCCTAAATTCGGGTACTTACATGTGTACCGCTTGGATCCCAACACCAATACTAGTGATCTACAAATCTTTTTAAAACAATCTGCCCCTGATATAAATTTCAGTTTTAAAGAATTAAACAAAACAGCCCAGGCAAGATCCTTTATCGTAAGCTTTCCAATTGAACACGTTAGAGATGTCTATGATCCTCAAATATGGCCTAAAGGCGCCCATATAAACAGGTACTATTTCCCCAAAGAATCGAAGAATGAAAATTTTCTAAAGGAAGCCTCGGAGACTCAAAAGGATTAACCGAAGCTGAACTGTGTAATTCACTCGATAATTCATTCAAGGGTATCAATGATCACTGTGCAAATACTCAAAGTCATGAGGCAGGTCATTTGGTTGTCTGTCATATTAATGTAAGAAGTATCCGAAATAAGACTGATGATTTGATTCTACTGCTAAACACATTGGATTTGCCAGAGGTTTTATGCATAACTGAAAGCTGGTGTAGTGAAGAAGAAATAGTGTGTATAAGTTTGCAGCCCTATATTCTCGCAGATTATTTTTGTAGGGAAAAGTCAAAAAGGGGAGGCGTCGCTATTTTCATAAGAAGTGATATTAATTACAAAATAAAACCTTGTACTTGTAAAAAAATTGAAATTCATTTTGAATATGCTCCTATTGAAATAAATATAAACAATCTCCGTTTTCTTATAGGTTATTTTTATAGATCTCCTTCTTCTGACTTTCCACTTTTTCTAGTGTCCTTGGAGGACCTATTAAACAGAGTCTTACAACCTAATAGTTTTGCATTCATGTGCGGTGACTTTAATGTAAATTTCGATACGACTGTGAACAATAAGTGTGCTGAAGATCTAGTAAATATATCTTTATCTTTTGGTCTCCATAACAATAAATGAATATACTCGTGTATGTAATAAGTCAAAAAGCACTATATATAATATTTTTTCAAATATTGATACTACACTACTCAGTTCAAAAATTATTTACTCCGATATATCAGATCACTTCATGCAATATGTTTCATTTAATTTCACAAGTTGTAATACTGCAGAAAATGTTAGATTTAAGAGATTTGTCAATAGGGATAAAAATCTAAACAAATTTAAACAATTACTTTCCAACGTAGACTGGTCCTTCCTGGAAACCATGGATAAGTTCGAAGACAAATTTAGCACTTTTTTCACACTCTTTATAGAGCTCTGTCACACAGCATTTCCTCTAGAAAAATTTGAATTAAAATCAAAACGTAAAAACCAGAAACCGTGGATTGATGACGATATAATCAACCAAGGAAGCTTTCTTAGAGATTTATTTAAAATTTACAAATTGACTAATGACAGCGTACTTTATGAAAGGTACAAAGTAATTAAAGCTATTCATGAGAAGAAAATAAAACTTGCAAAAAAAAACTATCACGATAACTTAATTTTTCATTCTCAAAACAAGTCAAAAGCAGCTTGGTCTATAATAAAAAATGAATCAAACACCAAACATAGAAAAAGTGTCCCCGATCACTTTTCTGATTCTGTCGGAAATGAAATACATGATTTTCACATTGCAGCTAATTCTTTTAATAAGTACTTTGTATCCTCCGTTCAGACGCAAAATGACGCCTCAGTTATCTATAGGACAATCAATAAGAATTACAGTAAGTCATTCTTTTTATCACCCGTTACTACTAATGAGGTTTATGATATAGTTCTGTCTATTTCAACAAAGGACTCTTCAGGTTTTGATGACATACCATGTTCTCTTTTAATAAAAGTTATTGATTATATCTTAGAGCCCCTTACTATGTTAATAAATATTTCTTTCCAGGAAAGAATTTTTCCATCTTTACTAAAGAAAGCCCTCATTGTCCCTATACACAAAAAGGGTGATATTCATGACATTACCAACTATAGAGGTATTGCATTGTTATCAGCTTTCTCAAAAGTCCTTGAAAGGGCATACTTCATCAGACTATCTGACTTCCTAGAGAAAGAAAAAATTGTCGCTAAACAGCAGTATGGTTTTAAGAAAGGTCTCTCAACCCAAGATGCGGTACTATACTTATATAATTTTATTTTATCAATTTTAAACAACAGTAAAATCACTGCTTGCATATTTTTCGACTTAAAACGTGCATTTGATACTGTGGATCATGTAATTCTTACAACCAAGTTATATAACTATGGTATACGCGGGACAGCACTAACTTGGATAAAATCTTATTTAAGTGACAGAAGCCAAGAAGTAACTTTAAGACAAAATGGCACAACTTACATATCTGATGCTCTTGCGATAAACATTGGCGTGCCTCAGGGGGGTATTTTGGGGCCGTTACTTTTTATAATTTTCATTAACGATATTACAGAAAGTTTAAGCAATTGCTATATTTCGTTATTTGCAGATGATACCGCTGCTTCTGTTTCCGGAAAAGATTTCGGTGAGTTAAGCCAAAATGCAAATTGCATTGTTACTAGCATGCAAAAATATTGCCAAGATAATTGTTTAGTTCTCAATAATTCAAAAACTGAATTAATGGTTTTCACCACTCGTGAGCTAGAAAAAAGTCTACTAGTAAAAATGGATCATAACACCATCCAACAAACGAGCATTACTAAATTTCTTGGGTTGCAGATTGATTCCAAACTATCTTGGAACCATCAGATAGAAATGATAATAAAAAAACTTACCACACATTGCTTTGTCCTATGGCAACTTAGAACTAAAGTAAGTCTGAACATACTGAAATTGTACTACTTTGCTTATATTCATTCCTGTTTAAATTACGGCACCATATGCTGGGGAAACTCAGTTCGAATTAATGATATATTGGTCATGCAAAAGAAAATCAAACGAACGATGACCTTTAAGGGACCTCAATTCTCATGCAGGAAACTTTTCAAAGAGTTTGGAATATTAACTATTACAGCTATTTATATTTTACACTGTGTTGTTTTTATAAAAACGAACCCTGACAAATTTGTTCAAGGGCGGGATGGCTCTGAGCACTACAGTTTAAGAATAAATAATAATATAAACTTACCACAACACCGCTTAACCATGGTTGCCAAAGGACCTTTTATTATGTCCATAAAATTGTTTAATAAACTTCCAACTTCCGTCAAAAAATAACGAATATTTATTTATTCAAGAAAACCGCAAAAAAATTACTATTAAATAATGTATTTTATTCTGTGTCGGAGTATCTTGATTGCTCAGATTTTTAGTGGATGTTTTATTGTAATAGTTTTATTATGATATATCATACATATATATGTTTTTATACCAAGATTTTTAAATATTGTGTTGCTGTTTTTCTTTTTTTCAGCTTCTTTCTGTAGTTTTACATATTGACAATATTCTGTATACTTGTTTGTACAAGTCTTATTGAAAATAAAGAGATATTATTATTATTATTATTATTATTATTATTATTATTATTAAGTAAAAACGGGAAAAAATATATTGGAATATAGTTGTCAGTATGGCCAGAAAGTATAGCAACAAAGAATACACAGGGTGGCTATCCGCCAGAAAAAATAATTAATTAATAAAAGGTGCCAAGCAGAGGGAAATCTGGTGTAAATAGTTTTACAGATTTTTTAATTTATATTTGAATATTTATATTGCATTTTACACCTATAGTTTCTGAAGCATTTTACAATGTCTAGTCTGCAGGCCAGACCACTTTTTGTGTTATCGGGTTGTTTTTTGGAGTAAGAGGTGAAAAACGAGCGAATCTGACAATTCTGACTTCGGATTCGGTTCAGAGGGTCCAAATACATAAGGATACAATTTTTTTGTATGGCTGTGAATTAATTAATGACTGAAGGATGCAAACTATGCATTTTTAATGAGGTTGTGCGCCAGAGAGGGAAGTTTTGGGTAAATACCTTTACCAGTTTTTTCATGTTTTTAATATTTTTAAGTTTGTTCATCTTCTGTGTAATTTTTCCATGGTAAACACTGTTCTCAGTCCACTTAATGATTTGATCTTGGATATTAATTTTTTTGCCGTTGTTTGTACCTTCTGGTAAAATATCCAGCTTGAGACTTCCGAAGGTGGACAGACAAGCCCCAACTCTGTCAAAATTCTACAATATTGTCGATGTGGTTCTGTCTGTCTGTCATTAGGTCAGGGTTTCTAGATATTGAAAACACTGCTGTATCATCCGTGAAGAAACACAGCGTAGTCATATGGTCAGTTGCATGAGGTATGCAATTTATGTACAAATTAAAATGTATCGCCTCGGTGCTGAGCAAGTAATTTCTCCTCATGCAATGTATTCAAGCAACTTGCAAGAACTGTCATCTGTCACAACTTATTGAAACCAAAAAACAGTTAGTCCTAAACCATATACATTCTTATACACTTTATTTAATGATCATTTCTTAAGGGTCCGCAATTCTGAGCCACATATATGGCTCGGGTTTATGCGACCTTCATGACCTTCCGAACCGATATATAATTCGGTGTCAGGATAGTATGAAAGACCGGTATACATATCCTGTGTATATTTCCTGTTCCACTACAACTAAAGTTCATTTCCGGAATGCGGCTTTCAATAATTGTTTTTCCGATTTTTGGAAAATACATGTACTTGTCCATTACTTTTATTTTAAACTTTTTTACGTAACTCAAAAAATAGCTTAAGTTTAATGGAGTCGCGTGACCACCCTGTATTACGCAGAATGTGTTATTATTTAAATGTGATCTTACTTAATATATGAAATCCTCAAAAAACTTGTCAACAAACGTGTGTCGACTACAGGTATATTTATGTATCATAGTGGATGGGTTTGTTCTTGAAGAGTTTATACGACTTGAAAAAATTAATTAATAGGTGCCAAAATCAGAAAGATATTTAGTTGACTTCATGTAACGTGAGGTACATGAAATACAATATATTTTTAACAGAAGTAAAGATATACGTTTCGTGTTTTATACATATCACAAAAAAGTGTTGTGAGAATTTATTACTGTAATTTTCTTCCGTTGTACATTTTTCTAGTTTGTACAATATTTAATATATCCGTGATTAAATCGCTAGTTTAAAAATTCTGCAGGTTTTATCGTAAATTACAGCTTTTATCCAACCATTAGATCCATTTTAAAGGCTGGTGATGAGTTTTTATATCAACAGAAATAATCGTCATAGTAGCGTTTTGCAAATAATATGAAGGGTGCGCCCGATCGATAATTTACGGGCATCGGTTCTCACTCCATGAAATTCTTATCTATTCTATATCGTTTGTTCTCGTTTTTCATATATACTAATCTCCAAGGTTTTTTAGTTCATTTAATAGAGCTATTTATAATTCCTAAAATTATGTATAAAATATTTAAAGTAGTAGTATGAACTTAAGTATTTTACAATATATTTCTCTAATATACAAATTTATTTAATACATTTGTCAAATTCATATTATCATTATACAGAGTATTCCGTAAGTAACTGTGCATTGGGAGATTGAACATATCTAGCTGATTTCAAAACAACCTCATGAGTATACTCTGGAACCATCGGTTATCAACATACAGAAGATGTCCTAATTTTTGTCTAATTTTTGACCCGCCCATATCTTTTTAACCATCTTATATAATTATTTAAAGGACAAGGTTAGATAAGGGCCTTTTTTCGCCCATCGGCCATATCATAGAATAGAATAGAATAGAATAGAATAGAATAGAGTAAGTTTTTATTTGTGCTAAAAATGTATAGAAATTGTACAAAATTAAACAGTTAAGTCACAGAAACCTAGAAAAGGTTTGTTCGTGACTCCTGTAATATTTACAATTTGTTGATAGGGCAGTAATAACATTACACATAAAAAGTTTCTAAAAAACAATAAAGTAGTACTTACCACTAAAATAAATCTAAATGAAATAATACAAGGTACATTCTTACAATAAAATAATATGAAGTGTTAAGTTACTAATTCTACAAGTTTCTTAAATAAAATTAAATAGTACTTTTTACTAAAGTAAAATTGAAAAAAGTTTTTACACTAAAATAATATAAGGTTTTAATTAATTTACTAATTATACAAGTTATACTATAATGACAAAAATGTAGGACGCTAGATAAATATGTGATCAAGATTTAAATTTGAATTTTTAATCCACATTTTAATTTCGTTACTGTATAAAATGATGCTGCCATTAAATAGTCTAAGTTCATTCGGTAGTATATTGTAAATTTTAGATAGGTAATACAGGAAATATTTTTGAGTTGTCGTTTTGTGTGAGATAGGAAGTATACATTTACGATTTTTTATATTCATGTTCAAAAAGGCTTACGGAATTTTTATGCTTATAATAATATTTCCGTATATCAAATACATACAGTTCTCTTAAAGTGAAAACATTGTATATGATTATATTTTCCGAGTAGTATATGTCTGGTCAATGAATAAAAAACAGTTCTTTAGAATAGTAGATTATTCAGCGAGCGTAAGATGGCTATTACTCGCGAGGTTGATGTTTACGTCAAGAGCCGAAGGTGAGTATCATAAATTATCCGAGCGTGTAATAGCCATTACACTCGAGCTGAATACTATACTTTATCAACGACTATCGTATATTTTAACTATTTTAATCATTTAAAAGTGAAAAAATACTTTGCAGTAAAACTTTGACGTGTTAAACGTCACACACGAAAATATGCACGAAAACATAGACTCTCTCTTGGAAAAAATGGATTCGCCCTTTTTTATCCAAATTACTAGTTTCTAAGTGATCAAAGGTGCATTATAATGAATACGGCTAGTTCCTGGTTGGTCAAGGATGCGTTAGAATGAGATTATGTTCATTATACGTTAGGTTGGAATAACGACTATCATTATTTGTCAATTGTTGCAATGATTGCAGAATGCAATGATTATGCGCTAGTAGTGGATACAAATATTTTCAACCAATACACACGACAATATGTGGTTTTAAGCGCTGACACGTTTAAATTCGCACTCAACGTCGACACCAATACGACTCCCGCGAAAACGATTTTGTTTTTTATACATTGAAGCACTTATGATCCAATATAAATTGACCATTATTTAAAAGCTTAAATACTCAACAGTGAAATGTTGGTTCGTCGTGCGCATATAACTGAAATATACACTAAAATTTCGGAAAAACGTCAAAAATTACAAATAAACTGCTTACTTAGAAATGCTATTATTACGACTTACTGTTGTTTTTTAAATGTAAAAGGTATAGAAACATAAAGATCATATGTTCAACTATAAATAAATAATGTTTAATGATTTTAAGGAGAACTTTCTATTTTTATGAAATTGGTAAAATATATAGCTTATCTACCCTTGTCCTTTTGCACATATGTTTGTGGTCGTCAGGTCACCCCGAAAGAATGTTGTGTTTTTACAAATAGAGGATCAGAGTGAGAAGAAAATAAGAGTATTAAGACATCTCATACTCTTTTAATAAGTGTAAATAACGCTAAAACTGTTTACTGCTTTTATATTCAAAACTCAATAATATTAAAAAGTGTGCTTTTGTGACAGTGATCTAACTGTTAATTTCCATGAAATAAATATCTTACTTGAGATCTACAAAAAAAAGTCTTGTCCTAAGGTTGTAATCTAACTTGTCTGAAGTATTTTGATGCGCTGAAGTCAAATTTGAACAAAAAAAAAAAAAAAATTCAACTCTGTCACTTTTTCCCTGCCTTATCCCCTAAAAAGCACAAAAAGTCCTAAGATTCTAATCTAACTTTTTTTAAGTATTTTGACGCGTTGAATTTTCCTCTACCACCCCCTTCATCCCCTAAATTTTTTTGTCCAAAATTTGTTTCTGCGCGTCAAATTACTTCTGAAAGGTTGGATGAGAACCTTAGGAAAAGACCTTTTTTTTTTTGCCTTTTCTTAAGGGATGAAAAGGGTGGTAGAGGACAACTGGCACGGTAGAAAATTTTTTCTGGTCCAAAATTGGCTTCAGCGCATCAAAATACTTCAGAAAAGTTAGATTAGAACCTTAAGACAAGACCTTTTTTTTTTGTAGACCTGTGTACGCCGCGCGCCTTGTAAAAGAGTGGCGAGACAATGCGCCGCTCGAGTTTTGTGATTTACAAAACTCAATCTGCAGTCGTTGTCACTCACTCTGGTCGGGACTGACTGAGCAGTTGACTTTAGAACATTACTTATAACTGACGCACTTAGCCACAGCCGCAAACAAATCCTTACCTAGTCACATACACTTAAACTTCCTTGGTAACTAGTTGATCAGATCCAATAAAAGAAATTGCCTTAGAAAACGGTACTCACAACCAGAAATTGCTGCTCAAAATATGCTTGAAGACAAATTGATTCTGAAGTTAAACAATTTACAAATTACCTGAGGAACTAGATGCTTCCCATCCTGATGATCCTTATTTTGCCCTCAAATTTGCACTAAAAAAACCTCTCAAATTCCCCCATTTAAGTTGTAGTGGCGGTTACCGACTCGGAGAAAGCTGTATCCCTCTCATCTTACCCTAACACTGTCTCTCAATGCCATCCTATTCCGCAATCCACTGAAGATCTAGTTGAGCGATATATTGGCTCTCTTAAACAAGCCACGCTAGTATGAATCATACATTATTATAACCTTCTGAAAGTAGGGCAGCCATTAACTTCCACAGGAAGCTCCTGGATACGATAATTTTATATCCCACGCCATCAAACAACTCCCAATTCTAGTATAATTCTTTTTAACTAAACTCTTTCCTGCATGCGGTCTCTCTATTCTGCAGCATATCGGATCACGAAAGTAGTAAATATACCAAAATCTAGCAAACCAAAAAATATCACATCTGCCTCCTCCCATCCCTTTACATCCACGTTCTACTCACAAGTCGTGTCCAGGAACGCACACACTCAATAATTTCCAATTCGAATTTCGTGCCATCTACTTCACAACCCAGCAGCTCTACCGAGTTGGTGAAATAGCTACTGTCAACTTCAATCGAGGTCTTCTAACAGGGTTAGAGCTCGAAAAAGTGTGGCATTCAGAGCTTCTTTACAAGCTTCACATAGCGGATTTGCAATGCTTTTCATCACCAAAATGATACTATATTATATATCAAACCGACGATTCTAAGTTGTAGTCAATAAGGATTGTTCTCCATTAGTTCCAATCTTTTTCGGCATTCGCAAGGCTCATCCATTGGTCCCATTCTATTCAACTGACTTACCACACCTGACGATCCACAGAAAAGTACTGTGTTTGTTAGCAAACGAAACTGCCATACTTACTACCTCCAAACAATTTGACATTATGACCAATCTACTTCAGACAGACCAGCAAAAATACAGTTCTACTACAACTGGGGACTTAAAAAAAATGCTGCTCAAATTCAACTAATATGTTTCAGAAGATAATTCAGAAAAATAACTACCAATATCAACACGTCAGGTGAAAACCTCAATTGGCAGGACGAAGTCACCTACCTTGACTAAGAACTAAATTTCAACATACTGTTGAGGAATGCTGGAACTCACCTCCTCCTTATTCCCTTTTCTTCACAACTTTCCTCCATGTGTAGTCACTTTAATCTACAAATTATACCTAAGACATATCTTTAATTATGCATTCTATTTGACTGCCCATCATCTCTTCCACCCCACCTACAAAAAATACAACAAGTTTCTACGATTGGTAAATAAACTTCCTTTTAATAGGCGCATATAACGCCTTGGTATATTTACAACTCAAAAATAACTAACTTCATCCTCAATAGACCGCTCCCAAAATTTGCCAATTCCCTTGTTAAATCCAACGACTCTCTTCTGATCAATCCATCCCCTCACCTCTAAATTTTCTCAAGATCCCATTAATTACACTTTTGCTCCCTAAAATTTATTGTTGTTTAAAAAGAATACAAGAAAAATAGGCGCCGATGGTAGCTTCATATATATTATGGACATTTTTTTTTTCGAGGAGGGAAAACCCACACGCTGAAATGGGTCTGAGTCTCAGGCTCCAATTGACTAAAACCCATCCTCCTGGGACTCGTTTGCAAATACTCCAAGGGCATTTCAACCTCCTGGGTTTATTTTGGTCTCCCTGTCTTAACATACACTGCCTATTTTAATGTTCCTGTACCACCGACAAGGTGATACAGGTACAGTAGCTTTGGGCCACCAAACTAAGGCAGCGTATGTGATGGTGCGTCTTATTATACTGGTATAGAGCCAGCGCACCATACCAGGCTTGAGCTCCCATATTTTGCCGTATAATCATCTGCATGTTGCCAGTATGGCAACAGACTTATGTATTACCCTGCCCATATGTTGGTTCCAGGTAATTTGGGAGCCTATAATGACTCCATGGTACCCTACCTCCCCCAACGTCTGTGATTGTGTCTTGGAAAACTAGAGGACCCAGTCCTTCCAAATTTCTCTTTCTGGTGAATGGAACGATTCTGGTCTTTTGAGGACTGATTTTCAACCCTTTCTCGCCGGTCCATTTCTTCACAATTTCCAGGGTCTTTTGTAGACATTCCCTGACTAGGCTTTTAAAACTCCCCCTAACTATGATGACTATATCGTCAGCATATCCTTGGGCTTCAAATTCCCCGTTTGTCAGTTTCTTCAACTCTGTCAACTTCAAGGTTCCATTCCAGAGAGGACAAAACATCCCCTGCGGACATTCCCAGCAACTAATGCGCTTAAAGTTTCATCCATCATTGTGGTGAATACTACCCTGCCTTTGAGTATAACGCCAACCCACCCGCAGCAGATGTCCTCAACGCCACGATCTCTTGCAATTCTGATGATGGAGTTAAAGGAAGTGTTGTCGAATGCCCTATCTACCATCCGGATTAGATTGTAAAGTACCGTTTCCATCGACATGACTGCTCTGTATGCATATTGGCCTTGATATATAGTGGTCCAGCCAGTACATCATCCCCAATACGTCGGTCAAGTATATTTTCCATTGTCTTAAGCTGGAATGACATAAGACCTATGGGTCTTAGGAACTTGGCTTGATTATGAGTTTCTTTCAGCATTTGGTATAAATGCCACCTGGCTTACAAATTTTTGGTGTGTACGCGCTAAACTGGCTGTGTAAAGTGTACAAAGTTTTGACGCTAACAAGTCTATATCTTACTGTAGCATTATTGGCATACTTTTCAATACTCTCGCAATGCTTCCTCTAGGCTTCCCTCTTGGCTTTTCTCAGTTCAGTCAAGGAGGTAATGTAATCGTCCCAATTGGCTGATATTTTCGGAATGTTAAATTTCTTTTTCACTTGATTTCTCATTGTGTCAAGACCCTTATTCTACCAGGACACGTTCCTGGTGAATTTTCTTACCACTAGAATATAACATCGTTCGTTAGAATCAATGCTCTGTTGGTAAAAATTTACTCTTTTGAATGATAATACTAGTCCATATCTACACAGATATTTTTTGAGATCCGGAATAACTAGGGAGAGGGGATACAATTTTCAACACCATCAGTTTTTAAGCGTATTTTTAATATACTGCCATATCACCAAATTAATATATAAAACTTTGTCAAGCCCTATTCACAAGAAGACTTAAAACGAACAACGTTTATAAAATAAAATCGTCCACAGGAAATAGTACAATTAAGTTAAGTTTGTTTAATTAAGACAAAATTCATTAAACTAACATAAACTTTCAGAGAATGAATATCTTAGTCTACACGTCTCCTCTATTTCTATTAAATGACTCCATTTATATTCTAGACAATTATTATATTTTCTTACTGAAATATGAATGGCTGAATTGCATTGGAATATTTAATTCTAGCACAGCAATGTCACAAGAATACTTATTTCATTTTAAAACATAAAACAACTTAAAGTTACGTTAGTTGTAATCTTAATCTGCCTATAAAGGGTGTTTCGAAAATATTGAGCTACCGCTTAGCAGTAGGCTTTTGACTACAAGCCAAGATGATTATACCAAAAACTAGACGTCTGACTTTCGTTTTCAAGGTACCTCGTGTTAAAATCAAAATTATTTATCTCGTTTTTTTTTGCTTTATTTCAGCGACTGTTATATTCATCGATTATGATAAGGACAGGTTTTTTAGGTCGATTATTAGAGATAGTGATATTGTCTTTGTCACATTTTATAGAGGGCGCTAGTTACATTATTTGTTTCCTACACTTTAAACTGTAACTTTTTGAAATTAGGTTTTATACATTGTCTTTTATCACGTTTGAAGTGCAATTTAGTTCCTCAAAGAGAGGTATATTTTTCGAAATCCAATACAATGTGCCTTTTTCAAGAAATATGCGATTTAGAAATGCCCTGCACACCACGTCTAAGAAAGTTAACTGTATTTAAAAATGGCTTCCTCTAATATTTCCACGTTGAGTACGAAGTTTTGAACAGTATAAGCTAGTGTCAAATTCAAAAAATGTTAAATAGTTTTTGAGTACAATTTGCTGCTGGTAAAATAATAATAAAAAAAAAATAACATGATAGCAGTTTATACTCAAGAAGACTTAATAGTTAGGTTGCAAGAAGATATCAAATTTTATATCCTAATCGAATGGTTGCAAATAGTCAAACATTTAAATCAAATCTTCAAAGATTCAGAGAATTCGGAAGCATCTACAAAAGGAGAGGATCAGGACGTCCAATTATCTACATACTTCAGCAAAAAGAAAATACTTTGATACGTATTAAACAGACTCAGGAAATAAGTAAATGAAAGTTATTTGTTGGAACTGAAACTAGTTCAACAATTATTTACAAAGTGATTCACATAAACCATCTTCATTCCTACCACTTGACGCTCGCTCAACGTTTAATAGCTCGAGATATACCAGTAAGATTCGCTCTCTGTAAGTGGCTTCAAGAGAAACAAAACAACTTCTGAACCGTATTTTCTTTATGGGCGACACTTACAACGTTGTGGCAGACGTTTGGTAATCCAAGAATTATTCTAGTTGGAAATGTTGGCATCTCTTTGCTGTAGAGCACGTCTGACAGCTTTACGCCATGTGTTGCAAAGCTTGCATTTCAGATTTTAAATCTCTTGGATTTCTCTGCATAAGGCTACACGAAAACTTTGGTTTATTGGTCCAATGTAATAGACACTTACAAGCTGTGATATAACATCCAGGAAGATCAAAACGCCATTAAAATTCAGGAAAGGTACCATTTCATTTATGCCCAAAGAGTGACCCAAAATTTCGTCCCTTTTGGGGACCTCATGAATTCCATTCAAAAGTGGTCTAAATGATAGCTTATGGTGAAAATTTTTTGACAGTTCTAACAACCAATTAAATTTCGTTATTTCTTGTCATGTGACACAAATCACCCAATCATTTTAACATTACACTGATAACACCATTCAAGGAAATTTTCCATCACTATGACAACACAATTATTTAACTTTAACCAATCTAATGCTGCGTTAAATTTTAGTAACTGTACCTTTACCAACTGTACTTTTAATAAATAAATCATTATTTTGTTGTGTTGCGACTTTCTGATTTTATTTTTTCAAAAACATTGACAAATGTCTCATAATTTTATGACAATCGAAAGTACGTTGCTTATACCAAGCAACGTGCTCGTACATTATCAATATCCTAGGGATATTATAGCTGATAATTTTTTACTAAATGTGTTAACCAATAAAAATTTTGCATTTCATGTCATGGGTCAAAATTCATCCAATCGGTAAACGATTACAGCGATAGCACTGTGGTGTTATCAGCCAAGACACAAATTATATGTTCAAATGTCAGATTGAAACTCAACAAATGTCGAATTGGTAAAAAGTATACTCAAAATTTTGTCGTAGGGAATTCTTCAAGCGTGTTGCTTAAAGTATCACCAAGCAACACGCTTTTAGCAGTCTCTGTGACAAAATTATCTCGGTGTTATTAATGCTCTAGGTATATTATAGGTGATACATTAAAGTATGCAAAATTTCAAGTTGAGCATAGTTCTTGTTTTGGAGATATGACGAGCCGAACCTGTTAGTTGACCTTTTCACGGCAAGATGAATCCAACATTCTTGGCAATCTCGTTCATTATGTTCAAGGTTCTCAAATACGCAAAGTGTATCATTTTCTATGTAAAATCTTCCGTTCATTTCTAATCAATCATTGTATTTTATCAAAAATGTTGTTCAAATGAGATTTAGCCGATTTAACAGGAAAAAATCAGGATGGTTGCTGATGATATTCAAAGAATCGGTATTTTTATACTGGAGATTTAGCAAATCTCGATAGATACTCAAAACCTTGTATCCGACAGCCTTTGAATTAAAAAGTAAATTACTACGGGAGCCCACCCTAAGTGCCCGTGCACCCCCCCCCCCCCGATCCTTTAGGACAATGTTTTTCATAAAGATTAAAGCCTAAGGAACAATTTAAGACATGTCCTAAAAAAAAAATTGGCTGCACTTTCAAAATGGCGTCCGTTAAAAAAAAATTTGCAAATATCGTTTTTGTCATTTAACACAAAAACTAAAAAAGATGGAGAAAAACTTTCTGTACAAAAAATAAAGTGCATAAAATTTTTTACAATTTTGTTCCTATACAATATTTGCATTGGAGTTACCGTTTCCCAGATAAATGATTCAGCTCTTAAGATAAAATATAAGATTCAGTATAAAACGTAACACTACGGAAGCCCACCTTAACTGTCCGTGCACGCCCCCCCCCGATCCTTGGGGACAATGTTTTTCATAAAGATTAAAGCCTAAGGAACAATTTAAGACATGTCCTAAAAAAAAATCAGCTGGTTGTACTTTCAAAATGGCGTCCGTTTAAAAAAAATGCAAATATTGTTTTTGTCATTTAACACAAAAACTAAAAAAGATGGAGACAAACTTTCTGCACAAAAAACAAAGTGCATGAAATTTTCTACAATTTTGTTCCTATACAATATTTGGATAGAAGTTACCGTTTTCCAGATATCATTGTTACCGTTTTCGAGATAAATGTCTGCAAATTGTAATATTATTATTATTATTAATTTTTTTCAGTTTATTTTATTTTATTTTTATGTTAATAATATAAAGCTACGCCTTACAATAATTGTCACAGTTATTTCTTTTAAATGATTTACCGATGTATGAATTTCCATGTTTTCTTAAATTTGGACTCATTTATCTGGAAAATGGTAACTCCTATCAAAATATTGTATAGGCACAAAATTGTAGAAAATTTTATGCACGTTGTTTTTTATGAAGAAAGTTTTTGTTCATCTTGTTTAGTTTTTGTGTTAAATGACAAAAACCACATTGGCAACAGTTTCTTTTAACATATGGCCGCCATTTTGAAAGTACAGCCAGTTTTTTTTTAAAATATGTCTTAAATTGTTCCTTAGGCTTCAATCTTTATGAAAAACATCGTCCCCAAGGATCGGGCGGGGGGTGCACTTACAGCTAGGGAGGGCTCTCCGACTAAATGTATATTTCTATGAAAGATTAGGTTTGGTTATATTACTGAAATGTATTTCAGTAATCTCTTCACGTACTAATCCAGGAAGAGCCTTAGGTATTTTAATTTTTTTCTTGTTTTGTTGCTTTTTTTTTTTTCATTTGTTTTTTTCACTTTTTTCTTTTTTTTAGCCTTTTTTCCTTTTTTTTTAATTCACAAATAAATTAATTTCCGAAGCGAATCTTTATAGCAAGTATATTTAAGTATGCGAATCTTCTTCTTTGCGTACAGAATAGAATATAATATATATTGAAATAGATACATCACAAATATCTGGATTCGGTACATGGACTCCTTCATGCTGTGCATAACCGAGATACCAGACGATTGTCATCACGATTGTCATCACAATACAACAATTGACGGTCCGTGAACCACATTCACAGGTACAGTAACACTCACAGATTGAATCTGTTCCAGCCTTTGCCTCATCGACTGGGATAAAAATGTGATGGTATTTCTAACTACAATAACGCAAGAGGTCACCGAGAATGTCGGATTCGCCTTGGTGTGGATGAATCAAATAACGAGTTTAACTCGTCATATCTCCAAAACAAAAACTATGTTCAACTTGAAATTTCGCCTACTTTAAAGTATCACCATAAACTATCATTTAGAAAACTTTTAAATAAAATTCATGAGGTCCCTAAAAGGGATGGTATAGTACAAAAGTACTATAATAAATAAACTTTCATTTATATAAATATATATTTAAAGTTGAATGTTATTTTATAAGATATAATTCATTTTGGGTACATGTGCATTTTCTTGATTTTCTATATTTTTTGTTATTCTTTTTTTATTCTGGTTTTCCATCTCCATAGTTTCGGAAAACCTTATTTGAGGCAAATGAGTTGCTACAGCACACCCTCCGTTAACAAAAAGAACAATTAATCAAGCAAAGTGTCGATGGAAAAACGTACCTTTTTAACATGAGATGGCGAAATATTACATTAGTGCAGTCATTGAAGCTTTTTACCTTCTAAATTTTTTACTATGAACCGATTTACATGAAATTTTGGAATTAGGCTTATCTCACCCTTAACTTCAAAAGTGATATTGACCCGACCTCCGTTCTCACCCTGGGGGTGGTTGCCACCCCTTCTCGGTGGTGGAATTTTTTTTTTTTCAAAATAACCTCGGATATCGATAGAAGACCTAATTCTAAGCAAAAAATGTACTGTAAAGTTTTTTCAAAAACTCAATAATTTTCAAGTTATTGGCGATTGAAAATTCGGAATTTTCCCACGTTTTTCAACGGTTTTTTGCAAATATCTCAAAAAATATGCATTTTAACGATAATTTTATAGCAAGTGAAAAAATAAACAAATTCATTTTTTATAAAGTGTTCTAAGTGCAATATTAAATTAAATTAAAAAATAAATTAAATTTAATCGATGTATTCAATGCCATCTAGCGGACAACGGATACATTTTATCCATATGACAATAAGAAACTTTTTTATAGTGCTTAAAATAATCTTTAAAACGAGCAGTCTTAAAAGTCTTTTGCGCGTAAAGTGAGTGAGTTGTAATGAAAAAAAGAGGGACACCTAATGTTTTTTTTTTAAAATCGATGTGTTTCATAAGTGCCATTTCCACAAAAATTAAAATTAATCGTATTCCGTCTAGAATTAACTTTAATATGAAGAGTTTATTAGATTCCAGCGGTTTGGCTGCTTTGGAATACATATTTTTCAAAAAAAATCACGATTTTGAGAAAAAAATTTTTTTTAACATTTTTTAAACAAACACCTTTTTTCCATAACATTTCAAAAATAATGAAAGATACGTAAAAAACTGTGATAATAAAAAATGTAGGTCTTTTTTTGACAAAAATTTTGTTTTTTTTTCTTTTTTTGTCACACCAAAATTGACGGAGATATGATTGTTTAAAGAGCGCGCGATAGCGCAATCACAGTCTCTCTCGAGCCCTTTGACCCTTCACCGTTTTGAAATAAAAGGTTTTTCACTACATATCATAATAAAAAAAGTTGTAGCTCTTTCAATTACCTTTAAAATGGTTTTTTTTGAGTTGTGATAGCTTCAAAATTGTAGGAGTTACGGTCCAAAAACTAATCGTATTTTTTTCTATTTAGTAAACTAATAATTTCGGAGCATGAATATTTGGAGCAAAGTGAAAGTACACAATAATATGGACCCAAAACTATTGTCTTATGTATATATATATATATATATATATATATATATATATATACATACATATATGGCATATATATATCGGAAACATAGGCATGAATACATACCAACGTTCATATATGTATATATATATATATGTATATGTATATTTTTTACTTTATAATCAAATTATTTTTAATTGTATATAAACTTATATTTTCAATGTTTTAATTCAGGGGTAGTTTTAAGGGTTGAAAAGCTTAAACATATGAAAGTCATTTTCGAGAACGTGGAACAACCTTTAAATCCTTTTCAGTTCATCAAAATAAATTTTTTTATACAATTTTTTATAGAGGGGTTGTTTTTAAGGGTTGAAAAGAGGTTAAATTATGACAAATAAGGTAGACAACGTAAAACAATATTTATTCTATATTTAAATCTTTTTAAGTTATATAAAAGTAATTTTTTGTGATTTTTTTCAATTTGGGGGTCGTTTGCAGGGGTTGTAAAGTTTTTCAGGGGTTGAAAATGGGTTAAACATGTGGTAATTGTGTTAGAGAATACTATAAAATGTCACTCCGTATTATTAAAGACGTTTTCTAGCGATAAAAAGGCTCAATGTCAATTTTTTCATTAAGGGGTTGTTTTCACCCCTTAAAAATAAAAAACGGAGGTCGGGTCAATATCACTTTTGAAGTTAAGGGTAAGATAAGCCTAATTCCAAAATTTCATGTAAATCGATTCATAGTAAAATATTTAGGAGGTAAAACCCTCTTTTACGCTTCAATGACTGCACTACATGTGTCAACCAACAAAAAAGCAGGTTTGACTCTGTCAACATTGACAGTCACAACTTTATTATTTTTAACAAAAGTAATTAACTTGTCTGTACTGGACAAAACTTTAAAAGGACCTTCGTACAGTGGAGTAAAGTTTCGTTTATAACCTTCTTTATGAATAAAAATAAAATTACATTTGGAAATCTCTTGGTTAACAAATGTTTTATAATTAACATGAGGAACTGGAGAAAAAAATTTTAAATTGTGAAAGTAACTTCGTAACTTGTCAATAAATATAGGCATGTTTGGAGTGTCATATGATTTAACGAAAAATTCGCCAGGTAACCGTAGAGTTTGACCGTAAATTAGTTCTGCAGACGAACATTGCAAATCCTCTTTGGGAATTGCCCTGAAAGCTAATAAAACAATTTGAAGTTCGTCCACCCAATGTGACGTATTAGCTCTTGCTGTTAATGCAGCCTTAAGGGAGCGGTGAAAACGTTCCACCATTCCGTTACTTTGCGGGTGAAAAGTAGTGGTACGAATTCTATGAAAACCCAAAAATTTAGAGAATTCGCAAAATAATTTTGATTCAAATTGAACTCCCTGGTCCGTTGACACCGTCAAGGGAACACCAAAACGACACACAAAATTCTGAAATAACGAGCGTGCAACAGTCTCTGCAGTAATATCTTTAAGAGGGTAAGCCTCTGGCCATCTAGTAAATCGTTCGATCACCGTTAAAATGTAAGGGTAACCTTTGGATGGAGGTAATGGTCCTACCAAATCTATATGAATATGATCGAACCTGCACTTGGGTATTTAAAATTTTTCGAGGGGGCTTCTTGTGTAACGTGAAACTTTGACAGTTTGACAGCTAACGCAAGTCTTAGCCCATAAATTGCAATCAGTGTTCATTTTGGGCCAGAAATAATTATGCGTTACTAAAGTTCTAGTAGCTTTAATTCCAGGATGAGATAGACCATGAAATATATCAAATATCATTCTTCTATAAACAATCGGAACATATGGGCGTAGTTTCGGAAGAGAAACATCGCACCAAATAAATTCTGTCGAATCTGGAATTTTAATTTTCTCCAAAATAAAAGTATGTTTAGAATTTCAAAACTGATTGGACAATAAGTGTTTAACATCAGAGTCTTTTTCTTGTGCTTCATATAATAATCTCAAATCGAAATTAACATTCAATGAAGGGGGTTTTTCGATTTGAATCGGTGAAACAGCATGGGTCAAAGAAGACGTGTCATGAATACGTGATAAGGTATCCGCTATGATATTTTTAGAACCTTTAATATGTTTAATGTCACAAGAAAACTGAGCAATATATTTCAGATTACGTATTTGTCTCGGTGATCTTTCAGTTTTCGTGAATAAAGCATTTATTAAATGGTCGGTAAAACAGGTAAATTTACGACCTTCTAGTAAATGTTTAAAATGCTTAATAGCAGAAAATAAGGATAAACGCTCTTTATCAAAAACTGAGTACTTGGCTTCAGCCATGGTGAGTTTACGCGAAAAGAATGCTAAAGGAGTAAACACTTCTTTGCTATCTTGTTGCTCTAGAATTGCGCCCATGGAGATATTCGAACAATCAACTGTAAGTGACAAAAATGCTTTGTCACTATAACAAGGATGAGCTAAAATAACTGCATCTACTAAAGCTTTTTTAGCTTTTAAGAAACTATCTAAACAGGAAATAGGAAATTCATCAATTTTCGCAATTTTATTATGTGATGAATCTGTACAGAAGGAATGTAAAGGGACCAACATCTCAGCGAAATTAGGTACAAAACGATGATAAAAGTTAATCATACCTATAAAACGTTGTAGTTGTCTAAGAGTTATAAATATATATTTAAAGTTGAATGTTATTTTATAAGATATAATTCATATTGGGTACATGTACATTTTCTTGATGTTCTATATTTTTTGTTATTCTTGTTTTCCATCTCCATAATTTCGGAAAACCTTATTTGAGGCAAATGAGTTGCTACAGATGGTGTGGAAAATGTTTCAGATTTCTCTATAATACAATTAATACATAGGTATAACAAACTTCAAGTCAATATCGTAAAACCTTCCAAAGTAATCGTGTGCACAAAAGAAGTTACAAATAGGCAGACAGGCAGAAGTTTCTTGCTCAAACTTAAAATATCGACGTTTCATAACATTCTAAGCCTAGTTAATAAAAAAAAAAAAAAAATCAAATTCTTTTTCACGATGTCGAAGCAATTTGAAAAAGTGAATTAAAACAGACTAGTTTCATGTTATTATTCTTTACTTACTAGTACTGAGGAAATAAAAGTTTTGGTTGGTTCTTTTATGCCATCCAATAGAAGTAATTCGTAAATATAAATATTTCAAAACGCCCTGTATATTTTTGTCTGCAATGTATAAAATACATCCTCTCGAATGTATGCGAAATTTATTCCAGTATACATTTACGAATATAGATTGTGTTGTGCAGATTTTGCCGTCACGGTAACCAGTAAATATGTATTCGTGCTTTGGTGCTGCCCATCGTAATATCCGCTGTAGAATAAAATAAAATGCACGGGAATGTCACACGGACCATAGATCATCATAAAACTTGGTCGGTCCAATTACCACTAAAATACAAAGAGTCATAAATAGCTGATAAAACTTAAATGGATCAGTGCCAACTGGAACAACTGACAATAAAAACCACAAAATTCCACCAAAAGCCTCACTTACTAACTACCCCAAATATTAATACCCACATAACCACAATATAGCAGGAAATTTTTATTATTTTGATTTTATTATTTTAGATTCTGCAACGGATGGAACGAATAATAATATAATTAGTTTTTTTAGTAAGGTAGAGTTCAACACTTAGATATTAGCCCAATAAATGTGGATTCTTATTCCGGACATTTTCTGAACCCGCTGAAAATTTGGAAAGATATTCTCAAAAATGATAGAAATGATAATATAAAAAATTTACAGAGTTAACCCTTGTACAAGTTTTTTATTTAACGAATTAGGCCCACAAATATGTTTCTAAACTTTTGTTCAGGATGACAAGGGGCTACAACATAAAAGATCCAGACAATTTCACTGAAACCCAGTTTCCATAAGATTATGGTGGGGTTCTTTCAAAGTTTCAGGCAATTTGAGAGCATGCAACTTTCCTTAAGTACTCTGTGGAGTCCTTTAGTGCCGGTTACGTAACTTACTGTCACTTATCGTCACTTCTGGGATTCTAGCAACTTAATCGAACCCGAACAATCCGACACATGGAATATATGTGTACCAACACCACTCCAAACCGTTTTGCAAGAAAATCATGGTGCTCCATCCGCTGGACGACTACTATTGACCTGGCATGTGTCTGATGTTGCCAGATATGTTGCAGCATTTCAATATTCTTCTTTGTTACTTATTCTAGGTTCATATCTCAGTTACTGTTACTTTGGTGTTAGTTGGGATTTTATTGAATGATTCTACGTTTAATGTAATCAAAGTATATTTATTGTTACGGTGTTATTTTTACCTACTGATTTTCCCGTAAAAACAGTAATAATGTAATAATTTTGAACAGGTACAATCAATATTATCGCAGTTTGTAACAACAATAATAAAGGATTTTAAATAAATTCATTATGCACATGTGCATCTTTCTCTTTGTATGCCACTGACGGCTTTATATAAACAAATAACATATACAAATAATATACCAATCGATAGAAAAAATAATGGTCTTTATTTTTTATATCTTGTAGAATTTTGAATTATTGGGCCGTTTTAGAGGTATAGCCAAACATGTGTCGTTGTTGGAAGGCTCCTCATCCTTTTTTTTGCTGTGTGGCTTTAAAAAAAAGAAAATAGCAAAAAGCAAATGGAAAGTCTTATGCAAAATTTCATACTCTATCGAACGGCGCACAGTGGGGCAAATAGCTCATTTTTTGGACAAACGATAATTCCCAAGCCTGGAATTAATGAAATTAAAATTTTTTTTTTTTAAACTGTTCGTTATAAAATTGCCTTTCATTCTATCGAGCCCGAATTTTGAAATTTCAAAATTAAAGGACTTAAATTTTGAAAGTAAATTAAAATTTTATCAAAAAATTGTTTAAAATTATAGAAAATTGTTACTTGGGTTTTTTTTTGGTTTCTAATCTCATTTCTGATCACCGAATTTTGCGATTCAAAAAACCAAGATAGCGGATCCAATATGGCGGCCATAATATTTTTTAAATGAAATGTACATGAACAAACTGTTAAAAATTGTTACTTAGGACTTTCAAGGGTTTCTGATCGAGAATCTGAAATCTAAATTACGTAACATCGTAATCCAAAATGGCGAATCCAATATGGCGGCCATAATATTTTTTTAATTGACATGTAAATGCGCAAATTGTTACTTGGTTTTAGAGATTGCTGATCATGAATCTGAAGTCCAAATTACGTAATATCGAAATCCAAGATGTCGGATCCAATATGGCGGCCATAATATTTTTTTAAATGAGATGTACATGCGCAAATTGATAAAAAATGTTACTCAGGGTTTTTAAGGGTTTCTGACCATGAATATGAAGTCTAAATTATGTAATATTGTAATCCAAGATGGCGGATTCAATATGGCGGATCCAATATGGCGGCCACAATATTTTTTTAAATGAAATGTACATACAAATGTACAAATTACGTAATGTCGAAATCCAAGATGGCGGATCCAATGTGGTGTCTGTAAGTTAAAAAAGAATGACAAATCAAGAAGGAAACTGTTAAAATTTGTTTTTCGTTTTGAAGTTACACTGAGAGTAACTTTACAAATGTGAGCAATGTGATATATTTTTAGTGCATATCCAGATTTAAATATCTCATAAGAAAAGAGGAAATATTAATTATTTCATTTTAGCACATACTGGAAATATTGCCGGCTCGGTGGCGCAGTACTTAGGATGCTAGGTTTGCGACCACAGAGTCCCGGGTTCGAATCCTGGCTAGGGTATGGATGTGTAGTGGCGTTTTTCACGTGTTACCGAGATGGTAGCAGTGGGCTAGACTGCGGTTGTGTGAGAGACAACACTGTCTAGTCGCTCTCCTCTCCTGAGTTCGAGTCTCAGCTGCGGCAGATGGCAATGTCGCAGGGAATGGGTGTTGTGATGTTGTCTATGTGTGAGTGTCTGTCCTGGTAGAGTGGAAGATCAGCCTACGGCTGAACTCCGCCAGGACATTAATATAAATAAGGCTAATAAAAAAAAAAAAAAAAAAAAAAATGCAACCCTAGAATTCAAAATTACGAAATTTTAACTGTGGAATCAGAAACCTCTAGGAACTAATTTTTAATGATTTTTGCATCTACGTCTTCTTTTTTTTTAAATTTATAACAGCTATATTGAATCCGATATTATGGTTTCCAAAGTGACGAAACTAAAATATCCGAAACAAGATTAGCGAATTAAGCCCCTGAGTAAAAAATTTTAGCAATTTCTTTCTTGATTTATCATTCTATTTTAACTTACGGACACCATATTGGATCCGCCATCTTGAATTTCGATATTACGTAATTTAGACTTCAGATTCATGTTCAGCAGACCCTAAAACTCCTAAATAACAATTTTTAATAATTTGCGTATGTACATTTCATTTAAAAAAATATTGTGGCCGCCATATTGGATCCGCCATATTTAATCCGCCATCTTGGATTACAATATTACATAATTTAGACTTCATATTCATGGACAGAAACCCTTAAAAACCCTGAGTAACATTTTTTATCAATTTGCGCATGTACATCTCATTTAAAAAAATATTATGGCCGCCATATTGGATCCGACACCTTGGATTTCGATATTACGTAATTTGGACTTCAGATTCATGATCAGCAATCTCTAAAACCAAGTAACAATTTGCGCATTTACATGTCAATTAAAAAAATATTATGGCCTCCATATTGGATTCGCCATTTTGGATTACGATATTACGTAATTTAGATTTCAGATTCTCGATTAGAAACCCTTAAAAGTCCTAAGTAACAATTTTTAACAGTTTGTGCATGTACATTTCATTTAAAAAAAATATTATGGCCGCCATGTTGGATCCGCTATCTTGGTTTTTTGAATCGTAAAATTCTGGGATCAGAAATGAGATTAGAAACCAAGAACCCCCCCAAGTAACAATTTTTTATAATTTTAAACAATCTTTTGATAAAATTTTAATTTACTTTCAAAATTTAAGTCCTTTACTTTTGAAATTTCAAAATTCGGGCTCGATAGAATTAAAGGCAATTTTATAACGAAGAGTTTAAAAAAAAAAATTTTAATTTCATTAATTCCAGGCTTGGGAATTATCGCTTGTCCAAAAAATTAGCTATTTGCCCTACTGTGCGGCGCCAAGATCATGCCCCTAGCTCCTACCGTTTTTGAGAAAAAAAATATATATAGGCAGATACATGCAGTCTCTCGAGGTGGGTCTGTTCGAAAATCTACTTATTTTGACTAGTTCTATTCATGGTTAAAAGGATATGCTATTACTCAAAAGTAGAAATATCAAAACACCTAATTCACTAAAAATAACTCGTTTATTGATTATAATGACCTTTTGAGTAGGACATTTTTTGACGGCTTTGAGATTTTGAAACATCAGTATATCATCATTCATTTTATATCTAATTTAGCTTGTAACTACGAAACACCCACAGAAGTCACAATAAGTGTATTAATGGACTCTACTATTTAATAATATTCTTGTCCATCTAACATTAATATATTATATTAAATTTATTGTATATTGCAGCAGTTCTCTGTTTCTTGACTTTGAAAAGCAACTAGGTTTGAACGCTGGGTCTTTGCGTGCACGACACGACTTACTCATTGATTTTGGCTTTATTTTACTTATATTGTATCGATAAAGGTATGTTTTCAGTGTTAGTAACGAACGTAGTAAGTCTTTCACTGCTGTGAACATAGAATTACCAACATAGACGAGGCCAATGCTTTATTTTGTTTTCCTGGCTGATGCTAGTCGTGCACGTACAGATCCGGTGCTGCAACTATAAGCGTATTGCAAAAGAATATCTAACAACCGAGAAATAATACTGATAGTTGCTACAAATGCTCTGTAGTAGTAAAATAAATAAATAACTAGACAAATAAATAAATATATATTAAAGTACAAATAAAAGTTAGAAAATGAAGATAATGTATAAATATCTATAATATATAATACGTATTTCCATTTTTTTTTAATTACAATGACTCATATTGGCGCAAAACATACGTTTGGAGTACGCCATAAAGCCATATTATGGCAGCTATATTTTGATCAAATACACCGTACAATTAAAAAAATATATATATATTTTCAAACTGAACATGTTGGGTATGGTATTCGGCTGCTTTTTGCATCCTGAACAAGAGTGTGAATTCCTTTTTCTCATGGGAAGATATGGAAAAACTACCAATTGCTTTATTTAAGAAAGTTTTAGAAAAATTTTTCATGTAAGAGTGGCAGTGCCGTGCTTAAGAAAATGATTTCGTAATTCGACAATTTCTCCTACATCCCTGAACCAATTGAAAAGACTCGGTGTCTATTTTCCACTAGAAAGCAATATGGCCGCTATATTTTGATAAAGTACACTGTACAATTTAAAAAATAATAATAATATTTTCAGCTGCTACAATGAAATCTTCCGGAATGTTACGAGGAGAAGATGTACGTAAATTTGCTCTTTTTCATACTGAGTAAGTATTTTTAAGATTAATTGGGAAGTTTATGAAAGACTCTGACTGGATGCAGTAGATAGTTCAAGTAAGTTTAAGTTCCACAAGTTTCTATAATATGGACGTCAAAATCTTGTTTTATTTACATTTCACTTATATTTTCGTTGAGATAGTGTATACAGTGTGTCCCAGGATAGATGTAACAAGAGATGTAATGGACCAAAAATTTTGGAATTTTGAAATGGTATTTGGCGATTGAGTCCTGCTTGTTGTAAAAGTAAAGTATACCAAAAATGACTTGATTTGGTGTTCTACAGGGTGTTTTATAAGCAAAGTTGTAAAAATCACCACTAATAAAGTACCTCTATTTTTTAAAATATGAAAAAATTCCACTAAGAAAAGTTATTTATAATGCAATTTTATACCTCTGTACCAAATTTCAGGAATATTAAATTATTTTTTTGAAACTTCCCATTTTTTGCGAATTAAGAGTTGAATTCATATGTAAAGTTGTGTAGGAGCAAATGTTAATCATCTCAAAAAGTATTGGTAAATAAAAAATTGAATATATGAGATATAAGAAGGAATAATGTTAATCGAACTAATTGTAAAACAAGAAAAAAATACTAACAGAGGATTAATAAGATTTGAAAATTATAACAAGTAACAAATGTCAAAAACATAACAGATTCACAAACAAATTAATTATTGACCAATACAAAACAATGTTTACAATTTTTTTATTATTCGACGTAGCTACCACCCATATCCACACACATTTCGATCCTTCGCCTGAAGTCCTTAAAACTGTTTCGAATATGATCTAACGGTATGAAGTTTACGGCATTTGTAATTCTCTGCTTCAATACTGCTACATCGTTAGGAAGTGGTTCAGCGTAAACCAACTGCTTGAGGCGACCCCATAAAAAGAAATCCAATATTGATAGGTGGGGATCTCGCCAGCCACTTGATCGGTCCATTCCTGGCAATCCAATTTTCTCCAAAATTTAAATTCAACCACCGATTAACCATTTCTGTGGAGTGGCCATCACGTTGAAAATGAACTAAAGGCATATCTCTTAAAATATTTAAATGTTCTTCAGAAAATCTTTCAAGAAGCTGTAAATAAGTGTGCTGGTTTAACCGTCCCTCAGTGAATAAGGTCCAAATACTCCAACGTGATAAGAAACGGCACACCACACATTCAATTTTTTACAATATTGTCTTCTACAATGAATTCTAAAATTTGGATTTTCAGAAGCCCAAAATCGACAATTCTGAGATGAAACAACACCATTGGTTGTGAATGTGAATTCATCTGAGATAATTATGAAATGATGAAAAAATCTCTTCCATGATTTTTTCTCCAATGGTCAAACAAAAATCCAACCTACGGCCGTCATCTCCCTCTTCAAGCGTATATTTATAATTTGCTTTATATGCCCTAATTTTCTTTGCCTTGTAAATTCTTTGGAGTTCAGACTTGCTAATATTAATAAGAGCTGATCTCTCTTAGTGGCATCCTAGGATTTTCTATAACAGTGGCATGAGCTATAATAACCCCAACATTGTCTTCATCATATGCTTTTATTTTTCTTTTCATGTTAAGAACACTACCAGTAGCCAGAAACTTTTTAATTATTCTCATAGCCTGAGTACGTGACAAAGCAGTGTTTGGAAATTTCAAATTAAATTGGCTTACCACTTCTCTTAGCGAGTTTTCACCGCCAATTCCGTAGCATTGCACAATATAAATTTTTTCACTTAATTTTTTATGCTTGGTTCGTTAATTTGAAACAGAAATTAAGGATAATATTGACTACGTTTGGCAGATATGTCAATAATAAATGATAAATGTGTATCCACTGCTTCTCTCATAGCCTACTTTTAGCTTCTAGATAACTTTAAATATTAATTCACAAAAAATAATTTCTATGCAGTTTTAATTGAATGGTTCAAAATAAAATACTAATTTATTGAAAAAATAAGAAGTTTCAAAAAAATTATTTTATATCCCTGAAATTTGGTATAGAGGTATAAAATTGCATTCTAAATAACTTTTCTTAGTGGAATTTTTTCATATTTTGAAAAATAAAGGTACTTTATTAGTGGTGATTTTTACAACTTTGCTTATAAAACACCTTGTAGAACACCAAATCAAGTCATTTTTGGTATACTTTAGTTTTACAACAAGCATGACTCAATCCCCAAATACCATTCCAAAATTCCAATATTTTTGGTCCATTACACCTCTTGTTTCATCTATCCTGGGACACACTGTATATAAAACAAAACCTGTTAACTTGATATAACAGGAAATAGGGAACTTCAAATTAGTGATAAGGGAGCAACAATCAGTCGAAAATTATACCCAACTTTTTCAGAAATATTTGATTATTGTATATTTTCAGCATCTTAATATAAAATATACCATCCAGATTGATGTCTAGACATTATTTTCATATTCAGGAGGTTAATATTAACTAGAAATCATACCCTATATGAAAAATTTAGGCAAGATATATATTTTTTTCAAAATATGGCCGCCATCTTCGTTCCCAAGAGAAAATGTTGACGCGTCCTAATCGAAAATGTGTAACGTTTCTTGTCGGGTAGCTGGTTCGGAGATTAATCAGGGTCCAAATTAGTTAATAAGACAGCCCAATAAAAATATAAACAATTTATTTACTTCTCCAAACAGGTAATGTGTGGCAGTGTTACATAACATACAGGTACAGGTTATATGTCCGTATCTTTTACGGTTCTTAGGACAACATTTTTCTATTATCTGAGAGAGAGAGAGAGTGTAACGATTGCGATGCGACGTTTGTTGTTGCTACGGGAGTGGCGTCGGGCGTCGGGTGAATATCGTCGACTCAAGAAGTTTCCCAGTTCAACACGCTGTAGGAGGTCTCCAGGTCAGGCTCATTCGCTCTGGTTTTGGCGGCGAAACGGCGCCGGGGAATGACTAACGACTCGAGGGGTCCCAGTTCAACACGCTGTAGGATACCCAGGGTCAGATTGCATTCGCTCCGTCGTGTTTGCGTCGGGAGATGCACAAAACTGCAATATGTCCAGCTCAGCACGCTGTAGACAGATTGGCAGAATTATCCACTCTCAATTATGTTGATTTGCGGCCGGGCTTTTATATCCGAGAATCCTCGCTTACTGGTGACGTAGAACTGCGTATAGTTTAGTGTCGTGTGCAAATCCATGTCTCTAGACGGGAGATGGGCAGGCTTGCGGGCCGTGTGCACATTGGTGTCGTGTGTAAATCCGGAATCTTAGTAATGGAGCAGGAATTTAAAGAATGCTTCATTACAAATGAATATTTTTGTAGTAAGGAATAACTGTGCCAAATGGCATCCCGTGCAGTTGAGATGCCGAGAGCCTTTGCTAGTATATATAATCGAAGTACGCGAACTGCTCTCTCTCTCTCTTTCCAAGACTGGCTTCTCTTTCGATGCACTTTAGTTTATATTTTTTAACATTGTATTGGATCTTTGCTTAGAGATCTCTTAATCACTTTTATAGAATGTCTCCGTCGAGCTTTCGCGATCTGATCAGTATTTCAGACGTATGGACACATGAGGGATTCCCCTTTATTCAGTGCCGACCCAACAAACAAAAGCCTTCGAGAGGATAGACTTTAGTTAATCATTGCAATAGCCCATTTAAAAAATATATAATATGTGTGAAAGAATCGCCTCCCCAAACAGGGCAAGGACGACCGTCTCCTTTAGAGGACGTTTATCTCAACCACCATGCAATGGAGAGCGTGCTCGAAGAATCGACGTGGCTTAGAAGATTCACACAACTTCTTAGTAGCTTATGAAGGCCTTTGGTTTTGGGACTGATGGAAATAATATAAAAATATTTTACTGTAATTTAGGGACACTTGTGGTTAGCATTATAGTTCCAATAGTGATTTTATTATTCACAAGAACTTAGTTCCATATATTAGTTACACGGTTTTCCCGCCTCCTTTACGGCGACGTACTAGCGCATATAAGCCAGATATGTTATATGTTAAATATAGGGTTTGAGACATGACTTCGCTTTATAGTGACCTTTATGAAAATGACCTTTCGATCTTATTTATATACAAGGCGATTTTCTCTCTAATTTTGTTATTTTTAATGATCTGCAATTAGAAATGCTACTACTCTTTCCTATTTATTCTCCGACGTTCTTGCCCTAGTGACAAGTCGAGGGATGAATCCAAATTTGTTTTATTCGAGAAACCGGCCTTGGCCATTTTTTGATTTAATAATTTCATTTAGACACTTCGCGCCTTTGCCACATATTTGTTTTCGCCTCTCAGTACTTCGCCAACGCTAACAATTTTATTACAATGCTTTTTTTGTAACATCACAAAATACCTAGTCCCCAATTTCCGCAGGTATCGTGAAGGGATAAAAATTAAAAATATTTAAAAAGTGTGTCATGTCCAACAATTACTTTTGGCACACTTTCCAAAAAGTATATTTTTTTTCCATATCCAAAAACATACTTTTATTTTTAACTTGTGGACGTAAAAATAATTTTTCTAAGTGAAAATTCGGTGCTTTTTTGAATTTTCCCTTTTTGTGCCATAAATCTCTGCAAACGTGTTTGTCTTTTAAATCTGTTTTTAAATTTAAATCTGTGCTGTAGTCTTCGGCGCTAATGCTTTAAATATGGTTAGTTATATTCTAAAATTGTCTTTTTAATAAAAACGAACTTTTTATTTATTTTTCGACTTAGGTCTACTCCACAACAACGTTATCGCACTACACTCCTCTCAGATACTTGTCTCTTGTCAACATGTGTGAAATAAAAAGTTTTTCAAATTAGGGGCAAGGAAAGCAAGACATCTTTATTTCATGCCTTAGAAACCTGGAGACGCATATGTTTCTTTAGGTTCATATTTATTATCTAAAACGTTTGGTCCTACGGTGATGCAGCAATATAAGTTGTATTTTGTACTAAAGAATCATATTTCTATAAGAAAATCACAAAAAACACACATATACATTTCTCAGTGGGAGACGGGACCGCACCTTCACATTTTGCACTCCCATGATTGAATTCGCTCTTAAGGTAACATGAGATAATAATCTTTATTGATATCAGATCACGTGCAAAATCTGGTCAATGTAGCTTAAAGTATTTTTGAGATATTATGTGAAATCCCAATTTTGGGTGCCTACTTCAGAAGGCCCTAGCTTCCTTAGTAGGAATTTTCGGAATCATGTTTATAGGAATTTAAAAAATATTTTTTGACATAGAATCACCCCAAAAAATTAATAACTGCGTACCTGAAACACCCTGTATGTAGTGCTTACACTGTATGCATTGACACTGACTTATATATTTGTATAAGCTATATAATAGGGGAATAAATCACAATGATTTAAAATATATCACATTTTTAAAACGCAGTTCAATTTGCAACAAAATTTTCCTATTTCAGAAGTTTAAAATTTACATAGTAAAATAAGAAGAATAAATCGTTGTTTTAGTAATTTTTATTCAACACTTAATCATAATTTCCATTATAAAATATGATCCTTTTCAGGTGTTGCATTAAAAAGGTTACACAATTCAATGCACATTTCATATTTGATTAATGGCCCAGAGTTAAATTTTACTAGAAAGTGCTTTGTAACAATGTAGTGAACTATTTCGTGAGCAATAGTATGACAAATTTATCATTTGCCAAAATAAAATAAACCGGAAACAACGTATAATGCCGCCAAATACTTATACATTGTGCTATAATATCAATTTATAGTCCACTTGTCAGTAAGTGTATGATTTGGTAATGATTATTGATGACAACACTTTATTTTTTATATATAAAGTTAGCGTTAGGAAAAGTATTTATAAATTTTTACAGAAAATAAAAATATGTATTTTACTTACATGTGTTAATCCTCAAATAAATTGGTCCTGCAACAAAATAAATATATAAGTATAAAAGATTATGATAATAGTATTGTCTAAATTCATGTTTTATTTTTACTGAATTGGTCCCTACAAAAAAATTGATGTATTTAATTGCTAGGTAATCAGTTACGCATATAAAAATCAACATTTTTCATCGTTATTATCATTATCAGAATCGTTATCTGTCTATTCTTGATCTCGCTTCAATAAAAAATTTCGAAACTTTGTAAAATCAGACTTATGTATCTATGTAAGCAACAAAAGGTAAAATGTAACATTACGATCTTAAATAACATATTTCATGCTTTATAATCAATCAAGTAAAAAATTGAAACAAAAAATATAACATATTTCTGGAAATACTTAGTTTTAGATTTATCACAGCAAACCGGATTAGTGTAATTAGAAACAAGCTAAAAACGTACTCTTCGCCGGTTTACTGAACTTTTTATATAATTATTACACATTCTATAGGATGCTCTTGGTTTTTGTAAATAATGTTAGTTTTAGAAATTTTTAATTTTATAGTACGAACTTAGTTGGTGAATGTGTAAAATAAAGTAAAAAGTAAAAATTAAAAAACTACACCATATCCTATTTGGATTTCGAACCTGAGACCCTTGGATTTCGAGTCAAAAGCGTAAGAACTACATCACCACCTAACACGTAAAGAAATGTAAATTTTTATATTATACGAGACGGGCTAAAATCATATTTCCACAGTTGTATAATACATTATGAAATGTATATTTGTAAAATATATAAATATTTGGATGTTAAAATGAAATATCATTTCACCAGATTTCTATTCAATTACAAAAACATAAAAATAAAAAAAAATTTCTCAAATTTAAATCATTAATAACATTTTTATTTACTGATCGATTTTATTCAAAAACAATAGGATTCTTCCTCTAGCTAACACTAACTTACCCTCCCAATTTCAGTACAATTGAACTTATCTTTCTTGAGTTATCGTGCTTACAAGAAACGTAACGGACTAACAGACAGACGGACAGACGGACAGACAGACGGACATTTTGAAAGTTGTTCAGAATTCGTTCACTACCACAAATTTTTTGTCTGCGAGCGATATTTCCGGTTTTAGAAATTTGCCGATCAAATACAATATACTCTTCGTTTTCGTATTTGCGAAGAGTATAATAATCCTCGCAAATTAGATAAAAAAGCAAATAGCACTAAACAGTTATAAAAGCAGTATATATTTTGAAGATGTAATCTCAGTAGGAGTAGAAATAAATATCTGAGGAGTTTCCATCTGTTCAGTGAGCACTTCATTCATTTGCACGATAAAAATCACCCTCAACATACAGGAAACGGGTGCTAGTTTTTCGTCTATATCTTTCGATTATATTTTCAAATTGAACATATTGGGTATGTTGTTTGGCTGTTTTTTTAATCCTGAATGCAACTATCAATTCATTTTTCTCATGGGAAGCTACAAAAAACTACTAATTGCTTTATTTAAAAAAGTTAAATTTTTTATGTATCTATTTATAATTTTAAATGATCCTTTACTTCCGTACTTTGATTATTTATAATAGTAGAGGCTCCCGGCATGCGGAATCTCAACTCCACAGGATGCCATTTGGTACAGTTGGTGCTTACACCAAAGGGATCCATTTTCGATTAGAACGCGTCAACATTTTCCCTTAGGAACCAATATGGCGGCCATTTATTTATTTATTTTTTTTTTTAATTACAGTCACTCATATTGGCGCAAAACATACGTTTGGAGTATGATCTCTGGTTAAATTATATCTGGCGAATACGAATACGGTGTCTGTTTTCCAGTGGAAAGCGATATGGCCGCTATATTTTGATTAAATACACTGCTGTAAAATTTTTAAAAAATTAATATTTTCAGCTGCTACAATGGAATCTTCCGGAATGTTACGGGGAGAAGATGTACGCAGTGATATTTGCTCCGTTTCATACTGAACAGGTATTTTTAAGATTAATTGGGAAATTTATGAAAGGCGTTAACTTAGAAGTAGATAGCTCAAGTCAGTTTAAGTTCTACAAGATTCTATAATTTTACTTACATTTCACTTTTATTTCCGTACTTCGGTTATTAATATTAGTTGGAATATAGACCTACGGCCAAGAGGCAAATAAGTTACTTCATCGGGTACAAAAGGTTTGAGTTTTCGTAGTAAAAGTACCACATATATGTAGCAAAAAACCGACCGTCTGCCGGGGCTCAATGGTCAACTTCTCATTATTAGAGCTTGTCAAAAAGGCGAAAAAACTCGCTAAAGTTACCTCATTGGGTACATGCTTAAAAATGTGACAATTCACTGGGAAAACCATTACAATTTTTTTTTGAACGCAAACGTAGAGCAGACGCCCGTCGCGACGCCCAAAATTCCGACGTTTCTCACCTCATGAGGTACATGTACAAACCTGGGTTCAAATCAAAGGTCTTTTTATGTAGATCATAAATATTTTTCAAAAAGATCGGCAGACAGTCAACTATAAAGAGCAGACGGTCTGGAAATTATGTAGGAGTAAAAATAAAACTTCATTAATCTCGAAGAGTGAAATACATTGAAAATAATATTAATCCCTTTTAATTCCGAAATCGATAAAAGCAATCTCTTTAACATATCCACTGGAAAATTGGCAACTGAGAGAACCAGAAAATATTTACTAGATATAACATCTATCGGTGACACAAGGAGAAATACTTTCATTGAAGACTGTTCCATAGATTCAGACAGATTTGAAGGTACCATTAGAGAACAGTCTATATCAACATTTGCCTCAGAGAATAAAGCCAAATTGAAGAAAGGCCATGGAAAAATAGTAGAGGTTTGATTTGAACGTGACTTAATGAGTAGAATCTTAGCCTTAGCATTACAGAATAAAATTGACCTTGTAACTTTATTGTCATTTCCATTAACACTATTCCCACTTTCATTGTGCCATATAGATGCTAGCATGAATAAGACAGATAAATCCAGCCTTTTAAGGCTCTTGAAAAAAAAGTTAATTCTATTCCTCCTAATCACGTCGATTGTACAATTATTGGCTGTTCTTTTTTACTATATTTATTAGGGGAAACGCCACAAACGTTTGGAAAATTAGCTGGACATGTGTTAAAAAAGTTTGTCAACATAAAGCAATGAAGTTCACATATTGTTCGATAAGTTCGTTAGCCGATCTATAAAAGATATTGAGCGCGATTAAAGGGCTAATTTATATGAAAGAAGTGCCGAATTTTTAATTCAAGGTTGTGAACATTATGAACAACGACGGCCATCAGACTTCATGAAAGCACTTCGTAACGACAATTTTAAACAAGCTTTGGTCAAGCTTTTTTGTGAGTTTTGGCAAAATGATATGTTTGTGGAAATACTTCAAAATAAAACTTTATACGCAAATTGTAACAACGAGTGTTACAAATGTGCGGTAATAAACGAGTATATCGAAAGAGAAACCATTGACATACTAAATTGCTACCACGAAGAGGCTGGTAGCCGAATTATTTACCATTTATCCAAAATAAAGAAAAACAATAATGTTGTAATTAGAGCCTGTGACACAGACATCCTAATAATTATTTTAGAAAATATGCATCACATTGATCAGTCTGTAAATGTTTGGATGGAAGTTGGAATTGTATCCAAAAATACTTGTTGATTTGTAAATGTCAATTCAATTTTCAATGTAAATCTCTACCAGCATTCCATTTTTTAACAGGGTGTGACTACACGGCAGCTTTCTCCAGAAAAGGAAAACTAAAACCCTTTGAACTCCTTAAAAATTACAAAAAAATGCAGGAAGTATTTGGTACATTTGGCAACAATGAAAGCATTTCCAAAGATCAGATTACGTATGTAGAAAAATCAATTTGTGCTATGTATGGGAAATCCACATTATGTGATGTCAATAAAGCTCGATTCGACATTTTCTACTCTCATTGTAAACCAAAACCAAATCACTCCATTCGATAACCTGAAAAACTTTGATAGTACTATGTTACCTCCATGCAGGAACGTATTGCTTTTAAAAGTACAAAGAACGAATCAAATATGTGCCATATGGAATAGTGCTACCGACAAATATCCAAAATTTTATAACCCCTCAGAAAATGGTTGGAATTTAAATGATAATAAGTTTTCGCCAATTTGGTTTGATCGACCTTAATTACCTAGTGCCCTAGACGAAATAGTTGTACGCGAAACCGACATGGACCAAAGGGATATTGATGTTGAAAATGAAGAGTGTTTTAATGATTCATGTGATGACGAAGATGACTAATAGTTATTTTTCTTTAGATTTATTATCAAACAAAACAAAAAACCTTGCTATTTTATTTATTACTATTGTTTTGTATTGGTGTTGTTTCTTGTATACGAAGTTGTTTTGCCTATATATTCACGGAAATCTGACAAACAAAATAATAATTGTAATAGTTTTCCTAGTGCATTGTCAAATTTCCGAACATGTACTCAATAAAACCCTGTACCGACTTTGGCATTATTCTTTCAGGTTAGATTTTCTAGAGCGTCTGCTCTTTATAATTGACCGTCTGCCGATCTTTTTGAAAAATATTTATGATCTACATAAAAATAACCCAGGTTTGTAGATGTACCTCATGAGGTAAGAAATGTTGGAATTTTGGGCGTCGCGACGGGCGTCTGCTCTACGTTTGCATTCAAATACTGACGTCTGCCACACAAAATAAAAATTGTAATGGTTTTCCCAGTGAATTGTCACGTTTTTAAGCATGTACCCAATGAGGTAACTTTAGCGAGTTTTTTCGCCCTTTTGACAAGCTCTAATAATGAGAAGTTGACCATTGAGGCCCGGCAGACGGTCGGTTTTTTGCTACATATATGTGATACTTTTACTACAAAAACTCAAACTTTTGTACCCGATGAGGTAACTTATTTGCCTCTTGGTCGTAGGTCTAATAGTGTATATATAAAACAAAATCTAATAACTTGATCTACCAGGAAATAAGAACTCCAAATTAGTGATCAGTGATCAGGGAGCAACAAAGAGTTGAAAATTACACCCAACATCTTCAAGTGTGAAATATTTGATTATTTTATATTTTCAGCATTTTAATATAAAATATATCCTACATATTGAATTGTAAATATTATTTTCGTATTCAGGAGGCCATAGTTAACTAGAGGCAAAATCATTTTTTTCAAAAATGGCCGTCATTTTGGTTTCTAAGGGAAAATGGTGACTTGTCCTAATCGAAACCGTGGAATAAGGAATAACCGTGCCAAATGGCATCCCTTGGAATTGACATGCCGAAATCCTCTGCTAGTATATACAGTGTCCGCCAAAAAGTCTGCGCCATATGGGAAACTGTATTGTTATTGACTTTCTGAAAAAAATTATTTTTGATAAAAGTTACTGCCTAATCTCAAACGAAAAAAGGACTACAGAAATGTGTGTTAGGTGGTAACAATTATTTTTTTTTTAATTTCTTCAAGAGAAAATTACCGAAAAATGTTATTTAAATAAGTTGCTTATAATGCGAAGTTATATCCAGATATGTTTGAAGAATTTTTAGCAGTACTTTTTTGACTAAATAAATAATTTGGAAAAAAATGCTGAATTTCTTGGTTCATGCATAGTTCTCTTCTACCAATGTTCACTTTTTCGAAATTTTTTAATACCAATCGCTTAAAATCGCTTAGAAAGAATTTCATTTGTACTAAAAAAATTTCGGAAATGTTAACATTAGAAAAAAACAAAACTTTGCACCAATAAATTGAGCATATTTTCCCAAAATATTTATTTGGTCAAAAAAGTACAGCTTAAAGTTCTTCAAAGTGGATTTTAATCCATTAATTAGGCTGAAACTATTAATATTAAAAATATTTAAAAATATAATTCAGGAATTATGAGTAAAAAAGTGAAAATTTTTTTATTTTTAAAATTGAAAAACCAAATTTGATATCTGAATATAACTTCGCATTATAAGCAACTTCTTTAAATAACATTTTTCCATATCTTCAAAAATAAAGGTAGTTTACTCTTGAGACAATCTCAAAAAAATTGATTTTCCGACCTAAGCGCCAGGACTAACACACATTTGTGCAGCCCCTTTTTCATTTGAAAACATGCACTAACTTTTTTCAAAAATAACATTTTTCAGAAAGTCAACAACAACAGAGTTTCCCTTATGGTGTAGACTTTTTGGCGGACACTGTACAATCGAAGTACGGAAAACGTTTAAAATTATAAACAGGTACATAAAAAAAAAATTTGTATGTGGAAATAATTGTTTATGGAACTTTAATAATATAATATTTGAAATCCTCTGCCACAAAAACCCATAAAACGATACCCCACATCGGTAGTGAGGTGGGGGTGGATGAAGTAAAAAAACATTTTGAGGTTTCTGGTTCTTGTGCACACACTAAATCACTATTTTTTTCATCCCCTTTAATAATGGGGTGGGGGTGGTAATGGGGGTGGCTAATGCCAAAATTTTTTTTGAGACCTTGGCTTCTCTTGTAAATACTAAATACCAATTTTATGGGCTATTACCTGCTTAATTTACCTATTTGCCCCAAATTTACCTCAATTTCCTCCCAACCCTTCGACGGAATAAGATGAAAATATAATCTGGTTCTAGATCTCGTTAAAGTACATATGTGTATCAAATTTCAAGTCAATATCTCAAACGGTTCCAGAGTAAACGTGCGCACAAAAAAAGTTACAGACCGACAGACAGAATTTTTTTTCGCTAAAACTTAAAATCTCGACGTTTCATGACATTCTAAGCCTATTTGAAAAATAAAAATGTTTTTAATTTTTTTTGTCGTTACTATACTTCCACTGGATGTGGAAGTAAAATTAAATTTTTTTAAATAAAGTAATTGGTAGTTTCTTGTAGCTTCGTAAGAGAAAAAGGAATTCATATTTTTGTTCAGAATGCAAAAAACAGCCAAACACCTTACCCGACATGTTCAATCTGAAAATATTAACTTTTTAAAAAATTGTACGGTGTATTTGATCAAAATATAGTGGCCATATTGCTTTCTAGTGGAAAATAGACACCGCATTCGTATTCTCCAGATATAATTTAATCAGAAATCATACTCCAAACGTATGTTTTGCGTCAATATGAGTGACTGTAATTTTTTTTTTAATGGCAGCCATCCTGGTTCCTAAGGGAAAATGTTGACGCGTTCTAATCGAAAATAAATCTCTTTGATGTAGGGACCAACCTTGCCAAACAGCACCCTGTTGAGTTGAAGAGCAGTATTCCCTAATTATGCGGCGTATCGCACCCACTATTAACAAATCGCAAATGTATGCGCTGTCAGAATTAGAAACGAAAAAAACCGAATAATCAGAAGAAAGAGAGCTTAAGATACAATCACAAAGAGAGGAGCATAAACACACCAAGTCATGACGCTATGCAGAAGCTCATCTCACTACATCTTATCAACACTGCCCATCCTATATTTCTGCATCATGCGCCATGTGGCTCTAGCTGCATGACCTTAGTAAAACTCAACATGGGCGTAGCCGGCCCGGTGTTTTTAGGAAGTGGCAGCAGTGTCTACCGTAAGGTGATAAAGCAAATCAAATCAATCAAATGCGTTTCATTCTTAAGAATAAAACAGGTCCATAGGCTACAATGGATCTAATATAACTCTTACATATCATAACTCTTACATATCATTGAGAAATAGACGAATCGGCACCCCACTTATTAGTATGTGCGATTCTGCTCTATGTTTATGTTCACGCGTTAATGAAAATAACGCTTAATCGTGCAGTGAGCGACGATAAATTAAGGTGCGTGCGTACGGTGCGTTTAGTAGGTGATGATTATCGTGGGTAAGTGGCTTGAATTCTTAACGCTTTCCATAGCTCTGTTAATAATGTCTTTATAGTGCGTATTTATTCCACCATACAGAAATCCAAGATAATTAATAGGTGAGGTCTAGATCCAAACTCTCACAGACATGCAGGTGATTTACCAGCGAATCCGTATTTAATAAATACTTTTCAGAAAACTTTGGGAAAACTAATAAATATTTTTGTTATGATAATTGAACATAAATGGAAACATTTTTAATAAATCTTTATTTGGATTTTTATAAAAATCGGCGCTATTTGGCATGTTTAGGGTAATGCATAAAAGCCTAATACATAAAATACTAGGGCTCTTTTTTATGTTGACACTAAAGTAAGTTTTCATAAATACCCAAAGACAACAAACACTACACTAGGTAAGCGATTCGAGAAGAAAGCCAAATTTTGTTGAACTGGTAAGTCGTCGATCTGTATTCTCCATCAAATCTAATATTTCCAGATATCTGTATTGTCAACAAGGACCCCAAGGTAGAGCATTTCATTTACAATCTCACACTCTTCAATCTGTATTCGAATGGTTGTCATATGTTCGGTCAACAATCGTAATTTTTATATTCTAACGTACAATTACATGGTACCCAGAGCTTATTGTTTGAAGTCTGCCAAACAAGTTTATGGGATCATCTTTACTATATGCTGCAGCAAATGTTGTATCATCTGCAAATCTCAAGTTTGAAACATTGCGTGTGCTTATAACTGATATACTTTGCCAGTGCTTCAGCACAGACGTATGGTGGAGGACTTTCAACACCTGTTTACCATATGTGTTAAAGATGATTGGTAACAGAACACATTCCTTTATGATTCCTTCTTTATAGTTATTGGTATTGGTGTATCGATTTTCACAAAAGCAGAATTTTCTTTATATAAAAACCACTTTAAATTAATATTTATTTGTTCGCTACTATGTTATTAATTTTTAGAACGCTAAGTTTCCTTTGAGAAGCTAGAATCTCTTCTTACCACTACGAAACCTTCACCTGAAAAACTCCAAATTTGGCCTTACCATGTTTATTTATTTCCAGTAACAAGAACATCAGAACGAAGTAAAAAACACCAGCAATTTTTTTTAATACGCAATGTAAGTATTCAATTTTCATATTCACAGTGAATCGAAAAGGTTGAGCAATTCTTAGAGCTCAAGTTACCTGCCTATAAAAAAGAGTAACCGTGCCGATTCCCTTAGTGCCGTAGTGCTTTTGATATATGTGACTGAAGTTCCAAACAGTGAATACGAAAACTGAAAAAAAAAAGTCGTAAACACAGCTCCACAAAACAAAAAATAAATTCTGTGCAAAACATGGACACATGACATTCCCATGTATTTTGAGCCGTAGAATACTTTTTTAACCTTAAAAAATGGCTCAAAATCATCTAAAATTTCAATTTTAAGAATGGTAAAATAACGAATACTTCTCCTTTTCTTATCCTGCTTTTTGACATGCTGAAACCGATTCCGGTGTTAAAAAAATCCAACTCATCAGCTTTTGGCTACAGCCATTTTAAACTCGAAATTTGTCCAAAAAATGTCGTTTTGATTTTTTTTTTTAAAGACGCAAGAACTTGTTCACGGGTTCTTCGAAGACGCTGATCACGAATCCGGGAATTCGGCCGCGGTACAGATCTTGTTCGAATCGAAGAAAAAGTAAAAAATTTATATCCCCCCCCCCAGGTCCCTTTTGTATATTTAATAAAAAAAATAGTAAAAAATAAAAATTTCCGCCATGAAGCGGAACGCTAGTGAACAAGATTTTACGTCATTTAAAAAAAAAATCAAAAATTTATATTTTTTAACCAAATTTGGGTTTAAAATGGCTGTAGTCAAAAACTGATGAGATAGATATTTTTTTAATATCAAAATCGGTTTCAACATGGTAAAAAACATAGGATAAGATGGTTCTGATCGAAAGCGCAGCAATTTCCGCCCCAAGTACACGCATCGGAGTCAGCTAGACATCCACGGTGAGAGCCGTGGCATTGAAAGGCTGGACGAGACGAGGCCAGTTCAAATTACAATCAATTGAAAGTTGAACAAAAACTCCTTTCGTAGTAGAGAAAATTAAGATTAATTAGGTACAAAGAAAAACAACTTAATTAATGTATGCAAAAGACGCTATGTAGTTAAAATATGTATAAAAGCATAATTGACGATAAGGAAAAAATCGTTAGTCAAAAAAACCTTTCTTGCAATGCGAAAAAGCGTGCGGTTAAATTATGCCACATAATTTTGTGTTAAAAATATTCGTTTTATCAAAAATTTTTATTAATCTTACAAAATTGTTGCAGTGAAAAGGAATTTAAAAGGACAAAAACAGTGAATAACAAAAAATAACAAAAATAAAAACGAAGGACAGGAAAGTATTAAAGTTGAAAGTAGTGTGTGAATACGGAAAAGAGACTATTGGCAAGTTAAGTTGCCGGAAGATGGGCAACGCCTGATATGGTAATTTGTGCTTTATCCTAAATGGTGCATTATGATGTGCGTGATGTTGTTTGTTGGCCGGCTATCACCAAGTTTGAATTGATAAAATTTCTCAGATGTAATCTTGATGTAGTCCGCTAGTGGTGTTATATCATTGCAATGTTCATAGATATCTCTGAGGGAGGTGTATCTAGATAAATTTGATATGAGGCGCATAAATTTGTGTTCCAAGACTGTTAGTTTTTTAATTGTCGTCATCGTTGCGCTGCACCATACCGGTGCTGCATATGTGAGGGCCGGCCTCACTATAACAGTGTAAATTAATTTTTGTTTCTGGCTTTTTCTGCTATTCTTGGCCAGGAGCGGGTACAGATTCCTGTATATAAAATAGACTCTCCGTACAGTTTCGTTAATGTGTTTGAAGAATGTCAGTCTTTTTTTTGTCAAGGTGTACCCCCAAGTACTTCACACACTCCCTGGTTGGAATTTGTTTTGCCCTATTCGAAATGAGTGTAATAATTTTATTTTTAATAAAGTTGTTCGTGAAGACCATTGCTTCCGACTTCTCCACATTCACTCGAATCTTCCACTTGTTATAATACGCCATATATGTCTTGAGAAGCATGTTGGCTGCTTGTGCACTATAGCTATGATCGTACATGGCCGTGTTATCAGCGTACTTCGCAAGTTTGATATTTGGGAATGTGGGGAAGTCTGAAACATATAAATTATACAATTTGGGTGAAAGGACCGACCCTTGCGGGACGCCCGCTCGAATGTCCCGCTGTGCAGGTAGTTTGTTACTCACTCGAATCTGCAGCGTTCTGCCAGTCAGATATGAATGTATAAATTTGACAATATGTCGAAGGAAGCGATATCCTACCATTTCTGATATTAGGCCCAGGATCCATCAAACGCTTTCTTGACATCCTGAAACCGAATTGCTGTTCATCATCAATGTGAATTCCATCCTGCGCAGCGCTTAGTCTGTCTAAGATGACCTTCTCCACTAACGCAGGAGGTCGCAGACAGCAACGAGATTGGCCGATAACTGCCCACGATCTTTGGGTTCTTACTCGGTTTCAGAACGGGGACGACCACAGCGCATTCTCACAAGTCAGGCCAGTGTTGTAATCTTAGAATCGCGTTGATTATGTACGTGAGTTGTACAATGCCTTTTCTCGGCAGATATTTTAGTAACTTATATTCGATACCGTTTTTGCCTGGCGCCTTATTACTTGGGAGTACTTCGTCAAGTCGGTCTCTGTATATATTGTTATTGTGGATGCTACACCCTGCTTGGCAGTCTGCAGTATCCTTGTGAACTCTTCCAGTACACTCTCCAGTTCAACTGCTGTGTGAATAGTGTTGGTGAGTGTTAGATGTGTATTGATGTGGGCCTTATAGACCTGTGTACTCGTTGTTTTACCATTCTTGCAATTGAAATTTTTGATTTTTGAATTTGAGAATTTGACGTGATTTATACATATTTACGTACTAATAATGGTCTCTACACTTAAAGATTTCTGGAGAAATCGCATAAAAAAACCACTATCAAGCGCCCGTAAGGCGACCAGAACACTGAGTATCAAACTTAGAGAATCATGAGATCCCGATTAACTCAGTTCTTGGGTCTTCCAAGCAAAAACTCGAGGCATTGAGACTAGCAACAAGTCCTTACATCAATAAAATGAAATTAGTTCAAAGAATACAATTTATTTAATAAGTGTCAAACAATAGAATATTATGTGAAAAAATCACGCCTCCCCAACTAAGGCAAATGACTTTTTAACCATACAAGTGAGAGCGTACGTTAACAATCGATTTGGTAGAAAAGATTCATTTAACTTCCTCAGAATTTAATACAAGCCTTTTAAAAGGAATTTAAAAATTTTGTATTTTTGGTGATTATGGTTGACTGAAAATAATATAAAAATATTTTACTTTTGCATCGTTTTTGAATAGCTTAAAGGTCCCAGATCGTGATTTTATCATTCACGGGACGGAGTTCGACTAATACATGAGTTTAATAACATTCGGCCAGTCTTACGACGTACTTGTCCCCATGCAGGTTCAATATAGGAAAAATGGCAGCGACTCGCCTCCGAACGACTTTTGGGCAAAATGGACTTTTGAGTCCTTTGTGCACAAGGGGGGTTTTCTTTACAACTTTATTATTTTTAAATCCCTGCTATTGGCTTTCCTACCATCGCTTTGTATTGAAAACCCAACGCATTCAACCAAATTACGAGTCGCTGGGTGAATCCAAACTTGTTTTATGCGAGAAACCGACCTTGTGCATTTTCATTGATTTTTTGCCAATTTTTGCTTATAGGCGCTACGCTGCTTTTGCCAAATTCGTCGGTTTCGCCTTTTTGATATATTGCCTTGCTAACATTTTATAGTCAGTCTTTAGAACAGGGTATATAATAACTGTACCTCCATGGTCAAAGTCTTCGGCGGAGGAATTAAAGTAGTACTTTTTTGGCGTACTTTTTAAAAAGTATGTGATTCATTTTTCCATGACCACCATATACTTTCACTCTCAAATCCTGGACCAAAATATATTTTTCTAAGTAAAAATTCGGTGTTTCTTCGAATTTTAACCCGGTTGTGCCTAATGTCTTATCGAACTCATAACTTTCCTTTTGGACTAGTCTGTGGCTCTGAAGTCTCTCAGACTCTTGAAAATGTCATTGAATCAAATGTTTGCCTAAGTCGAATTTTTATTTTGGCGTCGACTTAGGTCAATTCTGGAAGGTTCTACAACATTAACAACCTCATAGCAAATTGCGGATGCAAAGCACTTTCAACATTACGAGTATTTTGTTAAAAAAAAATAAGCCGTAACACGAACGCAATTTTTGAGAACTTATTGTCCTTGCCATGAAGTACGGAAAATATTTTTCTCCAGCTCTTAGAGTTTCCGGAAACTACCTGTATAGCGTCAATAACATATGAAAACGTAGGTATTTGAAATTTACAAATTTGTCATAAGCAACTGAAGTTTAACAAGAATGCAATTTTTTGCATACTAATTGTCTGTGCTTCGAACTAATATAAAATATTTTTTTATAACACGTAGAGTTCCCAGAAACTACCCTACATCATTAAGAACAAAGAAAATGGTGAGTTTTTAATATTGCAAATTTGGTATAAAAAAAATGGGTTATATCATGGATGCAATTTTTTGCGTACTTATTGTGCATGTATCGAATTTATAGAAATATTTTCTTTGGACCCCTAGATTTCTCGAAAATCATCCCAAGAACGTCAAAAAAAATACGAAAATGTGTTTTCTTTTATTTAAATTTAGGTCTGGCAATAGTGATGCTACATATCGTTTTAATAATAGGACATAATAATTTCTGTACTAACAAGCAATAGTCGTTGAATTTACCTTCAGAAACTTGCAAAATGAATATTTTTTTTTACTTTCTATTATTCAAGCATTATAATTTGACTGATGGCCCTGTACCATATGAATGTTTTTAATAAGTTTTCGATATTTTAAACAGGATAAAAATTGCAGAAATAATCAACATTGAGTCGATTTATCGAAACAACTTGATTTTTTCAATATTTCGTGAAAAGCATAGGTTTATATATATTTCAAAATTTTTTCATCACCACATTTACTTATTTTGAGGTCCACCTATAAACGTATGCTGCATAGGTAGGCTAAATAATTTGCTTATAAAAGTTATTAACGTTTATTTTACCCATAATTTCGCGATATTTAGAGCAAAAAATATTTTTTTTATTTTCGTAAAAAAACTGGTTAATTTAATTTTTAAAGTAAATCCCCTTGAGGAATCTTAAAGTACACATTTCAAACTTAAAAAACCGCACCTGCAGTGATCTAATCACGCGATTTCAACCAGAGAAATAGGTGTTTAAAGTTAGTTATATATATGTATAAAATTTTATCATTTTCTCAAAATTTTGGAAGTGTATATCTTCAAAAAAAATTTTTTTGAGATTTTTTTCACTCATTGAAAATGTGAGAGACCCAAGTTTCTATCTTTACATTTTTAGAAATGGTAGAGCTTTTACCTATTTCATCGCAAATCTCTTTATTTTCCGACTACATATTCTGTTCCAGCATACATTCATTTTTAGATTTGAAATAGCGCGCCCGAGGCCGAGCGCGCTTCTCTTGCCGTACTTACGTGTATCCGCGTTCCATTTTCGTGGGTTAAATGCACTGTCAATAAACTATACGGTTACCTCGATCAGCAGCTTTTAGACGAGAGAGACGCGCGGAGCGGGGTATCGAATGAAAGAGACAGACATATCTGATTTCTGTGCAAAAGACAGAGACAAATATTCCGGTAGGGTCTACAGCCTACATCAGCTGTAGACACTACCAGTGGCGGTCTGGGTGTCTAGGGCTTACTCGGCATTTTACAATAAACATTCAAACTCAGTTCGTCAGCGATTTGAATATTTTTGCTTCGCATGTATATAAACGTCGTCCCAAAATTTTTTTGATGAGCGGGGGGGAGGAGAAATCCAAAAAAAATTTTTTCGTCCCATTTTTTTTCTGCTGAACGGGGGGGGAGAAAGATATGTCTGTCTCTTTCATTCGATTCCCCGCTCCGCGCATCTCTCTTGTCTAAAAGCTGCTGATTAAGGTAACCGTATAGTTTACTGATCGTGCGTTAAATGTAAAAGGAATCCATTGGATATAGTTGAAATGTGGAGACCTGTAATAAATACAATACAGGAAAGGCAGGTAAAAATTCATGCGAGTGACGGCGCGGCAGATCTGCTTAGATCCACCGGCTATGTGTGGTGTCTGTGTATGCGTTCATAATTATTATTTTCCTTCCATACTCACTATTTATCCGCCTATTCACTAAGAAAAATGTTAAAAATGTGTAATCAGAAAGAGAAAGAAGCTTTATTTTATTAGTTAGAACTGCTAAGAATTTTTTCAGAGGTTCCATAGTAAGCATTTAACCGTGCGCTTGGCCGCGCACAGTGACAACGTTATTTCACTATTTTTTCGCAGGAATACCGTGGCTTTAGTGATACATTTTATTAGGACATTTTTTGTTCAGAAATACGTGGTCTATCCACCTGTATTTTTTATTTTTTTCTACCCTAATTTAATTTGAAAATTTTTAAAACATGGATGAAAAACATTTTTTTTCACTTTTTTTTTATATTTTGCATCCAACCGGAATGTAAACTTTTCAGGATATTATTCTATGCACTTTCACGAACTCATTAAAAAAATTTATTCATTTTGCAAGTTTTTGGAGATTTTACTATAAAATTTCCTCTGAAGTCTGGGCTACAGGAGAATTGTATTGTCACCCCCAATATTACCTTGATGTAAAACAGTAAGTGTTATTTGTGAAATAATTAATATTATCGTATCATTTATCACACTAAAAACCACATATTTATTAGCGTACTGAAGTTCCAAGCATTAATTCATTCTAAAAAACGTTTACAACTCTTAAGCTCAGGAAATTTATCTGAATTATTATAAATCTTGATACTCTTATGAATGTCGGAAATGGGAGGCCTGATAACTTTACTACCTGACTTTTATAATGGCAAAGGGGCCATATTTCAGGCGGGGCTAATGCAGCCCTTATCGAATACATCACCATTCGTTTCATAGCCATCCTGGATGCTCCAACTAATATATCATTCTCTTCCACCTCATATCATCATTGTGAAATATGTTCTAAAAATTGTTGACCTCTCTAGATTTTACCCTATTAATTTTTATTTATGAACGCTTTTCACCGCTTATAATTTATACGAACCGCTGCACACCAGAATACTCTAAATGCTTGACATAAAGGTTTAACTTATGTGACAATAAAAATGGAGGTCGATAGGAGCTTTTTTTACACCATCTGCCATGTTAGCGAATATTGGACTGCACGTTTCTCAAACATCAATACTGGTTATAAGTGATTTATACAGGATTTATTTGGATCTAGAATTCTATATAACTAATTCTTGAAATCCGGTTGTCTATTGTTAAAATAATAGTATAGGAAATAAAGTAATAAATTGGATATAATAACATGTTAATATATGGCTGACTAAAACTTGCAGTTGTGTAAATTAAACTTATATTTAAAAAAAAGGACATTATTTAACTGAATCGCCTATCAGCCGGAGGATAGGATAAAATAGGTATGGTACTGAATATTCACATGCGTTTTAGTAAGTAGTTCTTTAAATATTAATTTTTGCGAAAAATGTAAAAACATTTTTTGTAACTAATAAAATTATCTTCATTTTGCTTTTCTTTTTGTTTCTTTACGATAAAAATTATCCAATTCTTTTCCATAAATGTGAATTTTTAACAAGAAATAATGTAGTACTTGTAATGAAATACTTATCTGAAGTATTAAATAAAAAAAAAAACAATGTTGCTTATTGTTTTTAAAAGTCTTTGAAATTACCTTCAATTCGCTTTTTTTTTGGTCGAAATTGGGCATACTATGGGCGATCTAGCTTAAATAATCCACAGTAAACAAGAAAATACACTACTTATATTATTTCTTATGTTTAAGAAATGTTTAATTTGTAACGTAGAATTGACAGTTTGACAGTAAACAGTTCTCAATATTGAAAAAAATTGTCGTATGTAATATCACTAGTGCTTAAAGTTTTATCGATAATTTCTTCGAAAGCGTTGTTGCCTGCTAATATAAAGAGTGCAAATTGACAGTTTATTATCTGATTAAATCCCGACCGCTTTAGGGGGAGGGATTTAATCTTTGATAATAAACTGCCAATTCGCACGAGTTATATTACCTTTTTGGCAACTTAGCTTGAGCAAAAATGTTTAGATAAAATTTAAAAGCACGAGTGGTATTTGGGGAGAATATTTCACGATTAAATAATTCGTTAAGTATATCTTCAATATTATGTTTTGTAATTAATTGCATTTAGACATTTACTTGTCACTTTTTAGAGTTTACTGACCTTCATTTTGAATTTCATCATTTACGTCACATAAAAATGAATTTTCTAAAACGACTCATCTAATAAAAAACAAAGTAAGTATAGATGATGTAATGGCAATGACAATCAAGATACGTTAAACCATAGGTATTGTAATTTATAGACTGATATTCCCAACAAAGCGCTTCGACCAATCACACTACGAGTAAGGCCAGACAATATCAAGATTTGTAGAGTATGAGGTTGCCTAATAACTCACGATCCCCACCAAAAAATGTCGTTACCCAATGTGAAATCACACCAGATTCAGGACCTTATTCAAAATATTGTAAGAATTTGTGTAATGTTAATTAAGCAAAGAACTCGTAACTGGAACGGGCTCGCAATGACCCGCTTTTTGAAGTCGGTGGTAATTATTTTCGCATTTTGAGTCACTGTTATGCATGCTGGTAATGAGGATAAATTGTAGAATATAACACTACAGATCATAGTATACGTCAGACCATATTTCGAGCCAGTACGGACGGTTCTTCTAGAGTGAGATAACTGTGCCGCTACTACGCGTTCGAAGAACTAGGACAATCTGACTTTTCATCTCCGCACTGACTTCTCGCCTAAAAGCTGTATATTAGGGAACCTCACACTCTACAAATCTTGAGACAATATTGCATTTTACCAATCTATCGCTTTTGCGTTCTAAGGTTGTGGACATGAAATGGTACCGCCATCTTGTAATGCTAGCTTAACTTAACTGGTGTAAACAGTAAATTTTTCAAGACTTATTATATTAAAGTGCTTATTAATATATATTTAAATATTTAATCCTTATTTTTAATTTAAGAAGTTTAATGGTTAAGTTAAGGTTTGCTTGTTTAAGTAGAGTGAACTTTAAGTACAGCGAATTATAACATATAGTGCTACTTAGTTCAGTTTTGATTTTCCAAATACCTGTTTTGTGATGAATTACCATACGTAAGTACATTTGTGTATTTAACATGAACTAATTGATTTGTTTGCTTCGTAGGCATTTGTATTTAATTTTAGTTGTGAAAATTGTTTTGTAATTACGTTAGGTATTATAAGCCATTGACAGCTGTGTATAAGTTGTGTCCCGAACCTATAAAGGTTCAGCCTTCGCTTCGAAATTGAAAGTTGTCAACTTATATGATGCTTTTAGCATTGTATTATATTTCTACTTATATAATACAATACTACAATTTACGTTAACAATTAGTAATAAGCTAGAGAAGATAATAAAACGTCAAAAAATTATCGAAATATTTGCCGCTACAACGACACAAAAAATTAGAGCGATAAATTTTGCATGTTGGTACTGTCAAAAGACGATCTAGGTTGAATTGCCAGTAATAATGACGTTTGATTGTTATGAAAAAACGAGCTCTCGTTGGCCGTAGCGTTAATGAATGAAATAATGAAATAGACATGACAACTGTTAAAAAATCATGAGTAAGTAATTTTTTATTCGATACGAAATACAGTGTTTAGGACGTAAATCTTTGAAAAGTGCAATTTTATGACACATTATTATGAAACATAAAAGGTCGACCCTCTGCTTTTGTTTTTGCAGGTGGATAATAATGAAATCTTATTAGTGATTTTTTAATTTCGAATCTGAGTACATTACTAGAGATTCCCCAATCCCTCAACAGCGTTACCACATTTGGTAGATTTTTATTTCTTTTTAGTAGAATTTTAAGGATTTTTTGTAAAGCTTGGTAGGTAAAATTTGCTGGTAGATTTCTGATAATTCCATCAGAAATCTACCAGCAAATTTCACCTACCAAACTTTACAAAAAAATCCTTAAAATTCTACTAAAAAGAAATAAAAATCTACCAAATGTGGCATCGCTGTCCCTCAAATGGGTTTGTTCCAAATTCTGTGAAAAAATATCCATTTTTGGACTTTTTCAGAAAGAAATAAAATTCTGAAATTGTCCATGAAAATCCACTGTTGCACGGGATTGTGTATTTAAAAGAGTACCTCGTCTCAAACAACTGAGAAAGGGATGTTTACTTGTCAATTTGTGTAAGTTTTACTTATTTTATTATCTGATTGTCATATTTCTGCGCAAAGGTTGAGTTATCTAGATATTGTTAACACTGTTGGTGATAATGCGAGATTATTAAAAAAATCAGCTCGGGAATTTAATATAAGATATCCAAATCTTCCGTCAATTAATGTCAGACCTTTACAGAAATTAAAGTTTTAAAGTTTAAAGCATAAGCAGAAGTTTAAATAAGTAAAACCTACACAAATTGGCAATTAACCATTCCTTTGTCAGTTGTCAGTCAAGACACTCTTTTAAGTACACAATCCCGTGCACCAGTGAATTTTCATTGTCAGTTTCAGAATTTTTATTTCTTTCGAGAAGAATCCAAAAACAGGTGTCTTTTAACGAAATTTGGTACAAACTCACTTGAGCGGTTGCCGAATTCAGTGGCGTACACAGATTTGAAATAAAAAAAACGTTAGGAAGATTTCGTCGTTTTCCATGCATAAAAGCAAAAACAGTTGGTCGACCTTTTATGTTATATAAAATTTAATGTATCACAAGAATGTATTTTTCAGAGATCCACGTTTTAGAGAAAACCCGACCTAAATCGGACCTAAAATAAACTTTTTATGGAACACACTGTAGATACCGCGTAAAACTGAATTGATGGTTTCACTATTGACAGGTATCATTGACGATAATATTGATTTTTTTATAATGATATGTTAAAAACGGGTCTGGAAATACGAATTAAAAGAGGAGTTGCTTCATCTTGGGGCTGCGCTCACAATGTATACGTTTACGCGTCGATATTGGCTCGGTTGCTAGGATATTTTTGAGTAAAAGTTTTTTTGCGGGATGGTTTTTTGAAATTTTAAACCTATTCTATATGGCGGTGTTAATTTTGTTCCACCAAAAGTTGTTCAAATTGTATTTAGCCCTTAATAATAACGAATTTTTTACTATTCAATTTTGGTGAGTTGAATATACTTTTCAGACGCACGTAACTCCAATAATTTTACCACGCTTCTAATTGCCGTATCGATTTGAAACTGTGCAAACTTATGCAATTCTGATAACAATACAATAATATGGTACCATTGAGCTTGTATGATGACGAAGGTGGAAGATAATGATGGAGACCGGGTCTAACACCGGCGACTCCGCCATAAACTCGAAATTTTCGCGACAAAATAAATTATAGTTTAAGAAAAAAACTAAAAAACACGCTTTTATGAGTAGCACACTGAAGAGTTAGAAATGATTATTAGGTAATTAAATTTAAAAGCATGGGGCGCACTTATATAAATAGGTAGGTAACTGCATTACATTTTGTTGATTATGCCTAGAGCGCTATATAAGTGCACCCACGCTTTTGAATTTAATTACCTAATAATTATTTTTACCTTTTTATTGCGTTACTCATAAAAACGCGTTATTTAGTTTTTTTAAATATAATTTTAATGTAGGGAAAGCTAAATACATAGAACTAAGAAATTCACCTAGTTGTAATATAACTTTAATAAAATATTTTCTCATAAAAATGCTTATTTTCCGAGTTATTGCTGAAAAATCACCCCAAAATCAGTTTAAAAACACAGCTAACTTTGACTTTTTTTTATGTCAGGAACCTTCAATAAAGTCAGTATTCAATGATCCCACAGTTAATATAGTGCATTTAAAGGTACGCTATAAATTTCTTTCAATAAATTACATTGACCTATATTTAAAAAAAATTATGAAAATTGGACGTTTTCCCATTTATAAGTCATTGACGTATGATGTCAATTTTAACCACAGTAGTTCTCAAAAGTCAGTCTAACTGCACCAATTTAACGTTAAGTTATCAGTAGGAGCGCTGACTGCGTGAAACCTTCCGTGATAAGATAGAAACATGAATTTCATTTTAAATCAAAGCTCGTTCGGAGCCATGCATGGAACGCCCATAGTTGGCTGACGTTGTAGCATACTGCTATTACTTTTATGTATTTTTATTAAAATCTAATAAATCATACTCAAGTTTGGTGAAGAGGTACTGTGGATATATCTACCATCAGTTATAGATTTGGTATAATTTTCCTTAAACCATCTATTTACTTTTTGTCTCAGTTATTGCCAATTTATTTTTCATACTCATGGAAGAACACACTAATTAATGACATGTAAGCGTCTCATATTAAGATATATTGTATGAAGTAAGGTTATCCTATTTAATGTACAAGCAGGCAGTATATAGAGTTGCATAGACTATGTATTCTATCAATTCTAATGTACTTAGTTCTTTTGTTTTGTGTAATGTGGTCAATCAGCGTTAAATGTTCAGTGTCAAATGTTCATTTCCATTTGGTAGCGGCATAGCAACAGTCCCTTCGACTTTAAGAATTAATCTGCATATGAATTGCCACCTTTGTGTTACCGTAGTGTACTTAGTGCATCAATCAAGTAGAAGGTAATTAAATTTATTTAATACTGTTCCTTAGCCAATATTTAGCGGCCTTAAGCCATATTCTCCAATTCTGCAATTTAATTTAATTTATATTTCATGTTAACTTTATTTCTGCAAACACGGGCTAACAGATACTTGTTTTCCTTTGAAAGCTAGGAGTTTTGCCGCCGATTTACCATTGTATATGTTATATCATTTATCATCTGGATTTTGGATTTGGTATTGCTTTTGAATATTTTAGTAACTACGATTTTTAACCAGTTTGCTTTAAGTTTAACTAATAGTGCTTATCGATTATGAATGTGTTTATTAATATTTCGATTTATCCATTTTATTTGATTGCTCACAACTAGCAATTTATAGTCAGTTCAGTTTAGTCCAGTCAATCGAGTTATCAAGAAACTCGTTTAGAGTTAGTTATTAATGATTCCAAATTACATGCTGTTCAGTATAGTTGGTTTTGGAGTTGTAGTAAATCTGCGAGATTTATAAAGCTTCAGTCAAGTCACTTTAGTCAGTTCAGTCAGACAAGTTTAGCCAACGCGTTGCAAAACCTCAAGCGTTACATAGGTATTCCAAACCACCATCTTGTCAGTGAACTTTCAACGTGTAGAGAGATAATTGGCAGGGACTGCAGGACCCTACCAGACTCTCAACATCACAGTGTCCAACACCAGGTGGTGAGAAACTGTTTTTACTGAGTTGTTTGTGCTTCGACCATATTGCAAAATTTTATTGTTCTATTTTTGAGAATTGATGTATAGCTTTATGTAATATTTTTGTTAGCTAAGACTATTTAAATACTTGCAATTTTACGCATCATAATTTCTTATTTAACTAATATTATTTATGACCATTTGGACCTTTTAGGTCATATATTTTACCAGTTTGTTCATGATATTTGTCATCGTATTTTTGCCAAATGAATTTAAATAAATAGTAAATTTTATCTTAAAATTACATTTTTTAATTCTTTATGTTGTGTCTGTCTGATTACATTTAGACCTTTCCACAGTGGTCAGCTGTATGTAGAGTAGTCTTTACTGTTTAGTTTGTCTGTGGATGGCGCCCCTATTAAGACCTTTAGTTTCGCTCCCTCTTGGTCGCAGAACAAATCAGCAGGGTAAGGTACTATGAAATTGTTGATTCAACCTCTGGCTCACCTAAAAATAAGAACCTACGAAATACCAGCTCTCCCACATAGATTACAGCTAATCATTTGTCGCCTGTGCTTTTATTTAGCTCAAATATTTATACAGGGTGTTTCGAAAATTTGGGACGCTTAGCCGTAGATTCTTGACATCAAAACAAGTCGATTTAACCCAAAAAGTAGCGGTCTAACTCTTTTCGTTTTCAAGATACGGGGTGGTATGAAAATAATTATATTCGTATTTTGTTTCTATCTTGGAGACTATTATACGTATCTGCAACAAGTACTATTGACGATTTCAACACATCATACTTGACGTACACCTACTAGATAAAAAACCGCTTTTAGGTACAATTAAATTTCTTTGAACTGTTGTGTGACAAAATTGTAAATCGCGTATTTCTCTGAAAGGGTGCATTTTATCGCGTTTACACAAGTACACCTTTTCTTTAGTAAATTAAATTGCGTTTCGATTATAATAGAAGACAACGTCCAAAACCTAACCTCAAAAAACCTATAGCTTAAAGGGTCATATAAAAGTACTCTAACTAGCGCCATCTGTAAAATACATCGGCAATATCACCATTATAATTAGCGACCTGAAAAACATATCTTTACCAACTTGGAAGTAGATGTGCATAATAGTCTCCCCAAGCTAGATATAAAATACGAATACATTTTTTTTTATTTACCACCCCGTATCTTGAAAACGAAAACAGTTCGATCGCTACATTTTTCGCGACTTGTTTTGATATCAAGAATCTACGGCTAAGCGTTGTCCCAATCTTTTTGAAACACTCTGTAATTGGGGTAAAACTAAGTTCAGGTGTAACAACATTTTCGGCCGAATCTGTTTAAAAAAATAACTTCCGGTCCATTAAAGAAATTCGAAATGAATTTTCCTAAAACGGTTGACCTCCGTTAACGATTGCAAAGTTGAAACAAGTGCCAAACGAAAGTTTGCAACTTTTATTAGACATTTTCCAAAGTTTCCGCGCCACATGAAATCAGAGTGTGCTTTAAAAAAAAATGCTATAGCCGGTCGCGAAAAAAGCTTTTTAATGCAATTATAGATCGCCTGAGAAAAGTTGCAAACTTTCTTTTGGCACTTGTTTCAACTTTCTAATCTAACAAAAATGTTAGCCAACCGTGGGCGTTCCATGCATGACTGTAACTGAGCTTCGGTTTAAAATGAAATGTTTTGCCATATTGCGGAAGGTTTCACGGAGTCAACGCTTAGCTTATGAGGTTTAAAAATTGAAAAAAATATTTAAACATTTATTTGTTTAAAAAAATTGTTGTCACTGCAATTTTTCTTAAAAAGTTACATTTTTTTTATTGCACGTATTTCTAATAAGGATAATTACACATACAATTAAACTGGTTATATATTTTACAATCTATAAAATATTTTTCACTGTCTTACTATTTCGCTCTTCAGTTAGCACGACATAAATAGATATTTCTTGTTATAAAACAAAGCAGTTAATATCATAAAAAAACAACAAATATTACGCGTGAAAAACATTAAAAAAAGCAATTAAAGATAACTTTATTATTACCTATAGAAAACAAAAAGTATGTACTTCTTTCTAAGAATTAGTAATCAAAAGAACATTTACTAAAAAAATTGAAATGCGCTCTGCATTTCAATTTTTTTCACCCCCTACGAAACAATATATGTGTTCTAGGTATATCAATTTTGCTTTAAAATATTATTAATGTATTTTTACTAAGACCATTACGAAACGACTGAAAGTTGTAGTCCTTTGCTGCTGATTGTGAATACTTATTTTCACAATAAAATATAATAGATATTGATTGTATTTAATTCCAGTGGCATCACCTAAAACAGAACTGTGCCATATTCGACAGTGTTAATCAAATATGTATTCGTAGTTTGCCACCTCCGACTGCAACGTTTTTTTACGTCGCGTCGGTTAAAAATACGGAAGTCAAAGCAATTCAAGTTACATTGTTAAACAAGCTAAAAACGTACTCTTCGCCAATTTACTGAGCTTTCTATATAATTGTTACACATTCTATAGGATACACTTCGCAGTTTTCTTGTAAATAATGTTAGTTTTTGGACATCCAAAATTTTGTGATACCAACTTTGTCGTGAAAAACAATTGAAAAAAAAACTTCCAACCTGTGTGGGATTCGAACACACGATCTTCGGATTGCAAGGCAAAACTTTAGCAACTGGACCATCACATATTGGTACAAAAGTTGAATGTCTGTAATATATATCTTTCGAGAATCATATTTCAACTCATTAGATAGATTTTTATGAAATATATATTAGTAAAATGCATAAATAAACAAAAAAATATATTATAGAGATAACATTTCGCAAGATTTCTACTTAAGTACAAGCGACAAAAATTAAGAAAATATTATTTTATGATTAAATGATTAATAACTTTCTTATTTACATATTGATTTTCTTCAAAAACAATAGGGTTCTTCCTCTAGCTAACACTAACTAACTTTCCAAATTTCAATACAATCTGACTTTTCTTACTCCACAACCATTATAGAATGTAATAATTCCGAAGTCATTTTTAATAATATGAAAGTAAAAATTCTCACTCTTGAGATAGAATATTTATTCTGAAACACTTGCTTCTTATGTGTTTTGCGTGTATTGTCATTCTACAACAAGTGCCAGAATAAATATTCCATAATTATTATGCTCAACGAAATATATAGATTGCCGTGGATGTCAAAACTGTCAGTGTTAAATGTACCAATTTTAAATTTCAGTAATTGTACAAACACTATGGGTCGCGTGCGCGTGACGTCACAATCTGAGACCTTAGGAAAAACAAACAGAAATTCTTTAACTGTCAAATGGCAAATGATTGAACTTTTTGTAATATTATTGTTTCTATGTATATTATACATACAAAATGACAAGTTTTTGGTTTATTATTAATTGTGGAAGTGTGTCAATCCAAAACAATGCCACTTTTGATAAAATAACCTCAATTTACAACCAGAAGAAGTTAGAGGTTAAAAGACTGCAACTGATTTCAAACAATTAAAATGAATGATTTTACGAGAGTCTTCTAAGGATTTTATTAATGGTACGTTGTTGCATATTAATGTAAGAATTTGATATTTAACGTGGGTTTATGTTGTAGGAAAAACAGCCGTATTACAAGACCATTACGATACATCCAGTTTGGGCATCCTCTCTTAAAAAGGAATACAATTTAAAACCCATATGTGAAACTGTAAGTGCTTATAATAATAATAACTGCTGCTCACATAAGCAATAAACAATTCATGGTAAAGAAAATTAACATTTTATATTGGTTTGTCAGTATTTTTAATAATTATTTCTTGTTTAAATTTTAGTTGAGCGAAAGGTGTGTGGAGCTGTGCCAAAGGAGAGAAAAGTGCAATGGTAGAAATTGTTTTAAATAAAGTACACTCCAAGAGGAAAATTTGCAGGCTTCATAAAGATATTTGATAAAGTAGGTACATGAATTAAGAAAGGAAATTCAAAGTACCTGTG